>CM039730.1:29774407-30324175 GCA_022539455.1 Dendrobium nobile
TTAACCCCTCGACCACCTTTCAGCCTTACCATCAAGTACGGAGGTCTCCAATGAAACTTTCCTCTCTTCTGTACATAACATCCCCGCTACAATATTCTCAATCCATAGTTGCCTGTTCTTTGCCTCAATTTGTCCCTCTACCCCCTTAAATAGATGTGGTCTCATATTTTGAAATAGCTTTAAATATTTATCCATAGTCATACTACTGCCACTACTATTTTCTGATGGTTGATTTATTAAGTCTTGAATTAATTGTATCATTATTATCATTATTTGTGTCAGTGCATCAGGGTTAACAACAACATTAAGCACTGCTCTTTCTACATTTTCTTCATAATCATCATGGATCCTGAAATATAATTAAAATTTCTTATAATGTCATAATTTAATATCAATTCAATTTCAATAATCAACCTAATATCTCTTTCAATATGATTCATATCCTAGTTGGGCTCTAATATCATTTTTGTCATGACCCAACCTGGATACTCGAACTAACAAGGAGGAAAGAACTATCGGATGGTTATAATATTACTTTTAAATTCAAGCACAGCTTATCATCTACATTTTAATCAAAACTGAAGAGACACTAACTTCTATTTTCATCAAACTACTAATATATTCTTTACCTCTTAATATTTACATAAACAAGAAATTACATGTTTTTAATATTTACATAAACAAGAAATTACATGTTTTTATTTAAGCATCGTATTTTGTAGGCATAGTCCTCTCTTTCTATCATTTTCACTTATCTGGAGACTTAACTGAAAGTTTAGTTTAATAGGTTGAGTTTACATGGTAAACTCAGTGGGTAATTACTCTTATAATAAAATAGTTATACAAAAATATATAATGAATTATATACATATTTCTTCTTTCTTCTTTTCATCTAACATATAAATAAATGTATCAATTTATATTGGATAAATTTTTATTATATCTTTGTCCAATAACGTGTTCTTTTTTCATTTAATGTTCATTCATCTTTCATTTTCATTTATCTCTTTTTTTTTTCATTTAGTAATGGAGCACTGTCTAAATATACCAATAAAGGTATAATCATTTTCATTTCCTTTTCATAACTTTTTTTCATTTAACGTGCACGAGTACTTTGCTTCCCTAGCCAGTACCACATCGGGTATGAATTTTGTAAATTGGCATGCATGTATCTTTTCCCTCTTTTATTACTTTTATTTTTATATAAATCGTTACTCGTATATACATCATGTTATAACCTTAGTCATATAATAATTCTCAAGGTTGATGCATATTTAAAATTTAAATATATCATCCATATAATGATATTTTGGGCGATCAAGTCATTAATAAGAGTACTCAATATAGATATCTTGGGTCTATTGTTCGGAGTGATGGTGAAATAAATGGGGATATTATTAGTATAATTCAAGTTGGATGGTTGAAGTGGAGGAATGCATCGGGCTTATTGTGTGATAGAAAAGTCTCTCTCAAACTTAAGAGAAAATTCTATAAGATGGTAGTGAGACTTGCAATGCTTTATGGTGAAGAATGTTGGCCATTAAAAGAGAGTCATCATATTAAGTTAAGTGTTAAAGAGATGAGGATGTGTAGGTGGATGAGTGGCTTTACTCTTAAAGGCTGAATGCGAAATGAGCATGTACATGAAAAGGTTGGAGTAGCTCTAGAATGGAAGATAAGATTAGAGAGAGTTACCTTAGATGGTTTGGTCACACAAAATGGCGGCTTTCCAATAACCCGGTTAGGAAAGTATATGTATTAGATTTGACTTATGTTAAGAAAGGTAGAGGTAGACATAAAAAATTTTGGTTAAAAAATTAGAAATAACCTTTCTTTTTTAGACTTAAATAAGAATTTGACTCTTAACAAAACACAATGGAGAAAATGATTCATGTAGTCGACCCCACATCGTGGGACAAACGCTTGTTACTGTTGTATCTATATAATGATAATTTTGTATAATTATAACTTACATTTAAATTTTCTTTATTATTTCAATTAATTTGTATAACATGCAATAATTGCAATAATTTCAAGGAATTGTTATTACATAAAGAAAAGAATTTTAGATTGCCATAAAATAACTATGCTATAATTACCTACTTTTATACTTCAGGCTTCAGTTCCTTTCAAATCTTCGACTCTTGAAATAATCTTCCTTATTACAACCTAAATTCACATACAATTATATAAATTACTACTATATTTAACTTTTATTAATTTTTCATAAATATTTATTTAATGAATTCTTACCTCAAATCCCTTGTGAAATCTTTTATTTGCTTCAACACTTCGCCTTCGCACACTAGATTTATTCAATCCTTTTTTGTTCCAACTTATATTAATTGACATTAACATTCCTAAATAACTTTGAAGGGATTCTCAAAGCTTAAAGAAATAATTATCATTACTAAATAACTAAATAACTAAAAGGAGAAAATTTCCAACATAAAATCCTTCTTCTATTTCTCCCAAAAAAAATTTCTTTTTCTTTATCAATTCCATGTTATGCCTTCCTTTAAAATAATTAATCATTTCATAGGATTAAATCACAGAAGAAATGTGTTAGAAATGAATAAAATTAGAAAACCTACCTTCTTCTTCCTCTTAGCATAGAACTTCTCTTGTGATGCTCTTCTATAGAAAAGAGTGAAACGGAGATGTCTCGCTTGAGGAGTTTTTTTTTTTTTTTTTTTCACTCCCTCATGCGCTTGTCCACTTAAAACTAGGGGTGTCAATTTCGGGTCACGGGTCGGGTTCGGGTCAAACCCGAAACTGACCCGACACTATTCGGGTCAACCCGAACCCGACCCGTTTTTAAAAACGGGTCAGTTTTCCTTACCCGAACCCGACCCGCTTCGGGTCCGGGTCAACCCGACACGACCCGAATGACCCGTTTCCAACAAGAAAATGGCTAATTTTCGGGTCAAAAACGGTTCAATCTCCTCTTTTCGGGTCAATCTCGGGTTGCCGGGTCAACATCGGGTCACTTTCGGGTCAATTTCGGGTCAAAGGGTTAACCTGAACCCGACCCGATTTTTGAAACGGGTCAAAATGCTGAACCCGAACCAGACCCATTTCGGGTTCGGGTTGACCCTAACCCGAAATTTTTGGGTCGGGTTCGGGTCGGGTTTTTGGGTCGTGTCAAATATTGACACCCCTACTTAAAACAATGAATTGATCTATCCAGGAGGCATATACGAGCATGCAGAGACTGCTCGCGGAGCCCTATTTGGTTTTGCTCGTGGAAGATATGCTCATGCCTAGGGGTGTCAATTTTTGACACGACCCGAAACACAACCTGAACACGACCCAGAAAAATCCGGGTTCGGGTCAACCCGAACCCGAAACGGGTCGGGTTCGGTTCAACAAATCAACCTGTTTTAAAAATCGGGTTGGGTTCGGGTTGACACAGCAACCCGAAATTGACACGAAAACTCATTTTGACCCGAAAACCCGAGATTGACCCGTTTTGACCCGAAAACCCGAGATTGACTCAATTTTTGACCCAAAAACTAGAAATTTTGGGTCAACCCCGAGTCATTCGTGTCGGGTCGGGTTGACCCGGACTCGAATCGGGTCGGGTTCGGGTCCAGAAACCTAACCCATTTTTAAAAACGGGTCAAGTTCGGGTTGACCCGAATAGTGCCGGATCAATTCCGGATTCGACCTGAACCCGACCCGTTGACCCGAATTGACACCCCTACTCATGCCAGTGTTTCTAATTAGGGGTGGTCGGTTCAATTTAACCAACTGAACCGACCTTTACAGCATGCCTCCAATAAACTTATCAATTATGTTCTTCAGGTTTAGCAACATCATATTTCATCATGTGATGATCAAAATTAGGAGAAACAAAATATATATGTGTTAAGATATTTTGAGTTATTTTGAATATTTTTTAAAACACCTAGCATAACCAACTATTGTAATCGCATCCATCACCCATCACCCATCACCCATCACCGATGACCTTTAGGACCACCACATAAATCAAACAAACATGTTTTTAACAGATCAAATATTTTTTATTCCATGTAAAAATATAAAAAAATTAAAATAAATTAAAAATTAAAAAAAATTAAGAAAAAAATAAAAAAGGAAAAAACTAATTGATTCCCACATGCCCCTTAGACATTAGTTTCCTACTGTCGACGTCAAGTTGGCTTGTGAATTGGCTCAAACTCAACTCATGAACAAACTCGCAAGTTGAGCTTATGGAACAATGAGTTCAAGCTCAAGCTTCACCAGGTCTGCTTGTTGACTTGTCGAGCAAACTCAATTAATATCAATTGACACATCAATATTTATATTAGCCTAACCAAGTATTTATTGTCCATATTTAAAATAAGAGTTCGAGCTCCAAATCAAGCTCAAGCATTCGAGTTGAACTCGAACATTTTATAGTCTACTTGAGCTGAGCTCTAGTTAAACAAATGAGCCCAAGTCAAACTCGAGTTCAAGCTAACTACATCAATAAAAAGTTCTCTCACACCACCAGCCTCTTCCCTCCCACATCCACAAACAATTGCAGAAACAGGCAAAATAAAATACAAAATAGTTCAATTTACCCGATATCAAATCTTAAAACTGTAAATGTGAGTTAATTGATTAAGAGAGAGAGTTTCTGAGTACTGGTCAAAGCCACTTCTTCTCCTTCACCATTTCACTAATCCATTAAAAAAAGGTAACATTCACTGAATAACGAGAGAAATAGGCAGAAGATTTGAGAAAGAAAGAAAGAAAGAATGTCTCAATTACACTCTGCTGTCTCTCTTATTGCACAACAATGCCAAAAATGTGTAATACCTAATGAATATTTACATGAGTGAGTAGGTCATGAAGACTTCTCTATGTTGAAAATGCACCCGAGTTTGTAAGCACAGATTGGGTTCATAGAAAGCTGAAATTTGAATCAAGTGCTCAGCTTGCAAATATTCACAAATTTTTCAACTGCATTACGATATTGGGTTCCCTGGAAATAGATGAAAAGTAAATTTAAAGATACAATTGGATTAACTACAGCGAGCCTGATAGCAACTCACTGAAAGTGAGTAAACATACATCAACAACAATATCAAGCCTTTGTCCCACTACATGGGATTGGCTACATAAATCATTTTTCTCCATTGTGTTCTGTTAAAAGTCAAATTCTCATTTAACTCTAATAAGGAAAGATCATTTCTAATATTCTCTAACCAAGTCTTTTTAGGTCTAGCTCTACATTTCTTAACACAAGTCAAATCTAATATCTCTACTTTCCTAACCGGGTCATCGGAAGGCTACCGTTTTATGTGACCAAACCATCTAAGGCGACTCTCTCTAACCTTATCTTCCACTGGAGCTACTTTAACCTTTTCATGAATATGCTCATTTCGTATCCTATCTCTAAGAGTAAAGCCACTCATCCACCTAAGCATCCTCATCTCTACAATACTTAACTTAGTATTATGCTTATTTGAAACAGCTTTTCAGCATATGATAAGAACATGAGAGGTGTTAGGTCTACTACTTTCTCATAAAAAAGGGTACCCAACAAACAATATAGTTACTTGATATAATAAAGTGACCAGTCACTTAATGATAATCTCATTAAATCTATAACGTCAGATTTTATGATAGGATTTGAGACAGTATATTGGGGTTTACCTTACCAGAATTATGTTCACACAGCTAGTATTTTCAATTTTTAACCTTGGAAATAAATAATTATCGAAGCATCACTAAAAAAAATGCACAAGAAAAAAACTAACCTCCCAGTATAGCTGCTTGCAGTCTGTGCACTGCCAAAATTCTATATCCTTGTTGAAGAGGCAGTTAGGAATGACTTGGAACCCTTTGGAAGCTTCTATAGCTTCCTCAAGTGTCAAGGGTTTTTGAATGAAGCTACCGTTGCATTTTGTGCATCTTGACATGAGCTGTTCCTCAGAAATATTCAAGTGAAAGGTCTCAATCACCTGTCAAATGTACCAAACAGAAATCATCAGAACATGGTCACGACTCACAACCGATATTCCAGTTTTCCTGTTTAAGCTAACAGAATCGAGATCTGACAAGTAAGAACGTTTAAGCAAATGTATTATGCTCTTAAGAGCCTGATCTACCATTGGAGAAGGAATTGGAAGTGCAGAACAAAATACTCTAGTACATACTGAAAGCACTATGAAAAGTTTAGAAGCCTGGTATTGCTTGCTTAGTACTTTTACATGAACCAGAAGTTGTGATATGGTATTTTTAGTCAGTAACTCAGTAAAACTGTACCAATCCAATTACTCCGTATTTGAATAATATAAGAAAAAAGCATTAAAATAATGTAACAATCAAAAGTCAAGCAACGCCAAGCGAATGTCTCATAGCTGGAAAACAACATTCCAAGAGCTTTCATACATCAAGTTAGTTAAAGTCAAGCGAAAATAATTGCTATAACCAACCTAACACAATAAGAAAGATCAACCTTGCTGGGGTTACCAGCAATATATTCAATAAGCAAAATGCAAATTCTCTTTCTAATTGGAAAAACAACTAAAACCGAAATACAAATATTGAAAGACAAATATAATAGAATCACTAATCAATTACCTCAAGTAGTTGGTCATTTTTTAGCAAACTCTTAATTCTGTACACTTGATTATTTGCTAAATACTGGTATTTCAGAAGTTTAGCATCTCGTGTTAGAAGCACTCTTTTTTCTTTGTATGCTTGATCCAGCAACTGTCTGAAATGAATAAAGAAAGTGAAAGCAAGAATCAAGATGATGAAATATTTTAACCTGTAATATTGAACAACAATAAATCTGGTTTTATTTTATTTTTTTTGGACAGTTAGGGGATTCGAGCCCAGGTGAGATGGGAGGAATTTATTCCCTCAGACTACTCGGCCACAGACCCGATCTCTAAATCTGGTTCGTAGAAAGCACCTTGGCTCAGGTTTTCTGGTGGATGGGACAGCAGCATCTATTCCAACACACCGTAGATGCCGTGCTAAACCTTCTACCTGGGTTTCATTACACTATAGTCAAACAAAGACCATTGACATATGATAAATGAAAATGCTTAAACAAATTCAGAATAATTGGAAGGAAAGAAAAATGATGGATTAAAAAAATGAAAATAGAGAATCAATCAAATAGGGCAGTGTTAAAAAAATGAAATAGAGAGCTGATCAAATTGGGCAGTGACAGTACCTCCAAGTATATAACCTCAGCTAATTTTTATTATCAAAAGAAAATACAGGACATAGAAGGACCAAGGCTCCGGCCTATTGCACGAATGTGGATATCTCAGGATACTACGTTTTTTTTTATTATTATTAATTAGATCCAGATGGAAGGAAAGTACATTTTACTGCATAAGTGGGAGTTGAATATAATAAGCTGAAACTATGTAGTCAAAGGTCCTGAGAATCACAAGCATATTTCTTCACTTCTTGCTTCTTATTTTTATGCATGTGGTTGAACTGATAGGCTAAACATGATCGAAGTGTCATATTTTCTTATTTGCTTAAATTTCACCCTAGCAAGCATCTTAGCCTCTCAAGTCATGGATGAGAAAAGTGGAGGGTTGTGTTACGTAGTCGACAGTCAGCATAAGACTTGTCGAATAATCATATGATATTTGGCAGCCTTCCAATGATCCGGTTAGGAAAGTAGATGTATAAGATTTGGCTTATATTAAGAAAGGTAGAGGTAGACTTAAAAAGACTGGTTAGAAAATATTAGAAATGACATTTCTTTATTAGATTTAAATGAGAATTTGACTCTTGAAAGACTCAAGTATTTCAATGTCAACCCAAAAAAAAAAATCTGTAAGCCTTTTTACTTTTCGGTTAGAAGTGATAGGGCAAGTGAAGAAATTTCCATGCTCTGGTATTTAGTATCCAATCATGGATCAGATCAAAATCTTCAGCAAGAGAACAGGCAAACAGAAATTAGAAGAAACATGTTTATAATTGCTTCAACATTAAGCAACAAAAGGAGCAATTGTTTGCAAACCTGAAGGGACCATTCCTTCAATAAGGAAATAAATCAGAAACAATTAAAAAACACAAAAAAAAAAAAGTTTAGGGTATGAAAATTCTATTAAGAGATGAATGCAAGGATCATGAAAGCAAAATACATGTGACATCCCCTACCATAACATCACAAAGAAATTTTGAGCAGCCATCACCACCATATGCTGGATCCCATGGTGGGAGGGCCTGCCAATTTCCATTAATTTCAAATTCCTCTTTCCTCTTTGTATTTACAGATGATTGTTCTCTTTTTATCCTTGAAGCCCTAGGTTTTCTGTCCGCTTCCTTCAAGTGAATCCTCTCACCATATATCTTGACAATGTCTAAGATGTGATCATCTATAAGATAACTAGTTTTACAAGAAGGCTGTGAGCTAGATCCCATAGCAGTATCCCCTAAAAGACTAATTGTTGGATAACATGATTTGATCATATCTGATGCACTGCAGAACTTAATCCTCACAACATTCTTGCATGAACTATAATCCGTAAAGATTTCCTTCAGTCCACCAGTTGTTTTAGAGAAACTCAATTCCGTCACTATGGATGATTCTTTTCCTGAGATTTCAAGGTGCAGAAAGAAACAAATGATCGAATAAATAAACCGCATTAATAATTTAATACTAGAACAAAGAAGTTAATTTGGCAAAAAATGAACATGCTACAGCTTTGGAACTTTGGTAGGCAATCATAAGAGTTTTCTTTCAAAAGTGCAGCCATAATGGCATAATGTCACATTCGCATTCAGCTGCTATAGATGCATTTAAACCATACTAATATTTTTTTTTTTGGATGGTTAGGGGAGTCGAGCCCGGATGAGATGAGAGAAATTTTTTCTGTCGACCACTCGGCCACAGACCCAATCTCCATAATACTAATTTAATACTAGAAAAAGAAAGTTAACATGGGCAAAAAATGAACATGCTACATCTTTGTTTGCCAATCATAACGGTTTTCTTTCAAAAGTGCAACCATAATGGCACAATGTGACGTTCGGATTCAGCTGCTATATATACATTTAATTTGTTTGTATTTTGTTAAAGGGAATTCAAGCCATCATTTGACCTCTCTTAAGGAGTAAGGAAACAAAACTGATTGACTAACTTGATAGCCTTTTTCAAGTTTGGAACAAAATAAGATCATAATACAATTTCAAACTTGAAAAAGGCTATCAAAGACGGTAAATGCGCACATGTATTATGATCTTATTAATGAGCAAACATTATGATCTTATTTTGTTCCAACTGAGCCTGCTCTCAAGCAAACATTATGATAAAAAAGGCTATCAAACTTGATAGCATTTACTTCGCACTAAGCCTGCTCTCCAAGACGGTAAATGCACACATGTATTCCACACAGTTTAAACGTATAAGTAAATGCTGATAATACAAAATGATCTGCTGAATAAATAGAAAGTACAGAAGCAGAAACATAACAATTAATGAGCAAACATTTAAGCAATTTAAGTCAAATCTTATCTCAAAGAAAGGGTTAATTATTGCAAAATATAGCAACCAAGCATCTATCTAATAGATACATCAGGAAACATTGTCTGAGAAATAATGACATACAACAAGTGAAGGCTAACCTATAAATGTACAAGGGAAAAAACGGGATTGGGCTTAAAAAAAAATGAGCTAAAAAGGTGCTTGAATTCCAATAAAGTCAAATACCGTCCCAGCCATCCTAGCCCTCTGTTAGACTGGTCCAACCGGTCCATATGGGACCGGCTTATGCACAGTAGAGGTGGAAGTTCCTCCATGGCTGATCAAACCGCCCAGTTCAACAGAACGGATTAGGAAGATTTTAGGAGAAGTTTAGGAGGGAAATTTGAATATAAGGACTATTTAGAGATTTCCTTTTGCATTGTATGCATTAAATAGTTTATTTTTCTACGGTTATGGCTTCTTGAATTAGGCTGAAATTTGATCTCTCTCTTAGGTTTTGGGCTCTAGCAGCATCTAGAGATTTGGGAGAGTCAGATCTTCCTCTCCAATTGAAGATCCACTTCTATGTTGTATTTTCTTTCCTAAAACTTTCAATAAAAAGTGTTCTTGTATGTTCTTTTCCTAGTTTTCTTGTTTTTTTTTTTTTCTGAAATTGCTGAAATTAGATTTCAACCAAGGCTTTTCCTAAATCTCTACAAGAACCTCCTATCACCCTCCCTTAGATCTTGATCTTATGGCTAGGATGGGGATATGTGAGAGGCTCACCTGGATCACGTCAATATCCTTCCATATTCAGTTGGTTGATTTAAAAAGGATTATATCAGGGCAATTATGCATGATTCTATAGCTGTTTGTTTCTTTATATAGATATATTGTATGCATCTATAAATAGGAATAGTCTCGTATAAAAACATTAAGCCTTCTCCCTCTCTAATTTTTTTGAATTTAGCATAGCATCAGAGTCAAATTACCACCACTGTCCTTCATTATCAAAATTATGAAAAATATTGGTCATTCCACCAGCCTTCATTATCAGAATCATTGGGATATACAATTCGAAGGAAGCAGAGAGGAGTAAGGGTCTTCATTGTCGTTGGATATAAAATGAGAGTTGAGCGATCCAAAACGCTCATACCCTCTGTTTCGTGCCTGCAACTAGAAAAAGTGGAGATGGTAGTCTTTCGTGCGTCCAATAGCACAGAGAGATTGAGGGGGAGGGCTCCTATTGCATGCATCTGGGGCGAACCGAGTGAAAGCCTCCTCTTGCATATGTGCGAATGCACGAGACGAGAAATCGTTCGTCTAGACAGCGACCAGGGTCTCCTAGGAATGGCGGCATCGAGCTCAACTTTCGTTCCTGCATGAGACATCCAAAGTTGATCGAGCAAAAGTGAAAGAAGTCGAGTGCTGGACCTCCTCCTGTGATCAGATCAGAGGGATCAGAGGCCTCGCGTGCGCCTATACGGGGTCGATCGAACAGGAGTTTGTTCAAGTGGAGTCAGACGACTGATTTGCATTGGGCCAAAAACTGGCTCGATCGGATGGCTTGGGAAGGAGGAAATCTGCGTGGTGAGTGCTGAGCAACTTGAGACGTATTTTTCTGTTGATGTCCCTGAAGCTTGTCATAAACTTAAAAATATAATTTTTTCTTTCTACTATCGTGCCTTCATTGCTGTCCTTCCCTTGAGAACCGAGAGGGAGACAGGCTTGAAGTATAATTAATCCACTTTCCCTGTCGTCCCACCACTGTCCTCTATTGCCATTTCAGGTATCTTGAGGGCTATTGTTCAACTTAGCATTCATTGTTACCCTGCATTTTGCAGGCTTGATTGATATAGCCTTCATTGCTATCATTTGTCGCAGCAATGTTTGAAGCTAATTCTTTCCAAAGTTTTGACCAAATGGAGGACTCTATGATGCATTAAGGGACATGATAGTTCTACCTTTCTGAGATTGGTTATCAAGCTAGGAATGACAAATTTGTATTCCCCAGCTTGGGGGAGAGTGTCAAATACCGTCCCAGCCATCCTAGCCCTCCTTTGGCTCTTGATCTTATGGCTAGGATGAGTATCTGTGAGAGGTTCACCTAGATCACGCCAATCTCCTTCCATATTCGGGTGGCTGATTAAGGAAGTATTATTTTAGGGCAATTATGCATGATTCCGTAGTTATTTGTTTCTTTATTTAGATATCTTGTATAGATCTTGTGTAATAAAATTAAGCCTTTTTCCCTCTCCAAATTTCTAAATTTAACAAATAAGATGGTAGCTTTTAATTGATAAGCAATCCTATACTGTTAACGCCAATTAATCTTAGATTACGGCTATCAAAAAGTTCAGGGAATCAAGTAGCTTTAAAATGCCAGAACCTGGCCAAATTGTGAAATTAGCTGCATCACGTGAAGGAAAGACAGATCTAAGCATTGAACTTACTGCTTTTTAAATCTATTACCACGTTAATATTCAAACTGTATTGATTAGGTTGAATGATACAACTGAAATTCCCAAAGGGCATCCCATCTTCCCAAAGTTCTATAATCCATCCAACATCACAAAAAGGGATATGATCTGATTAAAGGGAGCTTTCTTTCAAAGAAGAGAACGCTGTCAAAGCTATTAGCAACATACATGGACGGAAGAACACATACCACATAATCAAAAAGTAAGAAAAGAATCTGCTTAAAAACATGCAATTTACTCCAACTCAAATTTTCCTATAAAAAGTGGTCCAGTGTAAAATACCAAAATAAAATCATTATATTAAATTAAAAAAATAAGCTCCATTCATAAATCGCTTATCAAAAAGCATTTACTTAGGCAAAACAGAAAACAAGAGCCATATTCCAAACAAAGTAGCATACAGTAAAGTTTCCTAGATGAGTTATTTCAATTTCAACCATTAATTTCATCTTAAAGGTTCACAATATGGTGTCATCAAACAACACACTTTATCAATCATTCCAAGAAAAAAAAGTGACAAAAGATGGTTAGCAATCAAAGCTTTGGTTGTTTTTTGCAAAATGAGCCCCCGACTATATGTACGTGACTAATTTAAACTCATAATATCACATTTCTCCAATTTAGCCTCTTGACCATACAAAATTAAGCTAAAATGGCCCATGAACCCTAGGGACTAAATTGGGATAAATTTAGTATCATAACTCGGAGGAATTTTAAAAAGGAGCGTGTTTAAAATATAATTAAGTAAAAGGAGCATAATTATTAAAAAATTTAAAAAGAAACAAATCCGCCAAACTTTTTGGCGTAGTCCTAAATGTGCCAAATGATTTGATGAGTTCTGAATGTGCCAAATCATTTGGCTTATTCAGCTGAAATAGGAGAGAGAAATGATTGGGAGAGAGAGACGGGTAGAGAAGACAAATGGGGAGAGAAAGAGAAATGGGAGGGAGAGAGAGAGAGATGTTGAGGTAGAGATGGATAGGGAGAGAGAAAGAGAGATGGGGGAAGAGAGACGGGAAGAGGAGAGAAATTTAAATAATTTTTTTATATTTAAAAAATATTTAATATTTAAATAATATTAAATAAAATAATATTTAAAAATATTATATAGAAAAAGTAAAAAAATTATAAATTATATTTTGATTTATTAAATCATTTTCATTCTTAAAAACATAAAAGAGGAACGTTCTTAAAAAATAATGAAAAATTTAAAAATTATTCATATAAATTTTAATCTAGAATACTAATTTCAAAGAAAATAGAGTAAAATTTTATAATATATATTTTTTCATTAAAAAAACAACATAATTCTATCTGATAATAAATTTTTAAATTTTCTTTAATTTTTATATTGAAAATTTTTTAAATAGTTTTTTTTAATATTCAAATATGCAAATGGTGTGAAGGTTATAATAAAGTATTTATTTAAATTTTATTTTCAAATTTAAATACTCATGACATTTTCAAAAAAAATAGATTTAATTATTTTTATAGAGTAAAAATTTTAATATTATACTTTTAAATATAATTTATATTTTTTTTTACTTTTCTTATATAATACTTTTTAAATATTATTTTATTTAATATTATTTAAATATTAATTAAATATTATTTTAAATATAAAAAATTAGTTAAATCTCTCTCTCTCCCCATTCGTCTCTCCCTCAACATCTCTCTATCCCTTTGGGTTCTCTATCTCCCCATTTGTCTTCTCTCCCCGTCTCTCTCTCTTCATCTCTCTCCAAATCATTTATCTCTCCTATTTCAACTAAATTAGCCAAATGATTTGGCACATTTAGAACTCGCCAAATCAATTGATATATTTAAGACTGAGCCAAACTGTTTGACGAATTTGCTCCTTTTTAATTTTTTTAATAATCAAGCTCCTTTTACTTGATTACATTTTAAACACGCTTCGTTTTTGAAATTTCTCCTCATAACTTCTACATGAAGAACAATTTTAAATCAATTTTTATTATTCGATGGAATAAATTAGAAAATCATAATACTATGGGATAAATTGACCACATAAGAATAACCGGGGGATTATTTTGAGATTTTAAGTTCATCAAGTTGAGCTATTCTAAAATCGCTTAAAGGTAGGTTATGGATTGGCGTTATAACTAGAAAGATAATAAATCAAAACAATTTCACTAACAGAATGTTTATTAAATTATGGAATGAAAAATAATGTTAGTAGAGAAATAAAAAACTGCAAATAATCATAAGATTAAATCAGCTTTCAATTACTATTAAGCCTATGCATACTAGGTTTTTAATTTGGTCTACAGAGCAAGTAAAGTCTGATGATTTTTACTTGTACAGTAAGCAAACAGAGGAGGTTAGAAGAATTACGAGCATGAACCTTCAGTAAGAAACTTCTGCTCAAACACGGCAAATATTTCAAGCAAGTAATATGCATCGGCTGCAGCGTATGATATTTGCCCTTCAGTTAGTGGACGGCAAGACCAGTCACTACATTGGAGTTCCTGAAGAAGAATGCTTTAGATGGGAACCATCTGCAGTAACATATAATATAACAAAAGGAGAACAAAAAAATCAAATACTTCAATAACTACAAACAGTCAGATAACATAAACAATAAAAATGCATTTCATGCACATGCAAAAGAATATATAGGTCATTAAAGCCCAAAGATTCCCATTACAACAGTCTAGTTCATGAAAAAGAAATCGCATTGCATCACTGAGTGGAGATACACGGAATAATCTTTTATCTGAATCCAAAACCTTCAATCCCAGAGGACTGACTTTGATGTCCACCATCTCCCGATGACTCCGTCTTGACGCAAGGGGAGAATGATGCGGAGCATGTTAGCTTAGAATGTTCCTTAGGTTATTTTATTTAGTTTGTTACAAGTCTTCTAGGATTCTCTAGGTTGTCTCTATTTGAGTATTATATATATGTGGAATGTGTTAGAGGAAATGATCATATGATGAATATTATCTCTTTTTTGAAGTTTTAAGCTTGGTGTTATCTTTGTTCCCTAGATTGGGATTATCTTTCTTCAAGCATCCTCTTCTTCCAACGATCCAATCTACATCAGTGATGGGCTAGAGAGAGGAGGTGACTATGGTGGGGAACCAAGAAGAATTTTTTGGGCCATGGTGGCAGACTGCTGCCACCATTGTAGTCTTAGTTGCCCCTCCATTCCCATGCAGAGTTTACTTGTTAAAATTTGTTTGTAAACTTTTTTTATATAATTTTGCCAATTGACAATCCAAATCTTAGGAGAAAAGTCCATCCAATAAATATATAAACAATAAGGAGTTCAATGCCTTCATGCATTCAACATTTTAGAGCATAGTTGCAGAGCTTTGTGCTTCAAGAACAACCACTAATTTCTCCACTTTAAACATGTTTAAATTCTTCTTAGCACTTTTACGAGAAAAAAAACCAAGCACACAAGCAAAAAATTATCAAGTTCCTTTTTCACTTTGCCCAAAAGGATCCACTTTTTTCAGCACCTAGATAGTAGCTTGACTTTTATTGTACTTAACTTTTGTAGGCATTTTGAAGTTTGATACAAACTTTTTTCTTATTTGAGCAAATCATAAATTATAAAAATTCTAGAATAAAAAGCACTGTTGAACTTTAAGTTCCTCCATTGGAATGGATAAAAAATCTTCACATTGCTCTATCGCTCTGGAAACAATCACCAAGCGAAGATTTGAATATTACCCATCATCTTCAGTGTAACTTTTGAGGCAATCCATTCCCCGTGTTGCCTTCTTTCTTGATCCTATAATGCTCTATATTCAATTAGAGGATGATCCAAGAAAGTTAAACGATGAGAATTAGATGCACACCAGCAACTTTGGCAATATTAATATATCAGAAGAACACCTGAGACTTTAAAATATTTTTTTTGATAGATTACGTCATAGATTCTTCTCTTTGGGAAAAGACAATAGACAGTATACAGAAAAGAAAGCTAAAACGACTTTAACCTTCATCCTTGTCAAAAAATAAATGTATAAAAAGATCATAATCCCACATGCATGCGTTGCTTATGCAAGTCTGGTGCTGTAATATGTAGACACGTGCCTCCCTTTTTGTTTTGCAAGGGAGATCGAGTGTTTGTGTGCATGTGTAGCCAACAAAGCAGCAATTGTATCAAGTACCAAAATAATTAGAAAAAACACATCGGAAACATAAGCAAAAGGAAACATTGGCGAAATATATCAAAGCTAACAAAAGAGCTGAACCTTGGATAGAGAGATGCATAGTACTTCCCAACAAATAGTAGCCAAGCTTATGGTGTCCTTCGGAAACTTTTTCCCCCTATTAAGATATTTCATATGATAGTATATGCTAGTGATATCAATAAACGGTTCAATCTGTCACAAACAAGTACAAATAAAGTTAATAAACACTAAAACAGACAAAAAAACAATAATACTCGAATATTCAAATTTACCATAAAGGTAAATTCCCGTAGAGTGGCATCTCTATAATACAGTGCTTAAATTGAAACTTATATAAATGTGCTAAATATGACATAAAAAACAAGAAAAAGAAGATCATCATTAACATCTACAGTATCAAAATGCAACTTATATTCTGAACAGAAATCATGATAATTGAAATATATGTTGGATATTCAAAAGGTGTTTTGTTTTATAAGACACAAGTAACATGACTACTATATGTAGATATGTTAGGCCAAGGGAAAAAAGGAATATAATAAAGTATAATAAATAAATTAAAGTCATGGACCTTATATTAAATGGAATTTTCCATGCACCTTGCTTTTAAGGAAACATCCCTTATACACACACACACACATACACACACACACACACATATATATATAAATATTTGTGTGTGCGCGCGCGCGCCCCCATGGGGCATGGGATATCATCATCATTAGCATTATCCCAACTATTTGAGTTCACTTTATGAATCCACATTTTCTACCGTTTCTATAGAGTATAGCAATAGGAGTTAAACCTTTTTTTGACAAATCATTTTGAACTTATTTTCTTATTAACTAGCACTTCTCCTTCCTAATCATCAAACACTAATTATATCCACCCAACTAATGGGTGCATTTATTGTCCTTAGTTATGCAATTATGCATGTCCAAACTACCTAACCATATTTTTAATTACCTTATCTTCAATATATATCACTTCAACTATTCCTCTAACATGATCATTTTTTAATTTCTTCTTCCTAATTTTGTCACATTCATTTTAACTTAACATTCTCATTTTTATTTCATACAACCTAGCTACCAACAAATTTTTACTTGCCAATACTCCGAACCATACAATATCTAGATGAATAGCAGTTTAATAAAACTTAGCTTTTAGGTTTTCATGATATTGTCTTATCGTATAATTCTCTTGAGATGCTTCACCATTTGTCACCATTCACTCTAGAAGGCATATTCTTGTTCCTTGGATCTATGCTCTAGGGTCTTCAATATCTGCATTTGGACTTATATTTTTTTAGTGATTTATAAATTTATTAATGTATGCTTTATTTAAGTGGTTATAACATAGATTTAATGTATAATCAGAGGGGTTAATCTTTTTTCATGAATTCTCTATTACATTAGAGGTTCACTACACTTTAGTTTATACTTCTATAGTTTATTTTATATTTGATAATGAAATTTGAAAATCCTAGTTCTTTTTTTATTTTGGTTAAAACCCGTGGAGGGACCTACGCATTAATTAAAAAGAAGACGAAAAGGCCCTTAAGGGGGACCATCACCTCACTAATGCTCTGACGAGCTACAAAACAAATTAAAAGAAAACCCACGAACCAAAAGTCCCCTCTAACCAGAATTACAAAATGATTTAGTAACATTATAGGGTGGTCAGGAGCCAGCATCCAAAAAAAGAAAGATATAATCAATCACTTTACGCGCAATCTTCCTGCAAAAAATATTGACCACATCCACAAGACAAACCACCTGTCCAATAAAATGGCTGCAATACAAAATAAAATTGCATAATATACCATAGAAAAATAACAAAAACATATAGAGATTACAAACAATAAAACAGGCAATGTTATAGTAATTACAGAATTATTTATCCAAACTCCACCTATAATTAAGATAAGCAGTAACCCAAAAAATACCTTTGCAGATATTGAAGGCCCTAGAGCATAGATCCAAAAAAATACCTCGTACTTAAACCAATCACCTATGTATCACTATAGATTCTAGTAAGATTGGTTGTTAATTGTAAATATCAAATGCATAATTTCAATTTAGCATGCACATCATTTTGTAATGTTTTCACCTTTAACAAAGATCTTAAGATCCTATTATATTCATTTTGTTTTAACTAATTTGATGAAGTCTCTAAATATCATCTCTTGCTCAAATTATTCTACATAATTCCTTTTCTCCTTCATTAATACCAATCATATTTTATAAATCATCAAAAGTTTTTTTTTTTCTTTGCTTACTAAACTCTTTACAAAACCTCAAGCTTTCTTATAATCAATATCAACCTCCATATTATTTAATATAGCCTTTTAAAAAAAATAACTCTTTTTCTTGATAATATTTTGTACTTCCTCGCTACATCATTCAGTCACCTTACTAGTATATGATATGTTTTAGAGTCTTCTAAAACATTTATGACAATATTCTTAGTGGAATTAGTCCTCTTATCCCATCAAGTTTGGCTCAAACAAAACATTCCAATTTGCCCCCCTCAGTGACTTATTCTCTAAGAGATTACAAATTCTCATATTCTAAAGCTATCACCTTATCCTAAGATAATTATTATTTTTAATTATTCTATTCATACTTCTAAAATATATATCTATAACTAGTACTTTATGTTTTGTGGTCCAACTCTCTCTTGGAATCATCTTAAAATCTTTGGAAAAAAATTTTTTCCTCCCTAGAAAAAGATGTTTATTTGTGGTTTGATGGCTCCACTTGTGTGATTGAGGGCACTTCTCATTTTAAAGCATGTCTTCATCATAGACTATTATAAAATCAAATATAGCTTCTTTCATTGCATTGTTATCAGATATTTTACACACAACATGATGCCTCTCATAAACCATCTCACTAGAATCTATATGCCCATTTTAAATTACCTTCAACTATCCTTTCTTCCTCAACTGAATGTTGTTTAGTTTATCCAGCTCTTCTCAAAACTTATTTTTTAAACTAGCTTCTAAAAATATCAAGAAGCGTAAGCATGAATCACATTTATAATGTATTTGTTGATAACTATTATACTAATAAATACTCTATCACTAAACTTATTCATAAATTATTTATCTTTTAAATCTTCTATGCTTATTACTATACTAATATAATTTATATTGTTAACCTTTCCGACAAACAATAATTTAAAAACTTCCAAAATGTACTTGAATTTTCCTATTTTCCATTTAATTTCTTATAAAAAATTATATTAATTTTCCTTCTAATCTTAGTGTCTACTAATCATCCTGTTCTTACATTCAAAATCCTCAAATTTCTTGTTATAGAGCTAAAAGACAATTAAACTCTTGCTTATTTTTAACCATAATCAGGTTAAACTGCAGTGCATCACTTGCGAGTGACATCTTAGACAACCCATGGTTACTTTTACCTAAATTGAATTTACTTGTGGAATGTGATTTTAGGTTGATGTCCTAAAAAACTCTTACTTCTCACAACAATCATATTAGCTCATGGACTAATGCTTTGGAGAACGCCCTAACTCTAGCAAAATTTGGATTTCAATTTATTATATTGCTTTTTACTAAAATTTACAATTGGCTATCAACCTAATATCAAACCTCAATCTTTCTTATCTTAGCTTGGGACCAGCAATGATAATTTTCATGTGATATGTGAAATTAAATAAAAAGAATTTATTCCAATATATCCTCTCACTTATCCCCCCATACATCATTTCCTATAGGTTATTCATATAGCTCTTCCTTTTAGGAAATCATTTCCATGATGAGTTCAAAAACGTGTTCTCAAGCTCGGTGCTTAATGGGTAGTTTGGAGAAGCCGATAGAGAACTATTAATGGGAGAGTATATGATCAAAAATAGTTGACATGAGGAGTTTGTTCAATGCACATGAAACAAAAGCATCAATAAAATATGAAAGTATTTAACTTGTAAGTTCATTCACTTAGAGCAAACTTCCAAGGTTTTTTGACTTGGCCCTCCTAGGGTCTCCTTCATCATTGATCCAATCTCCACAGCTCATAGTTTCACCATATTTCAAGATAAAACACTAAAAAGTTCAAATTTTAGTTTTCATTTTGCAGATTTTGATTATAGGGCAGGGATTTAGATAACAGGTATAAGAACTTCAAGTAGGCATGGGTGGCATGAAGAAGATTTAGTGAAAGACGAGGAAGGATAGCTCATGTTATACATGATCCATATAAAATTAAAAAATAAAGCACTCGCAAAAATATATATTAAAAAAAACAAAGAATTGAAGAACATTTGTAAAATAAAAAGTTCCAACAACATTAACCAGCATATACCAAGTAAACATAAGAAGATGCTAAGTTAAGCTTAAGTATAAGGCCCCAATCGGTCGTTTGAAGTTAGAAAATATGCTCTGAAAAGTTAAAATTTGATAGATTCATCATTTTGGTTGGATGGAGTTAGAAATTTAAATTGATTTTATGCATCACAACTTCTCTGAAATCCCAGAAAAAAAAAATCTTCTTTTCATATATAAAATTAGTAAAAACTAATCCATCATTTGTCTTAACATAATCCTCTATCAATAATCAAAGTAATGAGCCCTAAATCGGCCTCCAAAATAGAAATGACGTATACTTTTAAATGGAATCAGCGAAAAAACAGAATTTTCAAGCTTAGTATAACGGGGTAACAACAGCTACCAGGACTTTCTGCAAACCTTAAACAAAAAAGATGGTATGGAGGGAGTTAGCGTAAAAGAGAATACAATACCTTATCGAACCCAGAAAGGAAACCCTGGGAAAAGAAGGTAGAAGAAAGATAAGCCAGATCTTGCTTAAATCTGAATCCCAACTTAAGTACGGAGGGAGAGACGAACACCTCCCTAAGAAGCTCCCAGATGGTCAAAAGAGGTATCGAGAGCAGGTCCACAAGGAAAACCAGCGATTTTCCAACAGCGTAGACTTCCGAATCAGACGCCGCACGACTGATCCTGCAAGCGATTTGGAGAAGCGTGACCTTCGGAAAAGTCCGCTCGCCTCCATTGTCTTCGGAGCTTTCCGCAATCTGCCGCGATCTGACGGGCTTCCATTCGGCGTCGAGCGCGACGACGGAAGAATGGCAGAGCGCTGATTGGAAACGGTAGAACTCAGGCGAATCCGCCGATGTCACCATGAGGATTTCTAATGGCGGCGGGGGTTTTGGTTCAGCTTGGGCCATTGAGCTTTGGGGATTGAAATAAATATTCGTGGCGGCGGACATCCCCGGCGACATCGTGCTGGTCGCCACCGTGTCTGTAGAGAATCGGAAGACTCGATCGGAGCCGTGGGGACTTCGTTCGGATAGGATCTGCGATATGCTTAAGAAGTAAACTGCGATTTCTCAGTAGAACTTTGTCCGCCTCGTGGCTCGTTCATTAGATAATTTCTTCAAAGGATATAGACAGAAAACTTTTTTCCTTGTAGACTTGTTTTTTTTTTTTTTCTTTTTAGCTTTAAGTTGAAAAACAAAAAATATATAAATTAATTTCAAACAAATCTCCTAATTAACAAAAATTAAAAGAAATTATATGCAGTGAAGCCCAATGGGCTGGCCGGTTGCATCTTTTTTAAATTA
Organism: Dendrobium nobile; assembly: GCA_022539455.1. Classification (NCBI taxonomy): domain Eukaryota; kingdom Viridiplantae; phylum Streptophyta; class Magnoliopsida; order Asparagales; family Orchidaceae; genus Dendrobium; species Dendrobium nobile. The sequence continues at coordinate 29,796,100 of CM039730.1, forward strand.
GAGTAAAGCCCATAGAAATTTACAAATGTGTGTAAATTTATGATTAAATTTATTTAAAATAATAAAAAATAATAATTAAATTTATTTAAAATAATAAAAAATAATCATTTTTAATGATATATAAAACTATTGTAAAAATGAGCACCTTAAGAAATAATTTAAGGCTTTAATATATAAACTTAGATAAACAAAATTCTCCTTCAATATAGGGATAATATATCCTTTTATTTTAACATGTCATCTTATATTTTAATAATATACATAATACCTAAAACTATTGAAAATACATATTTAACACCTAAACTTCTATTTTTACTAATATGCCACTTAAAACCCGTCTTTTAATAAATTTTAACATTCCGTTTAAACCTACCATAAAAAATTATTATATGTGATTGTCTTCCCCATCAATGTCATTCTTTCATAGTGAATACAAGTATTTCATCGCTTCAAGAAAAAAAAATTAAAAAAAAAGTATTTCATTGCTTCAATGGAGTGGTAGAATAGAATGAAAGGAGAATTTTAGGTGGTATATTAATAAATATAGAAGTTTAGATGTTAAATATGTATTTTAATAGTTTTAGGTGTTATGCATGTAAGAATCCCTAAAAAATAATATTGGATAAGCTTACATGCTATCACAAATAATTGTGATATAATATTTATGATAATTATGTGGTCAATTTTTGTGTGTTGGTTGAGAGCTTAGTCTATCAATTAAGATGTATTGAGTTTTCAACTTTTATATGTGTTACATATATGATTTGCATTTAATTCACTCAAAGTTTAAAAAAAATTTATAATAATTTTTTGAATTGATTTGTCATTATTAAATCCTTATGGTTCTTTGAGATATTTTATGATTTAGGCTTTGTTTGGGATAGCTTTCATATTGCTTCTTAAAGCAACTTTGTATTACAAAAATTTTAATTTTTGTACTAAAAAGCTGTTTAAGAAGCAGTAAGAAAGTCGTTCCAAACGAAGCCTTAGGCTTTGTTTAAGATAGCTTTCATACTGCTTTATGAAGCGACTTTTTAGTTCAAAATTTTCAAATTCAAAAACATTTTGTACTAAGAAACTACTTCATAAAGCAACAAAAAAGTTATCCCAAACAAAACCTTAGTTGATTGACGTGAGTTCAAATAAATTGATAAGTGTAATTAATTGATAAATTTTTTAGGCTTTTTAATCGAATGAGCGAAATACAAATAAAAGCCATCTTCATGTTCATAGAAAATTGAAACAGAAAATTTCTGCACAAAGTGGTTCAAATGGGCACAATTCCTTGTCTTTAGAAAACTCAATGGATTGGGCTAAGAATGAGCTTCAATGTAGTGGGCTTCGGACCGATTTATTAGCGGCCTTTATAATTTATTCTACCAATTATCGTATGCTAGTTTTTATCACTTTACCTTTAATTTGATTTCATTCTCAATATCAAATTGTATCCATTGTAGACAAAATATAAATTAATCTTAGATTTTTAAGAAGAACCAAATCAATTCACTTTTAGTCATCAATTTAAAAGAAATCGTTAACTATATATTTAGCTTTATATTTATTATTGTAATAAATCAAAATCAGATGAATCGGACTTATGTCTGTGAACTAGATCAGCCTCAACTTACACAAGTACTAAAATGTCGTACTCAAGCCTTAGTGTAGTGCCCCAACCTTAATCAACTATAATCATCACTTGTAAACTTCCACTCGTCAAGGGCATCACATCCTTCTCGATCATAACAGTCCCATCCCTCTTCTCTCTCTCTCTCTCTCTTTTCTCCTAAAATACAGCCGCCAAACCATTCTTCCTTCTTCTGAAACCCTAGCCAACAATCTTCCAGGTCATTTCTTCATTGTAACTTTCAAGGAAATAACATTAATTCCTTTTCACTTTTCTTATTCTCATCTTCCTACTCTTCTCCTTTGTCATTATTTTATCAAGTTATTTGCAATTGTTGTTTCTTTTTCTTTCAAAGTTTTCTCTCTATCTCCCACAATCTTTTGTTGCATTCTCTATTGTCAAATATTGAAGAGCTTGTAGGTAACTTCATTTCATTTTCCTCTAAAATTATAGTATCCTTATTTGTAATTTTTTTTTATCCTAGATTTATGTTTGAATGTAACTTTTTTTATATATAAAACCCAACGGAAGAGGCTTACACGTTAATGAAGAGAGTAAAAAACAAATCCATAATAACTCCAAAGCTCAATAAAATACATCATATTAAAGATAAAAATCTAAGAGCCTTGGAATTCACCTAAAAACAAAAATTAAGATAGTACAAAAAGAAGAACAGCCTAAGCACAAGTAAACAAAAAAGGATTCATAGAAGGTGTTAGCAGAGAGTAAAGCGATTGAACATCAACAAGTTATTCATTCACGCTTAGTCCCATAGAGGAGACTGACACAACTAGATCAGCAGACGTCATAGGAGAAACAACATAAGGATCCAACTCATTAGAATTAATGTCCACCACCCCCATATTAACATCACAAAGTTCTTTATCATCCACATTCAGTAGCTCATTACTAGTAATAAGACCAACAATGTTAGGACTAACAATCTCAATCTCACCCCGAGGGGAAGCCACCAAGACATGGTCACCCACATCACCATCATTACAACACAGAACAACCCCACAATTCTCTGATGGAGGAGCATCAGTAATAGGGATCACCAAATCATTCTCAACTGCCCTCCCCAAGGGAGTAACTGACTCGAGCATAGGCAAAATAATACCAGGAAAGGCACTATTAGACTGATCATTTTCCTTCTTATTGTGGTCAACAACATCCTCATTTTCAACAATACCAGGACCATTAGCTAAATTATCCACGGTTTCCAAACCACTAGCAATGTTCCCATCATATCTAACTTGATGAGGTTTAATAGATACAAGTTTTAACATGCCAACTTGTGGATTGAAAATACGACATTCCTTTTTATCATGATCCAAAGCTTTACAATGATCACAGAAAAAAGGCAAATCTTCCATAACGATAGATTGAACATACCACAAATTATCAGCACTAATCCAAACACAATCGGGATAGTATTTTGAGACATCCAGTTCAACTAAAACCCTTGCAACTGAGGGGAAATATCCCACAGTAGTTGCATTGTCAAGGCGCAGAGGTCGACCAAAAATCTAGCCCAAACACTTTAAAATTCGAGGGGAGAATAGGTGTGGTCGCAAATTAGGAAAGGATACCCAAATAGCTATAATAGGAGATTCAACCGATAAATCTAAGTAAGGAAACCACTTAACTAATTTGATGAAGTAATTATAGACAAAATAAGAATAATGCATAAAAACTCTACAGCAATCTAAATCATTTGCAAATTTTATCAGCACATGCTTTGCATTCAAAATAGTCACAAAAATTTCACCAGCAAGCTTAAGATTAAACAAGAATTTTCTGATTGAATCCAAAGAAGGTCGCTTAACTAGAAATTTTTTGACCAATGAAAACTCAAAGGGAGCAGCAAGAGCTAAAATCTCCTCCTCTGAAATCCACAACGATGACATACCTCGATAGGTTGAAGTTTTAAGAGGCAGAAAAGATACCAGAGAGACACCGGACAAAGCATCAACAAATGACTTAAAACCATTTTTACCACAAAGGAAGCTACGATCGCTCAAATGAACCCGATTAGCCACCATCCGACAAAGTCAGAGGAGAAAACTTAGGAAGAGAAGAACCAAATCCACAGAATGACAAGAAAAATGCAAGGAAAGTTAAAAACTTCCAAGAAATGGGCACCTCGAAGCAGCTACAGAGTGGGCAAAGACGAACCTTGGTCGGGGGCTTACATGGGGACAGACAATACTACGTTAGGGTTCGGCTAGGCACACCGGCAAAGCCATTTTTGTTAGTTATCGACACCGGAAGTGATCTCACTTGTGGTGTGGCCGTGGAAAGCGCAGGCCATCAGAGAGTAATCTTTGTTGCGGAAGAGAACACCGTATCAAAGGCACCGCTTCACTTCCGCATGTTCTTCTTCTCTACCTTCCTCTATGATACGCTAATGGCCCAAATCATGTTTGAATGTAATTATTATTTTAATGTTAGATTATAGGATTAGGTTATTAACATGATGTTATTCCACATTAATGTTAATTTATTTGACTTATTTATGTGGTAATCTAAGCTAACTAGGTTGTATCTAATTCAATAATTAATCAACTTAATGCTTTTTTCCTGAGTTCTTATAATTTATTCAAATTTTGCACTATTTAGGAATAGGGTGTCAATATTTGACATGACCAGAAACTCGACTCGGATCCAGCCTGGAAAATTCCAGGTCTGAGTCGCCTCGCCGCATTAGGGCTTCAGGCCAGCCGTCGCGTGAGTCACGTTAGGCCAGTTATGATGATACTTAGTGTAATTGTACATGAATAAAATTATCTATCATAAATTAATTCGATTTTAGTTTCTAGTCAAGTAAATTTCGACTTTAAGCATTTTTTTATGAAATTTTAATATGGTAACCGTAACGTTGGTACTATTATTATTATATTTATTTATGTGGTAGCTGATAATGAAGGATTCGAATATTCATGCATGTGGGGAGCAGCCAGCAGATATGCTCATAAAATCAGGTGGGAGAAATTAAATATTATTAATGTTGTTGGTTGCTGCTGTTAGATGAGTACAAGTAAACGATCCTTCCTATGCGTCTCTGGCTTCAACTTCATTATATGGTCATAAAACGACGAGCATTGCCTTCTCAAACCTTCGAGGCATGAATTGTGACAACTTTTTTAATGTACATTTAGAGTGATTATTGGTGTTAGACCGTATATTCTCTTCGGAAGAGAGATAATTCCGTGCGGTGTTCATATATGTCCTGAGGTCAATCTAGATGCACCACGTCATCCAATGTACTGTACATTGGGTGACGTGGTACGTCCGGATTAACCTTCGGACATGACCAGAAACCCCACAGAATAAATTTTCCTCTTCGGGTGCTAGAATTTTGGCTTTTCTTTCTAAGGCTTCCTTTTGGACCATTTTTTTTTATTGATTTCTAAATGCAGAGTCTTGGATAGAATTTGAAAGTATTGTAATTCAGTCCATAATGTTACAAAATAATTAAGAGGGCCTAAAAAATATTTGAATATTATTGTTTGGGTCAAAAAAATATGCATGAATACGTGTAAGCAGCTAGATTAATCGGACACCACCTACCACCTACCACCGTGGCGTGAAACTGGTGCTTGCATTTGTGCTAAGGGCGTGCATGAAATGCCCCAACGTAATGTATGATTTCATATTTTATTTTGTTTTCTATAATTTAGTGCTCAAGTGAAGCTAAATTAGTGCACGCACACCACCATGAGCAAGCACACTAGTCTTATAAACAATGACATTCATCAACATTGATGGTGGCAAAATCAAGAGTTGTTAGCCTTTGTGATGACAATATACGTTAACTCTAACTCTCAATGTCAACACTAATATTTATACCAAACTTCTTGGCCTCATAACTCCTCTATTCAAAGTAGAAAGATTGAACTTACAACAGGTGATCTCTCAAAAAAAAAAACTTCAACGTCTCAAATGTAACCAATGAAATACTAGTGAAATCTTTTTAACTAGATCATACTCCATGATTTTTTCTTTTTTTAATTTTTCATGTAAAAACTATTTTTTCTCTTGAAATCCTCTTTTATTTATTTATTTTCACTAAATTCTCGTACAAAATTAAGATGTTAAGCTCTCTATCTTTATTTTTGCATATCTTCTGATGCTGAACAAATCTTTATGATATTAACTTCAAATTATGAAGGTTAAATTCTTACATGTTCCTTAGACATTTTATGCATCTTATAGTAAAACTAATTAAAAATGCATTTAGTGTCTTTCAGAAATGAAACTAACCATTAATTTTTAACATGACTTATTTTGATAAAGAATTAAAAGAAGTTGCTTTCTACAAAAATTGTAAAAAGTTACATTCTCTATAATAGCTTTACAAAATAGTAAGAAAGTCGTCTCAAATAAAATCTAAAATTTCATTTGTGATGACTTTCTTATTGCTTCTTAAAGTAGCTTTTTAGTAAAAAATTAATTTTTTTTTTTACTAAAAAGATGTTTCAAAAAACAATAAGAAAACCTTCCCAAATGATAAATTTAAAATTTTATATTAAAAATATATTTTATAAATTAAAAACAAAACTGTCATAAACTAAGCCTAAACTCGCTTAATAATATCACCAGCTCATATTCATTGGCACCGTCACTTCATAAAAAATAATATATTGGAGACAAACAAGATAAATTATTAAAATTAATCAAAGTCTTGAAACTTAAAAAATATTGCATATTAGCCCAAAAGTCAACAAATTTTGCAATTACACTAATTTTTCATTATTATTATATTATTTCCTTTCATGTTCATGAACCAAAGTAAGCCACACGTAAACTAAATAAAAATCTTAAGAAAATTAAGCATTTTGCTCCCTCATGTTTGTCATATTGCCAGCCTTTGCACTTGGATTTATTGGAGATGCAAGCAATAATTTAATCATTATTATAGAAGAATGAGTGGCTCAGTTCCCTCAAAGGGAAAAAGCTTCAGCGTATCATCGCATGGATTTGACTGGTGGAGGGGACAATTGTAGAACATTAGATACTAATTTCAATGGCTCGTGTAACCATGAGAAGAGTTAAATATTTGGTAAAGCAGCACATGTGTTCATCTGGAATAATCAATTAAAATATTAAGATTGATTGAAATATATTTTATAAGAAAATATAAATGGATTACATTCTAATTTTAGAATAATTATTATTGCTATAACATAAAAAAAAATATTTGAATAAATAAAAATTTTGAAATAATATCAAAGCATTGAGATATTTAGATCAAAATATTTTAAAATTATAAATAAGATGTAATTAAGAGAGTGGTTTCAAATTTTCAAATAAGTTCTAATTCTATTTACAGGAAAAATTTTAGAGGATAGTTATGTTCGATTTAGAGAAATTTAAAGCTTTTGTTACTATTGTCTAATGTTGGCCATTGTCCACTAAGCTCGTTCATTGTTATAAATGATCAATAGAATCCATCGACAAACATCAAAGTTTGTTGTTATTGATGTTTGATGTGGATTATTCAACAATTTCTAATATTCATGTTGTTCGTCGCTTAATCATCGTCATAGTAGGAGAATGATCGAGTTGGCTTCCCATAAATATTTGATATTATTTATTGATAGTCGATGTTCAATGTATATCAACATTCAACAATTAATACCTAAAAGTCATTGATGTTTGACAGCGGTATTCATGATCACTATATTTCTCATCATATCAGAAAATAATATGGATGTCCAATTGACATCGCCTAACTTCTGATGTTCTATATTAATCTTTATTTGACGTCTACAAATTATCAGTGTTTGACATTCAGTAATCTTTAACATTTGATGTCCTTCTTCCTATTTGACTTGTCTCACTCCTATCGGAAAAATGATCAAGCTAGCATTGCTCATCACTCCAAATTTGTGTTACTTGCAAAATTTTCTCAACCCATAGATCTCCATCATATCTTTGCTAATCTAGACCCCTCCGCATCCATCGCATCTCCTCATCTCTAGATCTGGCTAGATCTCATAGCCATTAACTTTGCTAGTAGCTCTATGTATCCCATATTACCTAATCCTTCAAATCTTAAACAAGCTACTGTTTATTGTGTAATTTGATGATGATTGCATGATTGAATGATCATCTCATAATCGTATGGTTGCATGATCATTGTGTGATTGTATGATCATAACATGGTGGGACACTTGTTACATGATTGTTGTATGGTTGTATGCTTCTTGAAAATTCCATTAGTTTCGAGTCATCTCGAGTCCAAATTTGGCTTAACGAGGTCTAATTAAGTCGATCGAATATTCTTAAGGGCACTCGTACAAAAATTGAGGTCAACAACTACAAATTGCCTACTTATTAATATAGCCGCTATTTTCTATTTATTTACTTTATTTTGATATTCTTATCAAATCAAAATTATATGCATATATACATGATTATATTTTTATATGTTCATATTTTGAACATATACATATGCATCTCTACATTTATTAATAACAGTTACATTAAACTAAAATTGTCTTAAATCATTACAAAGTAAAAAAAAATGTTGAACAAATAAGATTTCGTTTGGGACAATTTCTTATTACTTTCTGAAATAATTTTTTAGTACAAAAATTTATAATTATAAAAAAAATTATATTAAAAAGTTGATTTAGGTTTCATTTGCGACGTCTTTCTTCTTGCTTCTTAAAACTATGCTCTAGTACAAAAATATAAATTTTTATATTAGAACACTGTTTTAAAAAGCATTAAGAAAGCCGTCCCAAACGAAGTCTTAGAAAGCAGTAAGAAAGTTCTGCTAAACAAAGTCTAGAACAGCTTTCTTACTGCTTTATAAAGTTGTTTTTTGATTAAAAAAATATTAAAATCAGAAAAAATAATAATGATCTAAAGTTATCTGAAAAAAAGATTAAATTACAGAAAAAAAAAAAAAGAAAAAAAGTAAATTTGAGGCGATTTTGATGCTATCCAATAAGCCGGACTTGCTAGACTTTAATGGATTAATTAGCATAATAATTACGCGGCTTAATTATAATAAGGGGTGATTAAATGTAAATTGTAAGTACATAATTTGCACAGGTGGGAGCACATGGGAATGTGGCTGTCGGCAATTATAAGCTCAAATGGTGGACAAAATGATTACGTTAATGTCGAACAAATTAGGAGGCAATTAAATTTTAAGTTATTCATTTTTTAGCGGTCGCTATTTTTAAAAGGGAACTGATAGCAATCCCATCCATTTAAAATAAGAAAAAGAAGATTAATATACATACCATTAAATTATTTAGGGATTTATTAAATTTTATTATTTATATAATCTGGCATTTCTTTAATGAAATTAATGGATATCGTTGGACTCTCGTGGAACACGATAAGGGAAAAGATAGATTTCTTTCATCAGCCGAGCATGTGGTGGATCGAACACTTCTGAGGAAGTCACTATAGGAACAATGGTGGCCAATTGGGTGCGAAGGACGATTGGACTAGTAACGACCATTGACATTTCAACTGGGCAAGGCCCTAAGGTTTTTTTTTTCCTTTTTTTTAGGATTTTTCACGTAAAAATTATGGTGTCTCTTGTGATTGATGCACCCATCTCTTCTATCTATTTGTGTGTTGGATCTTAGTACAAAGCTAGGATGATAAAGTCTATATTTATCTAACATCATGAATATTACAGGATGCAACAGTTTGACGTCGTCTATGAGAAACGATTCCTAGCTGTTGGACAATCTTATGCAATTTTCTATCCCCCCACAAGTAGCAACCAATGCTACATCAATTTTGGGAAGCAAATTTAGATTTGGGGGGGGGGGTAACCTTGGCTGCAACTTCTAATGTGACTGTAGTCAAGAAAATTTCTTCTAATACAATATCATCAGCAATCATTTTTCATAAAACTCCCAACAAATGCTAAGATGCTTCTAGTAAATTTCATGCTCTATACAATTCTTGGCAATGGGATTTGGTTAAATCGGGATGAGAAGGTTAGGGTTAGGAGAAATATTATTATTTTATTTTAATATTTTAATAATTGTTACGTTTTAGAAAATTTGAATCGATAGAGGATGTGTTTTATGTCTTAGTGATCTATAAAAATTTAACGCACATAGATAAAGTAATAAGATAAAAAAATTATTTATATGAAAAATTCAAAAAGAGAAAAAATTATAAGGCATGACCTAGTTGAAAAATATACTATATAGTAAGTGATACAAAAATCATATTTCTTCACTATTGAAGAAGAGGGGAATTCAATATAAGTCTTGGTGCGTCCTGTAATATTTATAGTGGTAAATAGATATAAAGTTTGACGTCCTAACTTTATACGATATCCAACACACAGACAAAGAAATGAGTAGGGATGTAATGTTCATAAGAAATATTAAATTTTTATGTGGAAACCACTGAAAAGGAGGAAAACTACAGGGCCTTGGCTAATGACATCAAATTCGAGCAAACTTATACTTGTTATAGTTTGCCTATTAAGTGTTTTATTTTAATTGTAAGAATGCAATATTTGAAAATGGTTCTCCGTGAATGATTGTTTGTCACCTCAAATTTAATCACTATAAAAGTTGAAAATTATAGCTAAATTAATTTCATTGACCGTACCTCTCTCTCTCTCTCTCTCTCTCTCTATATATATATATATATATATATATATATATATATATATATATATATATATATATATATATATATATATATATATATATATATATATATATATATATATATATATATATATATATATATATTATAATTGCCATTAAAGCTTCAAAAAATAGTAAAAATATGATCTGATTACAAAATAAACTTTCTTATTATTTAAGATCAAATTAATATTTAATGGAACTATTTTTCTAACTTTATAAAATAGAACTGAGTTCATTCTTATAAATTAAACATTTCTGCTACTTATTTCATTATATTCCTAAAATATTAGGAGGAAGATATCCATTTTTTTTTTCCGAATAAAAAAAATAGTAACTTTATAAATAAGAGCTAATTGATTATTTGAGATTAAGATCATTTCATGTATGATCATTATATTTATAATTTTATATTATTTAAATAGCATATATTAAAATTATATTATTCCAATCTTATATAATCATATTATATACAATACTTTCTTCCTAATAATTCTCATATTAATAATATAAGACTATCTATTCAGAATGAAGACGAACCACATAAGTAATTATTAAATGAAACATTCCAAATTTAATTCATTAATTATGAATGTCTTAAGATTATTATCAGCATGGGCCGGCGAACTTGTGCTTATATGAGGGCGGGCAATTGTCCACTCTCAAAATTTTAATAAAACAGTTTAAGGATATTTTAGTTATTTTCCCACCTGTAACCCTAGTTTGCCCAGGAAAGGGGAAAAAAAAAAGACCACAAAACGATAGATATTTTTTGGCCCGCACCCGGAAACATTCACCAGCGTCTGCGGCAAGTCTTAACTAGCTCCAATGTAGGAAATATTTTTGAGTTCGAATGATTAGATCCGCAGCAGCAAACTTTGTTCTGTCATTCTCCAGCACTTGTAATCGCCTGTAAGATCAACTAAAATCCATGCCCAGCTCCAAGCCTCCAATCGCTTGCAATCTGAGTTTTGATCTTGAGAAAGCAAGTAAAATCGAGGTTTTACATTTGGCAACCCTATTTTTCTATTTAGTATCCTATTTTAGCTTGTAATAAATTTCAATTTATCTATCATAATAAAATACAAAATTTTGCTTTGAATTATATCCTAATCTTATTTTTTAAATATTAATCCATTTATATGAAAATTTCACCCACCCTAAAATGAAAGGCCGGTTTCGCCGCTGATTATCAGAAAAATTATCCTCTTATTGGTAACTCATACATACAATACTATTTTATTTATTAACACCATATGTATAATCATAGAATTTTAATGATATTTATCATCACATACATGCAAATAAATATTAAAAATAAAATACTATTTTATTCGATTAATTAATAATAAACATCTTTTGTAAATTAGCTTAAGTGCAAAATAGCAAATACAAACACCCTATTAATATTTTGTAATGTCAAAAAATTTAATCTAATGTATATCATAAATCATTATCGAAATATAGGGTAGCATGTTGTTTTAGCGGCATGTAGTACTCCTGAGAAGCATCACATATTTGCTGGGTTGATATCTGTGTTGAGGATAATCAGAATTTACACAAGTTGAGGCTGCCCTATATAAGCATCTCACTGGAAAAATTATTAGGTGCGGAGTGAGGACTGTCCACACACCGTCCGCACAGACACAGGGTACCAAGAGGTACCCAGCGGTATCGAGTGGTACCTAGCTTGGTACCCTATATACTTGTGTGCGGACGGTTCTCCCCGTCCGCACTCCGCACCTAATAATCTCTCATCTCACTGAGGATGCTCCTAATGAAATTTCCAATGTTATCTCAAGTTGCTAAGGAGAGTGTCTAGCCTAGGATTTTATCGAAAATTACATGCGGAATGCTTACTAAATAAAAAGTATTAATCTTACATTTCTTTCACAGGAGAAGACATATTATTATAGACATATTCAATGGTATGTCATTATGCTGTTCTGCTTTCGGCGGTCTCTAGGGTGCCTACTGGTGGCGAGATTTCCTACATACCGAGTGGAAGTATTAGTTACATAAATCGGTCTCCAATCATATTAGATCCTATAATCGACTTTAAGAATAACAATGTATCGAAGCACGTATTGAAAAACACGAACATACCATCAATCTAACTAATGGCTGGTGATGATTAAGTGATTCATTTCTTAGTCATTAGCATATTTATTTGCTCGATTCAATTTCAATTTATAGTGTTAGATTTGAGTTCAACTTCAAATATTATTTGATTTTGAACCAAACCAATCGTGCTCACCCATTGTGAGCCTATGTAAGTGGTCTTCATGCATTCACTATTTTTACAATTGTACCAACAATTACTAAACGAAGCATGTCGTAAAATTGGGGGAAAAAATATTTAACATTCTTTAGATATATTTTTATGTAAGGTGTATGATATAAATGTTAAAAATAAATGACAATAAATTAAAAATAAAATAAAAAAATAACTATAAAACAACTACTTCATTAAAAACACCCCAATTTATTTTTTATTGCAAGATACAGTTATATCATATATTTTAATTATACATATAATTATATTGGAAAATTAACGGTAAAGAGAAGAAAGAGACGGAACCATTACCTTAAATTAAAGGGAAATGATGTTATATTATATACAATTACAGATTAAGTATAAAGCTTAGGTATAAAAACTTCATGTAAATTTCAAGAATCCAAACGTGGCGACCTGTCCGTCACTCTCGTTCGGTGGTAAACACAGATGACATATTCGTCACCGCTGACGTCGTTCTGCCCTCGCTTGATCGGATCTGGACGTTTGTTCTCCTTTGAACACGCTTATTTCTTCATTAATTATAATGTTTATAAAATAATGCGTGCTAAAGAGTGATATGACTAAATAATAAAAAATTTATATTAAGATGAACTTAAAAACTTTTATATATTTTTTATTAATATTAGTTTATATATGATATCATTGTTGCATCATTGAACATTCGTGTCGGTATAGAGGTAGAGAATTTAGCATCCTAGATTTATACGAAGATTCAACACAGATACATATAAGAGAGAGAAAAAGATAAAACATTCATAAGAGACATTAGAATTTTTACGTGAAAACTTCTGAAAAGGGGAAAAATCATAAGGTCTTGTTCAGTTTGACTGAATAAACTAGTATTTGTATTAATTAAAAATGATGCTTCCACGGGGGAAGGCATTGACTCAATATAAAAATTATACATCGTATAGAATACTTTACATAGTTGGGGTTAGAAAAACATAATGAGAGATATTCCTAAGAGAGTCTTGGCCTTTCCATTTGGTTGGTAGGATTGTATTTGGGCGATAAATGTTGGAGGGATTGTTGTAGGTAAGCGACGGAGGTTGGAAGGGCCATTGTTGGATGATGGTGGTCAAAGGGATCATTTTCAGCTGACGACGGTGGTCAGAATGACTGTAGTCAGTAAGTGATGAAGGTCGAAAGGATCGTAATCGAGCAATGGTGATTGGAGAGATCGTAGTCGGCGAGCGATGGAGGTTGAAAAGACTGTAGTTGGACGATGATGATTGGAGGGACCCTAATCGACTGGCGATGATGGTCAGAAGGATTGTAGTCTGACGAGGGTGGACAAAGGGATTGTAGTTTGGCAACGGTGGTTAGAGGGATCATAGTTAGCAGACAATAAATGTCATAATGACCATAATAGGGCAATGATATTTAGAGGGACTATACTCAGCAGGCAACAATAGTCTGGTGAAGATGGTTGAATGGACTACAATCAGCAGATGACGGTGGTTGGAAGGATTGTAGTAGGCAACCAATGATGGTCGAAAGGACTGTAATTGGGCGAAGATGGTCTAACGAATCATAGTCGGCGGACGACGGTGGTTGGAAAGACCATAGTCGAATGATGGTAGTTTGAATGACTATAGTTAGCCGGTGATAGTGGTCAGAATAACTGTAGTCAGGAAATTACGTAAGTTAGGCAAAGAGTCGATGGTGTCGACCAGATGGAGATTCGACGGTGATCGACGGGCGAAGGTCTAGCAATGGTGATCGGGTGGCGATGATTCATCGATGATGGTGCCAGTGTGATGTCCTAGATTCTAATTTGGAAGAATTCTTCTTTTATCTTTTTATTTACACAATCATATCTACCTAATTTTTTATCAGTAAAATAACATCATAAATAAAATCATATATCAAAACATCAATATATGCATATGTATTTATTTTTCAAAAAGTTATATATACTACTAAGGATCTATACCATCATATAATAATTATTCTATCATGAGCATAACATAATAGCTAAAATAATAAGAATCTAAACCTGAAGGATCCTAGTCAATCTGACAGTCCTACTTTATGCCTTAACCAAAAATTATTTAACCACAAATAATGAGTTCAAGAGCCTAACATGTAACGAAATGGTTCAACTGAACTAAACGTAAGATTAATGAGCAATATTAATGCCAGCATTTAAAACATAACGGTAGCATTCATACAATCAAGAATGAGTGTAAAAATAGTAAAACTCACATACAGTAACAGTAAAGTCTATAAAGTAGTAAACCAATACGATACGTATGTCAGTAAAACAATATAATGGAGCAATCAGTAAACCAGTATTTGTGTCGAATCACTAAAGTAGTCATCATATTAGTACTTTTAATCAGTAAAAAAATCGTATAAGAGTTAAAACTATAGTATCGATAAAAACTCTTGGAATCATATTAATACAGTAGAGTGGTAAAATTAAAGCATCTGTAAAGACTATCAGAATCATATTAATGTAAGTTTACCTTTAACTCTCTCTCTACTATTTTCAATAAGAGGAATAACCTCAACAAAAAGCATACACCAAGGTACATTCTCTTCCAAATGTTTAGTGAGAATATCCATAACTAAAGCAAAAAAGCATACACCAAAATACATTCCCTTGCAAAAGTCTAGTGAGAACATCCATAACAAAAGCAAGAAAGCATACACCAAGGTACATTTTCTTGCAAATATCTAATTAGAACATCCAAAACCAAAGCAAAAATCATACACCAAGATTCATTTTCTTGCAAATGTCTAGTGAGAACACCAATAGCAAAGGAAAATTAAAGCATACACCAAGATACATTCTATTACAAATGTCTAGTGATAACATCCAAAACAAAAGCAAAAGCATACACCAAGGTTCATTCTCTTGCAAATGAAAAAAGCTCATCACGCAGGTGGCGTCGCGCTCGGGATCGGAACTGAAGTGTTCGTCGGCGGCCTTACAGTGTGACTTCGAGGGCGGCCGGAGTGCTCGTCGGCGGCTGGAGACAGGTCGTCAGTGGCCGGAGGTAGCTCGGTCGCGCGAGATGCTGGTGGAGGAGACCGGCGAGCGCGGCCGAAGAGAGAGACGATGAGAAGATGAAATGAAATGGGAGGCTCGG
Organism: Dendrobium nobile; assembly: GCA_022539455.1. Lineage (NCBI taxonomy): Eukaryota > Viridiplantae > Streptophyta > Magnoliopsida > Asparagales > Orchidaceae > Dendrobium > Dendrobium nobile. Next base: position 29,811,766 of record CM039730.1, read on the forward strand.
GCTGGTTCATTTTAGGGCTTTTACCGGCGGCTGTAACCGTCGGAAAGTAAATCACTTAACACCGACGGTTTTGGTCGCCGGTATAGCGCCGGTAACTTTTAAAACCGGCGGTCTACCCGACGGTTTTGTGACCGCCGCTATTACCAGCGGCATATGCTTCCATAACGGCCGGTTGAGCCGCCGGTATTCACCGGCGGCCAAACCGCCAGTTGAGCCGTCGTTATAACCGGCGGCTAAACAACCGCCGGTCAAAGCCGTCGATAATGATAGAATTTCCTCTAGTATTTTTTTCTCACACCTCACTTTATTTTATTTTATTTTTCCTTTCCATTTCTCTATTCCAGGTCCAGCCCAATGAATAGGAGTTTAAAAGAATTTTAATGAACTATGATAGTGCAATTATATTTTATAATAAAATAATATTATAGTATTAATTTAATAATATAATTTAATCACTTTTTAAATATAAAATTCGTATAAAATATTTTAGGTCATACAAATTATAGAAAAATATTAATAAAATAATAAATTTTATTTAAAAAATTCTAGTAAAATTTGTTTGCAAAACGTAAATCTAACGGTTGCGAAATCCTCGCTTGTATCGACAAGTGTTAATTTCTTAGGAATTTAATCCAATGTTAAAAAATTATGGAAATATTATTATAATTAAAACAAAATAATATCTATCATATGACAAAACTGATTTTCAAATTTGACTTATAATGACTCCTAAAAATTTTTTTTTTCATGAGTAAAAATGCGAGCTATTATAGCCGTGGTGGAGCTATCGTATACTTCAAGCCTTAGAGCTCCATTGAGTTGTTATTCCATGGTCAAATCTTTCTCTTCTACCCTCTCTCTTTAATGTGAAGAATGAGAACCTATTTAAATATGAAGAAGATCTAAAGCAAATTCGGAGTGCTCCATCGGACTCCCATACTGATTCCCTCAATTATAAAGAGTTTGTCTAACATTTTAGTGCCTAAACACTGCTAGAATTAAGTGATCTTGGGCTCGTTAGATTCGTCTCGTTGAGCCGCATGATTCAACTATAAATAAGTCATATTTGGATATCATTTGTTCATCTAATTAATGTTTTAAAGCTTTCAAATATATTTAGGTCTTTTGATTTGGGCCAACTTAGGCTCTGATTGGACCAAATATGGTGTCGTTAGGTTCGTCTTCTTAAGATGTTCACTTTGACTATAAATTTATCGAAATTTGAGTTTGGATGGTCACGAACTTAATCTTAAAAGTTTTTAATTCAGATTTGCATCAAAGAGATTCGTGCCCGATCAATCATGAATTATATATATTTAAGAAATTTTTTTTAGAGATATTTAAACTCATCTTGATGTGAATTGCTTCAAGATGTCATTTTTGCAATTTTTCCCGATGAACAATACATTAATGTCCGAACCGAGAAGCCGAACCTCTCCCAATCCTCATCTGACTGCTCATTGGCCTGAGTTTAAGTTTGTCTCATTTATATATCTTTTATATCCAAAATATTTATATATATATTTTTTAATTCATTATGGCTCAAATTATATATATATATATATATATATATATATATATATATATATATATATATATATATATATATATTATATATATATATATATATATTTCACACTTGCAGAAAAAAAATAAAAATATAAATAAATAAAAAGATAATTATCGGACGGTCAAAAACGCCGTGATTTAGGGATGGATAGGTTAGTAGTGTTTAGACTACAAGTCATCCTCTATTATTACCGTCAGATAATTATCGGACGGTCAAAAACGATCATGCCCAATATTTGAAACACGTGGCAGAGTGGACATATTCTACGCTGTGGATCGCACCAATTTCAAGGTTTTATTAAAAACAAAAATTCAACTGATTAGGAGGAAGTCAAAAGCCTTAAAATTAGGAAGTCGGTAACAAGACGGGTTTGTCGTGGACCAAGCGGTCAAATCTCCATGTTGACTTCGTGAATCATTTTATTGAGAAATTGTCTTCGAGGCGACTATTTTGCAAATCTGGATGGGATTTTTGATGCCTTGGACGATGATGTTGTCCCGTCCTGACATCCCTTTGGATGGTCTTCGGACAGAACAATTATTACGTCCTCCGACCGGACGTTCTTACGTAAAGGAACGTCCGGTCGGAGGCAAAATCCCGCCAAAAAATAACGAGGAATACCATCAAATACCAAACAATAACGAGAAATACCATCATTTGAAGACCCAATACCGAGTTATACCGAGCTATATCGAGCAATACCGAGTTATACAAAAGTTGGTGCAGCAGCAAGAAGGAGAGATCCACACAAGGGCTGAACTCAATGGAACAGTAAAACTGGAGAAATTGTATTGATAAAACTAACTGTCTTTCTCTACAGCAACACACGGCTTAAAGTAAAAACTAAGGGTAAGCAAACTACTCATTCTAGAAACTGTGGTAATGCAGGAAAATAGTACTGTAATAACAGAAAAAGTATTAAAGCTAATGATAAAGAGTAGTGGAATGTGTAGTGGCGGTAAGCTGAGCCGCCGGAGCATCATAATAGGTGTTGCCTGCATCAGACCTCCCCCGCTTCGGAAGAGCTCGACTCCGACGAGCTTTCAAGAATTTGGACATCATCCGGCGGATAGTAGTTGTAGATATCTGCTACGTTAAATGTAGGTGACGTAAGGATCTCAGGTGAGAGATCAATGACGTAAGCATTATCATTGATCTTGTGGCGGATTGGAAACGGTCCCAACTTTCTCGGGCTAAGCTTGGAGTAACTGCCTTGCGGGAACCTCTCGCGGCGCATACGAAACCATCACTAATTCACCTGGTTGGAAGCTTTTGAACCTTCGGCGCGTATCAGCTGCAAGCTTGTATTTAGCATTTGATTGCTGTAACCTTTCCCTTACCGCCTGAATAGTCTCAGCTGCTTGAGAAATGGTTTTGCTGACTTCGGACTTGCTGCATTTCGGTAAAATAGCCAGATCAACTAAATGGTTAGGGGGTTTAGTATATACCACCTGAAATGGACTAATCTTAGTCGATCGATTCGCCAATGAGTTATAAGCAAACTCCGCATGGCTGAGAAGCTCCTCCCATTTCTTTGGATTGTCTTGGACTAGACATCGCAGCATATTCCCGAGCGTCCGGTTGACAACTTCTGTCTGACCATCTGTTTGAGGATGATATGCGGAGCTCAAGTTAAGGTCAGTTTTTAGGCTCCTCCATAGTTCCTCCAAAATGACTGACGAACTTAACATCGCGATCAGACGTGAGGCTTCGGGGTAGGCCATGCAATCGTACGATCTCCTTAAAGAACAAGTGGGCAATATTGACAGCGTCGTATGTTTTCTTACACGGCACAAAATGGGCCATCTTGGAGAACCGGTCTACCACTACCATGATTGAGTCCGCCCCTCGTTTGGTTCGCGGCAGTCCCAAAACGAAGTCCAAAGATAAATCTTCCCAGATAGAATCAGGTGTAGGCAAAGGCAGATAGAGTCCTGTGTTTTGCGACGTGCCTTTATAACGTTGGCAAACGGAACACTTTTCAACATATCTAGCCACATCTCGCCTTAAGTGGGGCCAAAAAAACCGGGATTGTAATAGTTCAAGAGTCCTGTCCCGCCCCGCATGTGCTGAGAGACCACCGCCATGAAGTTCTCTAATTAGTTGAGGCCGCCACGATGAATCAGGAATGCAGAGGTTATTGCCTTTAAATAGAAAGCCCTGTTGTAATGTGTAGTCTTGATAAGGCCGGCCGTTCAAACAATCAGCCCAGATGTAATATCTCGTTCCCTTACTGTTCCTCTCTGAATTGGATTTTCCTCCCAGAATCGGCCAGGACGAAGTTGAGATCGTCCAGGCCGATCAGTGCATGGAAAACAGCTGATTTCTGGAGTGTTTTCTGGATGATTTCTGGACAGGATCGTCCGGGCCGATCGTGAGATCGTCCAGGCCGATCTGTACTGTAGAAATTATCGGCCAGACAATAGCCCTGGGTGAGGTCCAGGACGATCAGGATTTGGTCTGATCGTCCCGGGACGATGTGAATATCGGCCTGGCCGATCAGTTCACAGATATAAGAAAATCAGCTCGTTTTGAGGAGAGAGAAAATCATTTTATAAAAACGAAAATATCTGAGGAGAGAGAAAGAGAAAAGGAAAAAGAGAAAAGCTGGTTTTCGGAGACCGCGGAGCGCTTTTCGTCCGACGCTGCTGTTGGGAAAAGTGAAGATCTCGTGGTAAGGACTCCGAACCCTGTTTCTGTTTTCGAAGATATTGTGTTTTGACCGAGTTGGGATCTGTTTTGTATTTTCGTAGTCGACTTTTCGACATGATTTTGATTTGACACAACTTTCACCGCACAACTTCTAGTATGTTATAGATATGATTATTCTACACGATTTGACTGTATTCTACGAATTTTCTTTCGGTCGGAATTGGTTCTACGCGGTTTTTATCGGATAGGAAATTATCAGGATGTTTTCTGACTTGGTTTCTATAGAATAAAAGTCTTGCAATGATGTTATAGATATTCTATTGTAATTTGGTAGAATTTGGAAATCGTGTCTTTTTGCAGGATTTTTGTGTAAATTCGACCGACTGCCGTTACGCTGCCCGATTTTTGTATGATTCCTGATTTGACTGAAATTGATAGATTGAATTGACATGTGCATGACTATTGACATGATCGTTTTAGATTTCTTTATTATTGATTATTGCATCGATTATTGCATTGATCATTGATTGATTGATTGATCCTGAAAGACAAGTGGAAACCTAGTTGAACGTTGGTTATAGAAACCAACGTGTATTGAACGAACTACAACAGCACTATTGATATAGATTGACCACTACAACAGCATTATTGAACGAACTACAACAGCACTATTGATATAGATTGACCACTACAACAGCACTATTGATATTGAACGATTGATAACTACAACAGCATCATGACTAGTGTTTGTGCTTGTCGAGTAAGACCATTGTATGACATTGTATGATCTTGCATCGTATGGATTTCCTGATATGTATTGATTTATTGTCCTTCCGATTGATTTATTGATTTGATGGATTTATCGGATTGATTTCTTATCGTACGGATTCATTGATTTTATTGGCTGATCATTGATAATCGTCGAGCATTGATACTATTGACCATTGATTATTGTTATGGACATAGATATTGTATAGACTCATTGATGATTGATCACTGAGCATTGATATGGACATTGATAGATATAGATACTGCATTGATAGCATGGACATGGACATCGTATAGATTCATTGATATTGCTGCCTAGATTTTATAGACTCGCTGTTGCTACTGTTCTACACCGTATTGACTGTTGTATAGATTTCTTGTCAGACTGGATTGAAATTTATCGTATTGCTTTCCTCGATTGATTTCATTGATTAGATCGTATTGATTTGACCGTATTGATTTGATTGACGGATATTGATTGATTGCGTTGATTTATTGAATTGCCTGCCGCTGCATTGACTGGTTTTATTGACTATGGATTTCCACTGCATAGAATTGATGATCATTGACTATTGATTTCCGCTGCATAAACTCATTGACCATTGACTGATTTAGATTGATAGATTGACATGCATATTGATAGCATCGCCTTGCTTTGATTTCAGTTGTAGGCTTTGGTGACCTGCTGGGCTATTGTAGCTCATTATATGTGGTTTAAAAATTTCAGGTCCGAGCAAGGCAACTGGAATGGAGTTCGATCAGAACAGTCAGACGAATCCTTTCGCTACACGGATCTTGGGGACGTCACACCAGATATGTGAGAAATCTTTATCGCTAGCATAAAGATCCTTAAGCTCTTGCAAACCAGTAATTTCAGTATGTAAATGAGTGATCAAAGCAGCACGCCTACTGAGGGCGTCAGCAACACGGTTGGTATGGCCGGCTTTGTGTTTGATGACAAAACTGAATCTCTGGAAGAAGACTATCCACCGGGCATGCATACGACTAATGTTTTTCTGACTATTAATATATTGCAGGGCCTGATTGTCACTACACAGCACAAAATCTTTATGTAGGAGATAATGCTCCCATTGCTTGAGTGCCCTTACCACAGCGTATAACTCTTGTTCATAGGCCGACCACTTTTGCCGAGTAGAGCTTAATTTCTCACTGTAATACTCAATCGGCTTACCTTCCTGCGATAAAACAGCCCTACACCGATGGAAGACGCATCAGTGTCCACCTGAAATGGCTTATCAAAGTCAGGGAAAGCTAATACGGGTGCGGAGCACAGGGCATTTTTAATTTTGTCGAAGCTTCGTTGTTGAACAGGTGTCCAGGAGAACGTTGCCGATTTCAAACAATTGGTTATAGGAGCCATAATAGTACTGAAACCTTTGATAAACCGGCGGTAATAGTTGGCAAGCCCATGGAAACTGCGCACATCCGTGAACGATGAGGGAACCGGCCAATCCCGAATGGCCGCAATTTTCTCGGGGGCTGTCTGGACGCCAGCTGGAGTGAGCACAAAACCCAGAAAGTGGATGCTCTCCGCCGCAAACTCACATTTGGCTAAGTTGAGGAACAACTGATGCTCTTGTAAGGACTCGAGAATTGATTGAAGATGACTCATGTGGAGAGTTAGGGAGTTGCTAAAAATCAAGATATCATCAAAATAAACCAAACAAAATTTACTGAGATAAGGCTTCAAAACCTCGTGCATAAGCCGCATAAAAGTAGAAGGCGCGTTACAGAGACCGAACGGCATGACCTTCCATTCGAACAAGTCATCGACAGTCTTGAAGGCAGTCTTCCATTCATCGCCAGGCCTTATTCGAATTTGATGATATCCACTCCTCAAGTCTAACTTCGAAAAGATAGAAGAACCGGAGAGCTTGTCTAATAGATCTGAAATTCGCGGTATCGGAAAACGGTATTTGACAGTGATGCGATTGATTGCTCTACTGTCAATACACATGCGCCACTGTCCATCCTTTTTTGGAACGATCAGTGCCGGGACGGCGCACAGACTTAAACTTGGTTGGATAAACTGTTTATCCAATAGTTCTTGTACAATTTTCTGTAAAATGCCGTGCTCGCGGGGGCTCATCCGGTAGGGAGGTAAGTTGGGTAAAACAGCTCCCGGAAGTAGTTCAATCTGGTGTTGAATCTCTCGGAGTGGAGGCAATGTTGGAGGTAAGTCAGCGGCAACAATGTCTGGAAATGTGTCTAGTAGTTTCTGTATTTCCGGAGAGGGAACTTTACCAAGTGTTTTGGACATGTCGGCAGCAACTAGAGCAAACAGGGAATTGCCATCCCCTTTGAGTCTTAACAGTTCACGTTCCATGATTAGGCAAGACATGGTAAGGCTAGAGGGGCCGACATTTGAGGAAGACCCAACTGGCATTAATTTTAACTTCCTTCCCTTCACCTCGACAGTATAAGTATTGGACCGACCGTCGTGGACAGCACCTGAGTCGTATTGCCAGGGTCGACCGAGGATGAGGTGGCAAACGTCCATATCAAGGACATCACAAGTGACCTGACAAATGTAACGTTTGCCAATAGAGAAAGTGAATTTACACAACTCAGAGACGAGGAAATCCACTCCCTTTTTAACCCACCCTATCTTAAAGGGATTCGGGTTCTTAGTGGTTTTGATTTGAAGGGCTTGTACCGCTGATTTGGAGATAATGTTCTCCGTGCATCCACTATCAATTATCAAATCACAAACCTTATCACTGATGGTGCATTTAGTCCGAAACAATTTATGCCTTTGAGTCTCAACAGGAGTCCGCGGAACCAGCAACATTTTTTCCATAACTCCCAAAATGGGTTCACCATCATCTGCCAAAACTTCTTCCACCCATTCTTCACTGTCGTCTTGAATTTCAGCTGGATCAACCTCTTCTTCGCCTTCTACAAGCTGTACTTGGTGTCGAGCCGGACACTCATTCGACTTGTGTCCGGGTTGCAAACACCTAAAACATTTGATCACCCCGGGTTTGGCATATGGATTCTCACGTGCAGGAAGTCGTGGTCGCCCGGTTACTTTGGGTTCAGGAGTTGTATTAGCTGGTGCTATTGGGACGGTAGGAGATTTCGCCGGTGGGGTTCCAGTTTTGGAAGGTCCAGCAGTACTGTCTACGAATGATCTGCGCGGCAAACTTGTTCGGTAGTGTCATTGGAGTTGGCTTTCTGCTTTAAGGGCGAAATTGACGGCTTGTGAAAGGGACCAAACCGAATTGAGCTCTATTTTTTCTTGAATGCTCTCTTTCAAACCTCCAATGTACCTGGCCACAAGCTGATTCTCGGATTTCGATAAGTTGTTTCGAGCACTCAAACGATAGAATTCCTCCGTATATTCATGGACCGGTCGGTTACCCTGCCGACACTGTTGATATTGAAGATACAAGAGTTGTTCGAAGTCCGTGGGCAAGAAATGCCTCCTCATGAGTTGCTTGAGACGACTCCAACTGCGGATTGGCCCTTTCCCTTCTCGATGTCGATTGTGGAGTAATTGCAACCACCACGCACTCGCTCCACCTTTGAGACGACAAGCCACGTATTTAACTTGTTTCTCGTGTTGAACTTCCATATAGTCAAGAAGTTCTCCACAGCACCTTCCCAATCCAAGTAGTCTTCGATGTGAAGTCTTCCGTCAAAGAAGGGAATATCCATTTTAATCCGGAATCCGTCAGTTTCCATCCGTGGCGGACGGTGCCTCGTCCTCTAGTCGGTGGAGGAAAAACTATTTCGCCTTCGGAATCAGTTTGTTCTGCCCTCGGAATGTCTTCTTCGTCTGATTCTGAATACTCTGGCATAGGAACGGGAAATCTCCTCGGTGCAGGAACTTGTCGGACTGGAGCCCTCAGCTCCGGTATGGTTGCCGGAACAAAAGGTCGCGCTACCGGAGTTGTAGCTGCTCTTATTTGGCGAAGCTCGTTTCGCATTTCCTCTGCGAATCGGCCGAAGGTGTTCATCAGATCCTCGAGCTGTTTCGACGTCTGTCGATGGCTCTCCCACAGGGATTCAAGACTCCGATCGTCGTCGGGTCGGGGGTGGCTGCTGCCTTCCGCCATTCTCACGAACAGCCTAGCTCTGATACCAAAATGGTGCAGCAGCAAGAAGGAGAGATCCACACAAGGGCTGAACTCAATGGAACAGTAAAACTGGAGAAATTGTAGTGATAAAACTAACTGTCTTTCTCTACAGCAACACACGGCTTAAAGTAAAAACTAAGGGTAAGCAAACTACTCATTCTAGAAACTGTGGTAATGCAGGAAAATAGTACTGTAATAACAGAAAAAGTATTAAAGCTAATGATAAAGAGTAGTGGAATGTGTAGTGGCGGTAAGCTGAGCCGCCGGAGCATCATAATAGGTGTTGCCTGCATCAAAAGTTGTACCGAGTTTTTCTAGGAAAAATTCGGTACAACTCGGTATTTCTCGGTACAGCTCGGTATAACTCGGTATTGGTCTTCAGAGAGCGATATTCCTCGTTATTATCAAATAATAACTAGTTGTACCGAACAAATACCGAGTTTTTTGACGGGATTTTACCTCCAACCGAACGTTCCTCTACGTCCTTACACCAGACGTAATAAAAGTTCCTTCGGACAACCAAGGGACCCAAACATATATGATGTCGCAATAATTTTGCGAGAGCTTTTAATCTACCTGAGTCCAGGCATTTTGTTTTTATCCTTCTTTTTTTTTTGGGCTTTGCCATAGGTTTTGCTTCTTATAGTTTTGCTGTTGTTATTGAGCTCATGCTCCATTTTGTTCGAGTTTTGGTGCTCGCTCTTACTCCTTTTCTTTTTCTTACATGTTATTGTTCCTTTTTAGTTGTTTAATGAATGGGCTTCGCCCCTAATTACCCAAAAAAAAAAATTATGAGAAAAAAATTGGATATAATTAAATGGGCTCAATTGATTTTTTTTAATGATTATGGTTTTATTGGAATGAGGCCTGAGAATAGATCTATAAGAGATTGTTTGGTTGGAAGAAAAGTAAATACATTGTATTTCTAATGTATGAGTTTTGAATTTTAAGGTGTTTGGTTGGATAAAATAAATCTAAAGTAAAATAAAATAAATGCAGTGTATTTCATTCTAATTTATTTTTTAAGCAAAACATTCTCACCCGTTTTGGCCGAGAATGGTGTACACAGGTCGCTCTCTTGCTTGAACCGCCGACAGCCACTGACGTTGCCCACCACCGGCTACCCCCACCATCGCCATCGCCAGCCATTGCCCACAGCCCACTGTTGGCCTCCCCCACCACAGCTGGCCACCTCCCATCAACTGCCCTTCGCCAACCACCGCCAGCAACCACCCCAATTGGTCGTTGCCCACCACCACTCGCCGCATGCCACAACCAAAAACCAAGTATTAGGCTTTGTTTGGGACTACGTTTTTACCGCTTCATAAATGAGTTTCTTAGTAAAAAAATTAAAATTTTTATTCTAAAAAGCCGATATAAAAAACAGTAAGAAAGTAGTCCCAAACTAAACCTTAGTTTTATTTTTATCAATCAAATTTATTATTATTATTATTATCATTTGATACGACATCGCAAAATTAGCTTGATCGGGCACGAATCTCGAGGCAAAAGCTAGTTGGAAACTTTAAAAATTAATTTTGGGAGCACCCGAACTCCGATTTCAGCGAGCTTTAGTCAAACTGAGCGTCTCAGAAATACGAACCCAACGACACCAAGATCAACCCAATCCGAGCCCAAATGAGTCCGAATCAAGGGCTCAAAGCGCTGTTGGAAGGTTCAAACCGCAATTTGAGTTACCAAACGGTCTCTGATTTTGACGAGCTTATACTCGAATCGAACGGCTCGACGAGACGAATCCAACGAGCACAAGATCGCCGAATTCCAACATCATTAAGTCCTTCAAATGCCCAACGAACGGTGTATGATCAAAGGATTCGATATCGGCCGTCCATTCAAAACACTCCCAATTCGCCCATGATCTCACACCTATTTACGGGTTATGCACTCCAGAAAAACTATAAATAGAGCCCTCATTCTACACTAAGGGGACTGAAGTGAAGAAAGAGAAGAAGAAGAGAAGGAGAAGGAGAAAGTGGAAAAGGAGATTCCTCACCTCCTCGACCACCGCCGCCGGAGCTCTTCCTGCCGCTTGAAGACGCCGGAACTCTGCCGGATTTTCAGGAAACGCCGGGAATTCGCAGAATTTTGTAAATTTCGTGGAAGAAATAAATTGTACTTGGATTATCCCAACTTGTGGGACGAAATCCGCCATTTGTAATCTACGAAAATACTAGTGGAATTTTGCAACTGGGCGAGGCTCCGTGGTTTTTTCCCTTTTCGGGTTTTCCACGTAAAACTCTTGGTGTTCACTTCTCTTTTCTGTTTGTATGTTAAACTTACGTGCAACGCTCGGACGCAAATTTACAAACTTTACCGCCGCGTATTTTCTAACACGCAATATTATTATTATTATTGCTTCCTGAAGTATTCACGGTGGTTGAAAAATATAAAGTTAAGCGTCTTAGCATTATACGAAGATCCGACACGCATATAGATAAGAAAAGAGTGTGCGTCATTTACTAGAGGGAAAAACCACGAGGCCTAGCCTAGTTTGAATGAATCCACTATTATTTGCAGTCGATTATAAATGATACCCTTCCTTAGGGGGAAGGCCTTGACTTGAAGTGCATGATAGGACCGTAGTCGATGGGCGACGTAAGTCAGAATGACTGTAGTTGAAGGACGACGGAGGTCGGAAGGACCATTGCCTGACGACAGAGGTTAGAAGGATGGCGACAGGTAGAAGTCCTGTAATGGACAGAAATCCAATATCAGATAGATGCCCAACGAAAACCCGACAACGGGTAGAAATCTGGAGACGAACGGATGTCCGACATCAGGTAGAAGTCCGACATCAGTAGGCAGCCGGGGGAGAACTCCAATATTTGATGGTATTCGGGCAAAACTCCATAGTTACTTGGATATCAGACATAACTCCAACGTCGCTTGAAAGTCCAACGGAACTCCGATGACACTTGAAAGTGGGGCAAAACGTAACTCCAACGTCACTTGAAAGTGGGGTGGAACTCCGGTGTCACTTGAAAGTGAGGCGGAACTCCCGCGTCAATTGAAAGTGGGGCAGAACTCCGGCATCCCTTGAAAGTGGGGTGGAACTCTGAGGTCGCTTGAAAGTGGGGCGGAACTCCGACGTCACTTGAAAGTGGGGCGAAACTCCGACGTCATTTGAAAGTGGGGCGGAACTCCGGCGTCACTTGAAAGTCGGGCGAAACTCTGACATCCCTTGAAAGTTGGGTGGAACTCCAGCGTCACTTGAAAGTCGGGCGGAACTCCAGCTTCACTTGAAAGTGGGGCAGAACTCCAGCATCACTTGAAAGTCGAGCGGAACTCCGGCGGCACTTGAAAGTAGGGTGGAACTCCGACGGTGGTCGAGGAGGAGCTTCTTCCCTCCTCTTTTTATCTTCTCCTCTCTTCTTCTTCTTCTTACTTTGGTCCCCTCTTAAGAGAGAAAAATTATTAGGTGCAGAGTGCGCACCATTCACACAAGCACTGGGTACCTAGCGGTACCCAGCAGTACCGAGTGCGCGTACCGCTAGGTACACAATGCTTGTGCGGACGGTTCTCCCCGTCCGCACTCCGCACCTAATAATCTCTCCTTAAGAGAAATGAGGTGCTATTTATAGTTTTTTGAGGATGGAATGCTCCGCAAATTGGAGGAGAATCAAGGGCAAATGGGGAGCGGTTTGGATGGACGACTGATATTGAATCCATTGATCGAGAACCGTTCGTCAGACATTTGAAGATCTTAATCATATCAAAATTTGGCGATCTTGGGCTCTTTGGATTCATCTCGTCGAGCCGCTCGATTCAATTATAAGTATGTCATATTTGAAAACCATTTGGTAATCAAAATTGTTGTTTGAACCTTCCAACAACACTTTGGGTCTTCGATTCGGATCCATTTGGGCTCGGATTGAGTTGAATTTGGTGTCGTTGGGTTCGTATTTCCGATACGATCTGTTCTACTATGAGTTTGCTGAAATCGGAGTTCAGATGATCCCAGATTTAATTTTTGAAGTTTCCAACTTGATTTTTGCCTCGAGATTCGTGTCCGATCAAGATAATTTTTTGATGACATATCAATAATAATAATAATTATTATTATAAGAAAAAATGATTTTCTAATTCATCATCTTATTAATATAGTATATTTTTATTATTATTAATAGGTTGGTTTTATCTAACATCTAACTTTGCTAGATTCGTAACCAATTTCATTTGCGTGATAACGATTGATTTTGTTTTGTATGTGGAAGTTTAGATTCAGCTGCGTGAGGCTCCATTTTCTGATTTTCCTCTACAACGACGTTGAGTGCTATAAATAATTATATATAAAAAGTGTCTAAGGATTTTACTAAAAAAGTTATTATGTGTTAGAAAATTTATCCTTGATACGACATCACAAGATTATCTTGATCGGGCACGAATCTCAAGGCAAAAGCTAGTTGGAAACTTCAAAAATTAAATTCGAGAGCATATGAACTCCGATTTCAGCGAGCTTACAGTCAAACTGAGCATCTCGGAAATACGAATCAAACGACACCAAATTCGACCCAATCTAAGCCCAAATGAGTCCGAATCAAGGGCTCAAAGCGCTGTTGGAAGGTTCAAACCGCAATTTGAGTTACCAAACGGTCTCCGATTTTGACGAGCTTATACTCGAATCGAACGGCTCGACGAGAAGAATCCAACGAGCCCAAGATCATCAAATTCCGACATCATTTAGGCCTTCAAATGACCAACAAACGGTGCATAATCAAAGGATTCGATATCGGCCATACATTCAAACCACTCCCAATTCACCCTTGATCTCACGCCTATTTACGGGCTATGCCACTCCAGAAAAATTATAAATAGAGCCCTCATTCTACACCAAGGGGACTGAAGTGAAGAGAGAGAAGAAGAAGAGGAGAAAGGGGAAAAGGAGATTCCTCACCTCCTCGACCACCGCCGGAGCTCTTTCTGCCGCCTGAAGACGCCAGAACTCTGGTGGATTTTCGGGAAACGCCGGGAATTTGCAGAACTTTGTAACTTTGTGAGAAGTTGATTGTAAATTGATCGTCTTGATTTGTAAGGCGGATCAACCCTTGTACTTCAAACAAATACTAGTGGAACTTTGCAACTGGGCGAGGCCCCGTGGTTTTTTCCCTCTTTTGGGTTTTCCACGTAAAAACTCTGGTGTTCATTTTCTCTTTTCTGTTTGTGTGTGGAATACTCGTGTAACGCTAAGATGAATATTTCCTAACTCTACTGCCGCGTATATTCTAGCACGCAACAATCCTGATAACAATTAAGGTTTATAGTTTTGGACATCTTTTTTATTGCTTCTTAAAACAATTTTTTAGTTAAAAAAATATTAAACTTTATACTAAAAAACTGTTTTAAGAAGCAGTAAGATAGCCATCCCAAACGAAACCTGCTTTCTTATTGCTTCTTAAAGCAACTCTTTAGTATAAAAATTAATTTTTTATACTAAAATGTTGTTTTCAGAAGCAATCAAACAATAAGAAAGCCGTCCCAAACGAAGCCTCAATTTTTAAATCTTAAATTTTTATGAACATTCAACACATAGGGAGATAACTAAAGTAGATGATGGGATTTTTACGTGGGAAATTTTAAAAATGAATAGCACTATCAAACAGCTTATTAGTTAAATGAACAAATTTCATTAATCCTATTAATTAGCTGTATATTGAAATTAAAAGCGAGATTTTAATTGACTGAACTACTAATTAAATAGGCATTGTAATGTGAATGTAGAAAAGAATAACTAAAATATAATTACGGGCTAAATAAAATTATAATGGAATCTTAAAAGAGTATATTATTAAGCTTTAATTGAGCTTGTTTATGAGCTTTAAATAATACTATTGATGATCATACATGAATTGAACTCCAAACTTGTTTATTTATCAATGGAGTATTTATAAAAAGCATTCAAACTTATTTAATTTATTAATTAAATGATTATGAAAGAACTCTAACTAGGGGCTAGTTGAGTGTATTAATTCATTTGTGACCCTATTTATTAAAAAATAATTTTCCTTTTATCATGGCAAGTTGGAAGAAGATATGCATACCTTTTGAACAAAATATATATCATTCTTTTTTTCTTTTTTTAATCCGGTCAACAAGAGAAGGCAATAAATAAATATATAAATAATGGAAGCCATAAGAGACATTCACAATATAATTATAATAAAAAGTACGATTTTACTAAGCATTTTTTAGGGGCAGTTTCAAAACCGATGCTAAAAATCTCATTTCACACCTGTTTTGGCCGTTAATAGTAGCATCGGTTTTAACCGGTGCAAATAACACTAGTTTTGATCGTTTGTAAAGCCCCCACAGTAAGCCCTAATTCTTAATATTATACGATTCGAACCCGCTCAGTTCTTTGCCTCGCCCTCTTCCCTTTCTTTTGCACAAACTTTACTTCTTGACATTCGATCGGAGCGAACCACTACCATTGAAGCCTAAAGGTTGGAGCTGATGTGACTTCTCTCCTTCAATCGGAGTGAACCATTGTCGTCAGAGCCTAAAGGTTGGAGCTCCTGTTGTAGGTGTGACACAAGTGGTATTAGATCCCTAAAGCCCGTCCGCTTGCACATTTTGCTCGTGTCTAGCTCTTCATCTCCTTGGCCGATTTGTCCTGGTACTTGAGCTCATGCTCGTGTGAGCATGCTCGACCCTACTCCGAAATGCTTTTATCATATGATTTCTATTTTCTTCTGTTATTTGGATGAGTAATGTTAGATTTGTAGCATAGTGCATATATCCAACTAATGTGCAATCGAATATAGTAAAATCACCAAAATATGGTAAAGCTTTTCCAATGATATTAGAAGATGTAGGAGTAGAGTGGCATACTTCATCAACTATCATAATACTTCAAGCTGAAATTGAATGAAAGTCGCATATTTCAATTATTTTTTTTATCTTAGAGAGCTAAAAAAATCTATAATTACGAGAAGTCTTAGCAATATAGCAAAATAAGGTAAAAAGAATAATAATAAATAGGCGAGCAACAACTTCGGCGTTGCAAAGCATAGCTTGAATCTATAGAGAATTCAACAAAAATAGAATCTAACATAGCCATTAAAGTAACAAAATGCTCTTGGCATGCTTAAATTTGAAAATGTTTATAGCTATCCCTATGTGCCTAAAATAACTTGGTAATGCTTTTGATACTATTAAACTTATTTTGATGTTCTATATTGGTTTCACTAAGTGCATGCATAGGTTTCTTTTCTTTATAGCAAATTATTGGATGTTATTTAAGCTTGAAGTTGAATTGTATAAGGAAGCTAATTGATATAAGGTTTATATGAAGTCTAAAAATGTTTCAAGCTCAAGTTATAGTGCTCAAGTTATTTTTGTACACAATAGGATTATCTTATTATTGAAATTTGCATTTGAATTACTATATCAATCTATGCAAAGAAGTACAACTATGTATGCAATTAGGGCTGTCAAAAATGGGTCACGGGTCGGGTTCGGGTCCAACCCGAAATTGACCCGACACTGTTCAACCCAACCCGAACCCGACCCGTTTTTGCAAACAGGTCGGTTTTCCGAACCCGAACCCGACGCGATTCGGGTATATTTTATTAAATTTTTCTATTTATTACAATTTATTTAAATCTAAATCAAATTAAGGTAAGATTTACTTCAATTAATTTAAAATAAATCAAGATTAATTTAATTTGGGCATTTTGCAAAATTTTGAGACTTTGGCAAAAAAAATTTTTTAAAATTTTAGGGGAATAGTTTGGAATATTTTGGATATTTTGGGTATTTTGCTCCCTCTCAAAATTTTTTTTGCCCTCATTTTATTAATCCTAAGAGTCTTTGCCCATCCCCCACCAATTTTTTTTTTGCCCACCCTAAAAAAAGAAGTTGGATCCGCCCCTGTAATCATTATATAAAAAATGTCAAGTTGCATATACTCTCCAAATGATTTTTTCTTGGATACATTATTTGGAATTGACATGGAGAGGAACATGCTTTTGTAGCTGAAGGTATAACACATAAAACATTTAGTGCTACTTATAACATTAACGAAGTACAAATTCAAGATGAGCAACGCAGAATAAATGATATAGAAGGATTGCTAAGGGGCACATTCAGCTCATGCAATGCCAAAGAAGATGAACATAATGAGATTAATATAAATCCACCAAACGATGATGCCGAGAAATTTGATAATTTATTGTTAGAAGCAGGAGTAGAACTATACCATGATTGTAAGTCATTCATGAAGTTATCATTCATCTTACATTTATTTAGCCTAAAGTGCTTACACTCTTGGTCTGCAAGATCATTTGATTAATTACTTAAGTTATTGAGAGCACAAGGTAGATTTGTTTGTCCTTGCTATGTCGAAAACACATAGTTTTTATGGTTATATAAATGGAGGAAATTCTCATATATAGGTCAACATCATTGGCTACCAGAGAACCACTTATTTCATCAATAGAAATAATACTTTGATAACACAGAAAAGATCCGTAAAGCACCTAAAAGGAATATTGGATGTAGTTACATTTTACAATAAATACAGAACGTTCAGCTTCCTTTGGGCAGATCGAAAAGCTTAAAAAGAGGGATCAATGTAGAACTAACAAAGCATCAAATTTGGAAGAAAAAAAATAAATTTTCCTTATGCCACCTTATTGGGATTATAATTTACTAGCACACAATCTTGGCGTCTTGTATATTGAAAAAAAAAAGTGATAATTTCATTGGCACTTAACTTGTTCTTGAGAAATCTAAAGATAACTTGCAAGCATGCATGACAAGATTTGGTCGACAATGGAATTGTTATAAATTTAAATATGTAATTGTAACTAGTATTTTTTTTTCAAACCTACATTATTATTATTATTATTATTATTTGTAGTCTATTAAGAACATATTACAATTATGAAAAATCAAAAGGATGCATAAAGATAGGACCTGGTCATTTGAAGATGCTATGCAATGATGGGTACATATATATAATGATTACGTACAAATTATTATTTATAATCAATTCATCTGCAAATTTAATTATATTTAATTGTAATGTAGACATAAGCATGTGATCTTCTTACTGAGGAAGGGCTCACATT
The DNA here is from genome assembly GCA_022539455.1 of Dendrobium nobile. Taxonomy (NCBI): domain Eukaryota; kingdom Viridiplantae; phylum Streptophyta; class Magnoliopsida; order Asparagales; family Orchidaceae; genus Dendrobium; species Dendrobium nobile. The sequence continues at coordinate 29,829,951 of CM039730.1, forward strand.
TGAAGAAGGAAACATTGAAGCTAATAAGAGAGTCGTTAATTTAGTTTTGGGACTATAACATTTAGTCAAGTTCAAACCCAAGAGTTTGGTGTTACGCCAACCCAATACTTTTCTCAAAGCACAAATGAAGCTGGTGGTAGTAGCGGTAGCAATTTTGCTCAAATAGCAAGTCTTATAGAGGAGTTCAGTTCATTTCGAGCTAAAATGAGACAGTTTATGCAACAATTCTACATGAATAAACCACCCCCTGAAGACTGAGAAATGGTATGAAAAAATTAATTATGTAATTTTATTATAAATTATTTGATTATTAGTTTCTTATTATCTTTATACTATTTATAAGGTGGCAATGATAATTTATATGATGCCTGACATTCTAGTGGGAACTTAAGTTTGTTCTTCTTATGAGCTCAAATATTTCTTGTGATGTTTCTAGTTGTATGCATGTTTTTTATATTTTGGAACTTATTTTGTTATGCTTTTGAACTCTAGTGGTTCTTATGATGTTTTTACTTGTATTGATGTTTTTATAGTTTGGAAGTTAAGGTTATTTGAATGTTCCTTTCTTTATAGCTGTGTTTAGTTTACTACTTGTTGGCCTTCCATTTTATTTTTCTTACCGCCATGTGATGAATCGTCAAAGGAAAGGGAAGTAATAATGCTTCGGCATTGCAATGGTGTGTCACTCACTAGCATAGCTATGATTCCCTATCGAAGTACTTTAGCTTATATGATCAAATTATTGTAGGCTTGTAGCTTATGTTTACTCTTGTATAGTAGAGTATTTGCCTAGTCTTATTAGGAAATGTTGGTCATGTTTTTACAAAAGCATAAATTTGATTGCTATCAATTTATTTGGTGATATTTTGTCAGTTCTTTTGGTATCAAGATCAAACATGCATGGTAAAAATATGTGGGCCATTGTGGTGCTTATTGAAAGACTTATATGTTATAGAAAAATGGATTTTGATTTTTTTTAATTATGTCCATTTGTGACAGTTTTAACCGCCACACTATAACAGAATTATGGCGGTTAAAACTGCCACAATTCCGTGGATTAGATTTAATTGAGCCAAATGTGGCGGTTATGACCGCTGCATTTATGTTATACTGTGGCGGTTTAAACCGTTGTAGAATGTCGTTGAAGTGCATTACAATTACAGCGTATGTGCAGTGGTTTTAAAATCGTTTCAATAAATTTTGTAGGGTTAAAACCGTCAGGAAAGGTTTTAATTTGTGCTGCAATAGCCCTATTTTTTGGTAGCAGCTAATACTTTAGTTGTAATATGAATATCTACTAATTTAGTTATATTTTCTAATAATTTAATTTTATTGAAGGATGATTGTATGTAAAATTAATGACATTTATCATAAAAAAAGCTTCATCTTAATATAAAATATCTGATTAGAATATCTTGATGTAATTTTTTTCATTGCCTTTAGGGATCAAATAGAGATAAACATAAATGTTTTCTTTTGTTAAATTTCTATAAACTCTCTTATCTTTTTCCTTTTAAAATTTATTAATTAATTAGTTTATGATTCTTGATTTTATGTGCAATTTATATCCAATTACAATCTACATGCTAAGTTATCATTGCTTTTAATTCACAATTAGAATTTAAATTATTTTAGTTTGGTATCTTAAATTGATAAATTAAAATTATATTAGCTAATCTATGTGCATATCATATGATATAATTATTTTCTTTTCTTTAGCCTTAATCATGAAATAAAGTGTACGATGAAAAAAACAAAGTTAGGCTATAGTAATATAATTTACCTAAAAGTTAATAGATTTATTTTGAGATTATTATTGCACATAAAAAATTATATTGCACTAATCTCAAAGCAAATTCAAATAATTTAAAAACCTATCACAATTCAAACTACATCAAAATATTCTGTCATAAACATAATTATAAAATATAAAAAATAAAAAATAAAAAATTCTAACATAATTATTTTTTCTTTAAAAAATAAAAATTGGTATTACTTTTTGTGAATTTCTATAAATATTTTTCTAAGTTAGGATCACCTAGTTAGTTAAAAAATATTTTTTATTTTAATTAACTCAAATTTCATAATTAAATCTATTTATTCTTTGACATACAAAATCATAAATTATACAAAGATTCATCAAATGAAAGAGCATTATATAGATTGCTTGATTGGGGTATGATTAGTAAGCAACAAACCAACAACACTATGATGAAGTTGGTGATTGTGATATTTTTGTACTAATCATCCTCCACATTTTTTATTAAAGTACTGTCACCAATCATTTGAGAGGTTGGTAGTTGTTTTCAATGCCACTCAAATTTTTTTGTTTTTTTAAAGCTTTTCCTTACACCTTTTAGTAGATTGGGGACTCTTTGGAATCTTCTTTACTGGCCTTTTTACTGTTGTAATTTGACATATTAGAGTTTTTATTCAATAAAATATATGAAATAAATATCATTTTATTGTACAAGCATATTTTTTGTTAGGTATCCATATTGGTGATATTATGCCTCATTTTTGGGAGAGATTATTCTGTGCGGACACTGAACTGTTCGGAGGCGAATTAGGACATCATGTCACCCGGTACACAGCCGTTGTACACAACAAAAGGTGATGTGGAGCGGAAGCTCTGATTCGCCTCCAAACGGTGTCCGGTGTCCGCACATAATAATTTTTTCCATTATTGGAGGTGATATCATTAGAATAATTCGAGATGAGCTATAATTGAGGCAGAAGTTAACATAATCGTAATAAATTTCAAAGAGAAAAGTGACTGCTTGATGGAAGCTGAGATAGAACTTTTAAGAGTGCAGAAGATCTCTGGCGATGATGATGTAGAGTATGTTGACACTACAAAGATCTTGTAATTTTATATATGACTTTGAAATAAGACCACTTATTTATATATTTTTTCATGTGATATATAAGCTTGACTAACATTTAAAATCAAGTTGTTAGAAGTATTGAATGATAATTGTGAACTTTCAAATTTTGTGGAAGTGTGGTTTATATTTTTGAGAATTTACTCCTTATAAGAGACTAAATCTTTTACATCTCTTTAGGATATGTTTGAAATAATCAAGTCTTGCTAGAAATTTCAAATTTTTTAATATTGGATATCTTGTAATATGGGCGAGCTAATATTTTAAATTTCAAATTTTTTTCTAAGATACCCCTTAGTATCGTAAATTTGATTTTTAAGTGGGAATTAAATGCAATAATTATAAAATTAGATTGTAGTGATTGATTGAATATTACATTATAGATTAAACTAGTGTCTTTTATCATGAACTTAATTAGAGATATTGATTGTAAAGGTGGATCACCTAAGATAACTAGACGGGTGATTGAGCCTCAAAATTTAATAATATATCCTAAAAAGCTATGCATATCATGAGGATGAGGTTGGAGCTCAATGGGAGTTAACCTAGTATTTGAAAAGGTGGTTAGGCCGTTAGTGATAGAATATCAACTAAACTATTTGCATCAATCAAAAAATTTTTAATATTGATGATATATATCTCCTAATGGTACTTGATATGAATAGGGTAATCTTAACGTAGATGATATATTCCTTCAATGTTAGATTTACTAAATGTAATTTGGCTATTCTTGGGTATGCCTTCATAGATAGGTTGTAACGGTTCCCATAATAATATTAATAATTTTGATAATTTATTTGTCATGGCTCTTCTAATTTGTTTATTTAGTGCTGACAATATATAAAATTCCCTTATAAATTATGCCTTGGGTATTCTTTACAAATAAGATATTCAATATATTCTTTCACATAAATACATCTTTTTATTGAATATAATTTTGAATGATGAAAATGAAAAATATTAGAACTGATCTCCCCCATTTGCGTTTCATAAAAAGTGCGGCCACCTAAGATGTTCAACATTTTGAATTTTCATTAGAATAAGAGCATTGATGTATTTTATGGGATGAAATAAGAGCATTGATGTTGTTGTCAAGAATATTGAATTTAGTAGGATGTATGCCTCTTATTTCTTTACTATTTCTACTTTCTTTAAGATGAGGGTTGTTCAATTTATTATTCTAAGTTCTTATTTTTATCTGAAGATCATTTGAACTATTTCACATAGAAAGATGGCCTCATCAATAATGATGTGTGCTTTTATATGGTGTAAAATGTACATGTTAGAGAACTTCAAGAAATTCATCTCATCTTAACTATGGATACACTCCCAAAATTTAAGGTGTTTCAATAAAATATATATTTGAAATTGTTATTCAAGAGTCTTTCTAACATTTTGGTAAATCCTAGAAAGATGGGAAGAGTCCTTAATGATCCTTTAAATGACAATGAATTGTTTGAAAAATAGTTTTGATAAGTTGATAAAAATATGGATAGTACTTGTAGAGACATTAAAAAAAAAATCAGGTGCAAGCTTCTCCCTTAAGAGTTATAGGGAATACCTGACAGAGAGATGCATTTGAAATATATTTAATGTACATAATAACCATAGTAATCAATATGTTTGTAAGGATCATAGGAACTATTATAAGAGTCAACTGTGGGAAAATTGAACCAAACTGGTTAATGACAATTAAGATTTGCATCAACTAGAGAAGATTTACGAAATTGTGATAAAAAAATCATCTCAAATAGAGATAATATTTAACAACTTAATTTTATATACAGATTCAATACACACGAATAAAAGAAAATTTTTGATATGAGAACCAAATTTTTTATGTGGAAAACTTGGGAGAGAAAAATACCAGAAAGCTTAGCCATATTGAGAAGATTCACTATACTAGTAAGATTATAGAAGGTCACTCTTTTTTCCTCAATTAGAGAAGATGATATTCTAAAGTTGGGAATACTAGCTTGGTCTCCACGATATGTAGAAGAGGGTAATGGTAGTGGTCAGGAGAAAGCGATAAAAAATAATGGTCAGATGATGACTGCTGGTATTGAAAATTAAGCAATGATAGTTGAGCAATGATGATTGAGTCATGGTGGTTTGGCGACCGTGCTCGGACAATACTCGAGTAACGATGGCTATTGCTAGTACGTAATTATCATCATTGGATATCAAAAATGCCTCTAGAGCTCTTTGATCTCTAATGTTTTTTTCTTTCAATTGAATATCCACTTCATAAAGATAATGAAGCTCTATTCATAATTTTTTTTAATAATGTTTTAATAATTTTAGTAAAAATATCTAAAGCATGCCATCAAATTGTCGGTGTTGATTCTCTTAATTATATATTATTATTACAACATTTAAATGCCTCAATGATCTTGGAAGTGAAAGATATTGAGCTTGTTAAATTCTCTTAATTATGAATCATTTTTGGAATATTGTAAGGACTTTAAGGTATACCATTGTTAGTTCTAGGACATCTTTGGATGAGGAGGGAAGGATGGTGGTGGAGACTATTAGTGAGAGCTCTCGGATTCTAACTTGTCCTTCTCCTTTTATCCTCTTAATTTAACGTTTACATGACATCTAGAATGATTTCCCTTTCTATTTCATATTCTAAACCTCCTTTCTAGGGGTAGATTGTTAGTGAATTTTTTTCCTTTTTTTTTATCATTTTGATATTCCTTTTAGTGTGAAAAGACCACATTTGATCTTTGTTGAGCATGAAAATTCAATGAAAAAGGGCTACAAATTGAAAAAGAGGCACTAGTGCCGCCACATTGTATTCATGAGCGCCGCAGCACCTTGATCTTTAGAATTTTGTAAATTAATTTAGTGCTCCAGCATTGCATAATGGAGTACCGCGGCGCCCTACCTTAAATAGAGAGCACAACATTGCAGTAGAGAAAACTATGCGCCATAGCATTGCTGAGGCGCCTTGACGCCACAGAAAAGTAATGTCATCGTGCTAAATTTGGCATCGCAACGCCAAATCACCACAATGCCACAACACAACAATTGGTTCATTTACTTGGTGAAAAAAACATGTTGATTCAGACCCAGCGTCGCAATGGAGGGATTCATTTGCAATGCTATGTCTTTTCATGAGCGTCATAGAACTATCATTTGCAGCGTTGCGGCGTTAGAGCGTTGCGGCGTTAGAGTTGATTAATGTACTTAAAATATAAATAGTTTTTTGGTCGAATTTGTGGGGGACTGGCTTCATTTTCATGTGTAAAATAGTCTTCAGGAGTCTCTAGAGTGAATGAGTGAACAAAAAGGAAGCCAAATCTTTGTACAAACAGCATTTGTATCAATTAGAAAGCACTTCTTAGTGCATCTTTACTTCAACTCCTTGTGTAATTTGTTTTTGTTATTAAATGGATGTTGTTTTGCTTCTTTTTCAATCATGTTATGGCTAACTAAGGCTTCGTTTGGGACGGCTTTTTTATTGCTTCTGAAAACAGAGTTTTAGTACAAAAATTAAAAAATTTGTACTACAACTCCATTTAAAAAAGCAATAAAAAAGTCGTCCCAAATGAAGCCTAAATTTTTTGTTTTGGGCTTATGATGTGTGAGAAATTAAGTGTGCTTAAATTTGACTTGTAAGTTTATGAAGTGTGTACAACATTGTTTTTAATTCCCTCGTTCTTCATTTTGCTATTGTATTGGTCGTGAATTTACTTGAAAGTAAGAGTGATCAATTGCCTTGACGGAGAAATAGAGAAATAATTATGAGAGTTAAAACTGAGCTTTACCATGCATAGGCATATGATGACTAAGATTTTAGAATCATTGAGTGAAAACTTATAGCTTGACACTCTCTTACATGTTCAATAAAAATTTAGGAGTAAAATTGCTCTAAATCACAATAAATTTAAATCAAATCCAACTTTTGCATGCTCTAATTTCTACACTACTGTAGGTTCAGAAAATTTTTGACATCTAAAGTTTTATTTTAAAAATTGTAAGACTTATCGCATAATTTTTAGATTTTGCTGGTAAGATAAATTTAGTGATTCACATAGACAATACTAGAGTAGTATTAAGATTAGAGGTGCCAATATTTGACTCGCCCACGCGCGCACCGGCGCTCACCCACACGCGCACCCTCGTTCGGTGCGCGCACCCGCGCTCGCCGCGCGCACCACTCTCGCCCACGCACGCGCCTGCTAGCTCCGGCGTGCGCCTGCTCTAGCCCGGCCGTGTCCGAGCGTTTTGGGTACTGTATCGGGTCGGGTTCGGGTTCGGATTTCTGACCCGTTTGTCTACCCGGGTCGGGTTAGGGTCAACCCGTTGAACCCGGGTCAGTTCCTGGTTCGACCCGAACCCGACCCATGACCCGAAATTGACACCCCTAATTAAGACATTGCATTTTCTCGTGAAAACGATATTCAATTCACTTATGTATTACTTCATATCACATACACTTGCATGAACTTAAGATTTGCATCTATAATATATCCCTATTATAGATATGGGTTTAGTTTGGGATAGCTTTAGCCACTGCTTTTTTGCTGCTTCTCAAAAAAAGTTATATCAAAACACTGCTTTAGAATAAAAAACACCAAATAAAGTCATAGTCAAATATTGGATATTGGATTTATTTTTTGTAAATTATTAAAGTTTTTTTTTTTTAATTCAAATTGATTTTGCATTTTTCAATCTATTTTTTATTATTCTTGTAACTGTTTGATTGTCGATTGATATATACGAATATTCTTTTAAATTGGAGAGATGGCAAGTAATAGGCGTTGGAGTTGTGTAATATTTGATATCTCTATTTATATTGTAATTTACATCATTGAATTTATCTTAAAGATGATGATATGTTGTGCTTACTAAATCAACTTTTCTAAATTTTTTAGAGCAAGAGGATATTTTTGGATCTTATTTTGAGAAATTTTTCCCTTTGATCTAATTAAATTATTATTCAACTAAGGATTCATTTAGGATGACTTTCTTACTATTTTTAAAATAAAAATCTGCTTCAAGAAGCAGTACGAAAGCCGTCCCAAACGAAGTCTAAATATAACTTGGTAAAATAAGAATCTTAGATGTAAGCCTTATAATTTTTCTATTTTAAAGTTTTTATTTCTAAATACCATTATTATTTATTATTTTTAAATATGATTTAGGCTTCATTTGAGAAGGCTTTCTTACTGCTTCCTAAGGTAGTAAGAAAGCCTTCCCAAAAGAAGTCTTATTTATCTTTGATTTTATTTTATTTTAAATAAAGTTATAGTAATGTAGCACTTTTAAATTGATGGCTAAGGGTTCGATTAAGACTACTTTATTGATTTTTTTAGCATAAAATTTTAATTTAAAAACTTTTAATTCAAAAAATTTATTTTAAAAATTGCTTTAAATAGTAATAAAAAGTTATATCAAACGAAATGGAACTTAGTAAATAAGGGCAGAACTGTGTACGGCTAAGGGGGGCAATTGAAACTCTTAATATATAAAGGTTATTTGTAATTTGCACCCCTCCTAAATTTTATTTATTCCCCCCGGTCAATCTTTTTTCACGTAATTTGCCCCTCCAAAAATCTGAAAGCCTCTTGACCTCCCGCTATTTTCTTCTGATTATGTTAAACTTTTCTAACACTAACAAATAAGTCTGTGAAAAAAATTATGTGAAATAAATTATTTTTGCACATTTATATATATTTTTATTTTTTTATTCACTTCCACGGCCGATTCCGCCCCTATAAGTAAATATAAAAAACCTTATAAAATTTTTACATTTCTTTTTTTTTTTTTTTTTTTTTTTTTAAGATGAGCATTATACATGAAAGAATGCACACTTTGCTGCTCTGATAAATGCACATTGCCCAGTAATGTAAATATTCAATTGCAGGGGTAAGCGCTAAAATAGTAAACAGTGACATTTCGCATATAAAAAAACAATTATTTCGGCCGCCGCTTTCAACCGTCTAAACGAAGACACAGAGCATTTTCGGTGAATAAAAAAATAGAGTCAGCAGCTCTTTCTAACTAAAAAAAAAAACATATATATTATATAATTTTTTAAATTGACATATTTTTATACGATTAAAATATTTAGAAAATTTTATAATTGAAAAATTATCATTTATTTAACAAATTTATAGTATAAAATATTTAAAATTATAAATAATAAATTTTTTTTATCAAAATAATCTAATAATTTTTAAGCTATTTTCATACATTTTGTATATAATTATTTATTTTCAGAAAGAAATATCAGATAATTTAAAAATATTTTTCCATGAAAATTTACTGGCCCAATTTCTGACATTTTGGTAAACTAAGCTTTGATTTGCCGGCGACGATGGTCTAAGAAGAGAGAGAAAGCGAGGGAGGAGAGAAAGAAAACAAATACAGAGATAAGGAGAGCTCAATGGAGCCCTAGCCGTCACCCATTACCTACCACATGATCGAGGACCCAATGCTTACCCCCTTCGGAAATTCTTACTTTGACCTACTGCTTTTACCATTTTCATTCAACTATTTATTGAATATTTTTTGCAGTGATTCTACTAATCGAGAGATAGGGGAAGAGGTAGGGAAAGAACGAAAGAGGAGAAAGTAGAAGAGTTGCGGTTACGCTGCTTTCTTTTGACGCTTTTGGTTTGGCATTTCATGGCAGATGCCCAGGTGAGTGCCCCCGGTTTTCTTCTCGGATTCCCATGTTCTTGTTTTTCCTTCGGTTTCTCTAGTCAGGCTTAGTTTCTTTCTTCTTATTTCCGGGTTTTCTTGGGATCTTCTTTGATTTTTATTGTTTATTTTTTCGTGATTGGTGCCTATTTCTCCTTAATCTGTGTTGCGGATTGGGGTTTTCATGATGGGCATGACAAAGTCGGCATTTTTAGAGGATTTTTTTATGGCGCTTTGGCTAAAGTCCAATGCTTTCGGGGGCTAGATTCATTGGCCTCCGGTTGGGACGCTTGTTGACAAATCTAAGGAAAATTGGTATCCCGGATTTTGTCACTGCCTTGTTAAAATATTTCCTTTTTTGTTCCTCAGAACCGTTCCTCTTGCTTCGGAGGGAATTCAGGGAGCTTGTTGCAGTTTATAACCAGCGTTGCTAATTGCTCCAGTATTCTGACGAGGTCTCAATTGGTTTGTTTTTAAGAATTGTTTTTTAAAGTGGAGGTCATGATGGCCCAGGGAAGCTTCAGTGAGGAAGAGGAGGCGGATCAGTTCTTCGACACCAGTGAAGAGCTATCATCATTATTGGATTCATTCCAAGAGAAGAATTCTAGCAATTTGTTCGACCGAGATCCCCTTTACCAGATTTGGATTAAGAGTCCAGGTAGCATTCAACAACGTCGAACCATGTTCATGAAGTGGATGGGTTTGGATCAAGCTGGAAGAGCAAAACCTGATTCTGTTGATGCAGATGGTGAACTAATGCTGGATCACTCAATTACAATGGACTTTGATAGGTTATCCATGGACTTTGGTGCTGTGCTCAGGGGTTCCGATTCAGAGAATGGCTGCTCATCTTCTCCTTGTTCTGATGAGGTTCAAAGCACTTCTGAAGATAGATCCTCTGATGCGCAATTTGTGCATAGAGTCAAGAATTTAGATGAAGATAGGGTGTTTACCACAAGTGAATTCAGCCAGGATGGCACTGTAAGAAGTCCTGTGGAGTTTGGTTCAAATCAAATGGTGGCCGTTGATGAATTTGAGAGAAGGCTTAGCTCATCTTTTTCGAGCTGTAACTGTGAGAATTTTCCTAGGAGGTTAAGAGTTGGGTGGCTGAGGAGATTGGGTGCTTTGGCTTGCATTGCAGATAAGCAATTCTATGGAGTTAATTCAGACATCTCTGATTATGATCCGGGCAGGGATACCAGGTTTCAAAGAGTTTTTGTCCGACCATATCGAAAGCAATTCAAGGAACTCTCTGCAGTTTACATGGGACAGAATTTTGCGGCCCATCATGGTGCCATTCTGACCATGAAATTTAGCCCTGATGGAGAGTACTTAGCAAGTGGGGGTGAAGATGGAGTTGTGAGAGTATGGAAGGTGATGGAGTGTCAAAGGACCAATGCAAATGACATTCCTATTGATAACCCTTGTATTTATTTTAGTATGAAAGATAATTCAGAACTTTCACCTCTCTATATTGATAAGAAAAGTATGATCAACTCTAAGAGTTTGCGAAGAACATCAAATTCAGCTTGTGTTGTCATCCCTCAAGATATTTTTCAAATATCCGAGAAACCTTTATATGAGTTTCATGGCCATAATGGGGATGTATTGGATATTGCATGGTCTAAAGACTTGGTAAGTTTAAACTTGAAAACATTCTCTCAACTTCCGTACATTCTTAGCAATAAATTTCTACAAGATAATTTATATCTAATGATTGTTTTTTGCAGCATCTACTATCATCTTCTGTTGATAAAACAGTTCGTTTGTGGAAATTGGGGTGTGATAGATGCGTCAAAGTCTTTTCTCACAATAACTATGGTTTGTGCATCTGTGTATTGTTAGCTAATTGGTTCCTTGCCTCCTTTATAATCATAAAATGGAGATGAATTCTTTGTTTGATGACATTTTGCAGTGACCTCAATTCAGTTTAATCCGACGGACGAGAGATATTTCATTAGTGGCTCTATAGATGGGAAAGCTCGCATCTGGGAAATCTCAACGGGTCGAGTTGTGGATTGGACCGATGTTAAACAAATAATAACGGTAGTTTGTTATCGCCCCGATGGCAAGGTAATTAGTTAATCTTGATGTCCTGTTGTTGGAGATATCTATGGAGTTTTTGAAGATAAAGCTCTTCCTTTGCATCTTGCAGGTTGTAGTTGTTGGTTCCATGATGGGCGATTGCCGCTTCTATGATGCATCAGGTGCATTAGAATTGTTCTTACTTTTTTTTTTGTTACTGATGGAGAAGATTTACAGAGCAAAATTCTCATTTTTTTTCCTCTTCACATCATGATTCAGATAATCATCTGCAATTAGATGCTGAGATTACCTTTCAAGGAAGGAAGAAGTCAGTAGACAAGAGGATAACTGGCTTTCAGGTAGTCTTCTTCATTGATAAGAACTTAGTGAACTTAGAATGTTCATTTCATAATTATTTCAATGTCTTAAAATAAATTTTGTATTTCTACAGTTCTGTCCTAACAACCATCTCAAGCTAATGGTCACTTCTGCTGATTCAACAGTGCGAATCCTTGATGGCATTGAAGTAGTCTCTAAATTCAAAGGTTTCGAACAAAACTTTTCTATGTTATAAAACTATTCCAGAAGTTGCACCCACTATATTCATTTTATCTTAAATTTCATGTCTTTTTTCCTTTCTCTCAGGCCTTTGCAATGCTGGAAGCAGGATATCAGCTATGTTCACGCCTAATGGAGAGCATATTGTATCTGCTAGTGAAGACTCCAATGTCTATATATGGAACAACACAAACCAGGATCACATCCATTCATCAAAGCATGTGAAGAGCTCTTGGTCCTCTGAGCGTTTTACCTCCAACCATGTCTCGGTCGCAATACCATGGCAGGGTTTCTTTTCAAAAAACTCGCAGTTGAATGGCGACGCCAAGCTCATCTCGACGCAGCGGCACAACACAGAATTTACTGAGAAGGACTTTTCATTCTTTGCCAGCTCTGTTGGGAACAAATCTGACTATTTGTCACCTTCAAGTAGTTTCACCCTTTGGCCTGATTTCTTTTCAGAGACCACTCCAAAGGGTTCAGCAACCTGGCCAGAAGAGAAGCTCCCATCAACCATGCCAAACTCTTCTAGTCTCAGCAAATCACAGCTCAAGTTTCTGAAAACTTCCTGGCAAAACACCAGCTCCCATTCCTGGGGCCAAGTAATAGTGACTGCCGGTTGCGATGGCCGGATCCGGTCTTTTCAAAACTACGGTTTACCGGTCCACTTGTAAATTCTTGAGGCACTGTAGATATAATGCATCTGTAAAGACCATCACATGCTCAGTTGCTTCCTCATTTGTCTCAGTACCAACGTAAACCACCTTGATGAGAAGAGGCATTGGACCATGTTGATACTATGAGCATCATGAGTAAGCGGTGGATACAAAAGCAGCCCAGATGCTGAAATGATTTGTTCAGTTTTCTGAGTCTTCTGTATCTCTAATGGTTTCTTCTGTTCTGTAAATGATGAGAGGCTCATGGGTTTTGAGATGTACATTGCTCTGCTCCTCTTCCTCGGATGAGAAGCATCCACCGAAGCAAATGTGGGTGGATTTGTATTGGTTGCATGGTTATTTAGATTTATTCATATATAAATAATATATTCTTTCGTCTGTTGATAAAATGATGTCTCTTGCATGTTTGATAGTGTTGATGAATGTTGAATGTTTTCGTAGAAATTGCTTGGCTTGGTGTGTTAAGAACTTATTAGAGTCTCTCTTGGTTTTTTCTTTATTTGAATCGACATGTCTTGTTAGGGAAAATTTATTCTTTGCGTATTCCAGACGGCGTCCAGAGACCAATCAGAACGTGTCGCATTAATTTTTACTCGGTACTGGTGCTTGGTACTGCTGCGTACCGGGTGACATGGTGTGTTCTGATTTGTCTCCGAATCATCCGGTGTTCGCACAAAATAATTTCTCATTGTTAGGAAACTCCTTACTCTATTCCAATCAAAATATATTTATACTTTTATCCTTATTATTTGAATAGCAATGATGAAGAAGCTCTTATAGTCTTGCTATAAAAGCATCCAAGATTGAGAGATTTAAAAAAAAAAAATGATTGAGCGATTTTACTAAATATCAAGAAAATGGGTTTTATTAATCACTCATCTATATTGTTAAAAATATATGAATCATCAATAACATATAAGAATTATTTAAAACTCTAATTTTATATAATAAAATTATTTATATGAAAATTTTTGCCATTAACTTACACATTTAATTTCAAGTCTTTTATTAAAAAGAAAAAGAAATTTATTTCAAATATTATATTAATTAAAAATTGAGTACAATATCAATTATAAATATGTAAGCACTAGACATTTATAGAACAAAGCGTATAAGTTTACTTCGGTCGAATTCTACTGAGGAGTTAATGAATATTTAATTTAGAGAATATCTTAGGGTGAATTTGAATATGACTTTTACTCTCGAAAGTAGATAGAGATTATGCTTTCGTTTGGGATGATTTTTTAATTGTTTCTTAAAGCAGCTTTTTAATAAGAAAGAAAGTTGCTTTAAGGTCTTGTTTGGGACAGAACAATTTTTTAGTACAAAAATTTTAAATTTTGTACTAAAAAGTTGTTTTAAGAAGCAGTAAGAAAGTCATCCCAAAAGAAGCATAAGAAACAGTAAGAAAAATATCTCAAACAAAGCCAATTTTTCCAGAGGTTTGATTCAGCATCAGCAGCAGCAGCAACAACAACAACATAAAGTCTTTATCTCATACGTGCAGTGGGATCAACAATATGAATAATTGTTCTCCCCTCGAGCTAAATAACTTTGTATTCCTTTCGATTCAATTTTGAGTAAATTCATTTGATTCAGGTCATTCGGTTTGATTTAACATAATTCCAATTAAAAACAAATCATATATTATGAAGTCAAATTCTCTATATCTTAATCTTCTTATATAAGGGATGTAACTAATTGTTGAACCCCTACTCACCAAATCATTCCTCAACAAGTTTTTGTTCATCTTTGGTCCAAATGATATGATGAATGACGAAAAATTATTCTGTGCGGACGCCAAATATCGTCCGGATACCAATCATAATCCACCACGTCACCTTTTTACTGTACCGCGGCTCGGTATTGCTCCGTACCGTGACATTCAGATATAGAGCTGCGTCCGTTGTCCGTACAGAATAATTTCTCCTAATTGACATTGTGGTTAGGTTGGCATTCAGTAATTTAATAAGCTAGCTGTAACTCAGTAAGCTAATATATGAAAAATGTCAATAAAATTTCATGTGATGAGATGATGAAACATTAGAAAGGACAGTACAACAATAAAGTGTAAGGAAATTATTATGATCCTTATTTGGAGGATTGGGTGGCCACATTTATATTGCATAGTGTTTGAATATTTGGATGGAAGCTATTTGCAGTTGGCTTTGATTGGGCTTGAAGAAGATGGTGCAATGGACTCTGATGTTGTGCGCCCACTAGAGATGTGCACATTTCATTAGGGTCTCTGCTGCCTATGGATGGATGGAGACTTGAGCTATATTAACTTTATTTATTTATTTATTTTTTTGGTGAAATGTTGTTCTCAGGGCTTTTAGCTGAGTAATGAATAGTTTTAATGATTGGAACTTTAGGGGTTTTTTTTTTCTATAAAGTTTTATGAACAATTTAAACTATGACTCATTTATTTGTGTATGTCGATGTGTTTGTGACTTTGTTCTATGAGGTTTTGATTTAATAATAATTGAGTTGTTTATTTGATGGCATGTTTCACGTTCTTATTAGGTTTGATATTGGAGATTTTAAGTTCGGCTTGACTTTGTTTTGAATCAAGTAAAAAGTGATTATTTTTTAATCGGATTTCAAACTTAGTGGAATATGTTAAGTTGGTTAATTTTATAAAATAATTTTGTGATTAATGACAAAGAATGTTATTTATATAAAATATTTTTTAAAAATAAAAGTTTTATTTTTCATGTGCATTTTCATATGTTTTTAGGGGTTGTTTGGTTGGCTAAAAAATAAAAGCAGTCTAAAATGAATACTTTTTTAGTTGTTTGAAAGAGTGTAAAGTAAATACATGTGAATATTTTTTTTTGTTTGATTTGAAGTAAAATGAATATAATGTAAAATTTAAAGATGGTGGCAGACATTTAGTGGCAGTTGTGGCCAACGGCAAGTGGTGGCAGTGGACGACGACTAACGATGATGGTGGCTTGCTTTGAGTTGCTATGGCAACCGATGGTCGATGGTCGATGGTGTAATAACCCATATTCTTAACTATCAATATATTGTCAGATTTAGCCTGAGGTCGTCAGGATTTAGCCTGAGGTCGTCAGGATTTTGTCTTGTTAGTGTAACTTCCCAGGAGGTCACCCATCATAAGATTTTTTCAGAATGAATACGCTTAAACATTGAATTTCTTAATGAAATTACAACCATTATATCAAAATACGTCTCGATATTTAAGAGTTTAGCTTTTTCTACTTAAGGTGTTTCACAAATGGTGGCGGTGGTGGCCGGTGATTATCAAATGAGCTTCAATTTCATATATATGCTTTGTTTGAGACATCTTATGCTTTTCAAAGCTCTTTTTTTCAGCTACAATTTTAAATATGATTTTCAAAACTTGGCTTTTTAAAGATAATTTTTTAAAAAACTTATATAAAAATTATCATCCAAATATACATTATATTTTATTGAATGCTTTTCCAAACACAAAAGCATTTGAAAGCTGTTCCAAACAAAGCCATACTCACTATAACTATTGTCATTCAATTTTATTGGTCGCAAACATCAAAAGCATTTTTTTTAACAAAAAAAAAAACTAATAATTTAATAAAAACATCCACGGTTACAACAAAAAGGAACCCAAAATAAAGGAAAAAAAAGGAAAAATACAATCAAAAGTTGGCTCAGTAATCGGCCGATGCTCCCAGCATCCCCGAAGCCTCACACGGACCATCTAATGAGGTGAAAACAGCGTCCAGAATCCAGCCAACTCTACGAATAACACCAAAGGTTGCCACCAGCAAAACGACAGGAATACGAGCCTCAACCACAACATTGCCCCAAAAACGGCGGACCACCATAGCGACAAAACACCAGCAAGCCAAACCCGAAAAATAACATAAAAGAAAGTATGCTGATTTTCATTTTATTTTTTTGTGTTTCATTTGGAATAATGTCTGATTTATATGATTTTTTAACAAAAAAGGACAAATAATAATAACTAATTAATTATGTAAAATCGATGAATGCAAAGCGAATATTTTTGTTCGATAATGATGAGCGAAATTATTAAGTTGTGAAGCTGTCACAAATTATTTGTTCTTATAAATATTTCAGAAAGTATATATGCGCGGGTGCCAGTTGTTTGTCGTCAATATTTAACTATGAATCGATTCAAGCTGGTCTTCCAGTATCTTCTGAGCTGTAATGCTTTTTAAATTAAATTATTATTATTTTTTTTCTTTAATTTTGGTAGCCTAATTGTATATTATATTTGGAAATAATTAACATTTTCTATTTAATTTATTACCTTACTAATATTCATAATTATTCTCTTAATTTTATCTATGTCATTAATAAGCTACCCCGTAAGGGTCTTCTCGATCTTAGTAAATTCTTTTCAAAATTTTTTAGTAAAAATTACATACATACCACTTTATAATATCATATTTAATTATTTATATATCTAATATCCAAAATTTTAATATTACATACATATCACTCTATATTATTTTAATATCAAATGTACCACTTATATTTTTTTCCTATCACTTATATAATTCATTTTTACTACTTATATTTGATATGAAAATAATTTATGGATAGTGTGTATGTAATATTAAACTTTTAAATGTTAAATATATAAATAGAATAGTATGAGGTGGTATGTATGTAAATCTCCCAAAATTGTAATATGTTTTTGAATAAAGGAAGAAAAATACAATGTTAATGCTAATGGATTTGGTGAATATGCAAAAAGTGGGAGACATTTGTTCATGATTAAATTATATTTAACTTGATATTTGTATATAATTAGAAAGTAATTAGGGAATATATATATATATATATATATATATATATATTATATATATATATATATATATATATATATATATATATATATATATATAAAAGTAAATAAAGGTGGCCTAAAGTCAGTAAATACAATGAAGCATGCGAAGGGGGCAAAGGCAAAAAAAAACTAAAAAATAAAAATGTAAGGGGGCAAAGACAATCCAAAGTGATTAGGGGCTGTTTGAAATCACTTTTATTTTTATTTTAAATTTTAGCTTTTATTTAAGTTTGATAAAAAAAACAAATAGATTTGACATCTTAATTATGCTATTTTTTATTAAATATCTAATAAATTGATTTATGAAGATGGTGAAGGGCGACGATCACCAGTTGCATAGCGGCGACGCTCACCAAGGTGATGATAGCAGTGGTGGTGAGCGGTGACGTTCACTGGTAGATAGCGGCGACATTCACCAAGGTGATAATAACAGTGGTGGTGAGCGACTAAGGTCAATAGCAGGACAATGTTTTTTTTTTTTTTTGGAAAAATTTGGGCTTGGCCCGTATATTAAAAAACTGAGATGAAAAAGCAGTTACATGTAAAATGTAAAACTAACTAAAAGCTATGAAGAAAATTGCTCCCAGAACAAAATGGAGCAAGCTTATAGGGCTTCAAAACTACTCAAAAATTCCTATTACATCCAAAATTTGTAATGAACATCTCCTGCTCCTATAGCAGGACAATGTTGATGTTTGGAAAGCTTTCACAATGCTTCTTAAAGCAGCTTTCTACTAAAAAAAAAATTTAAGAAGCAGTGAAAAAGTCATCCCAAATGAAGCCTCGATTAAGAAGAAAATCTTTGTTGCATGTGTTAGGGCTGAGATTTTAACTCAAAGATCATGTATCATTTGAAGATTCAATCAATTTCAACTCAATGATGGAGCCAAATATATATGCCAAAACGGTTTGATAGATGCATTCACATGCGGAAGAATTTATAGCAAAATAATTTGGCCATGATGGTAAAAGAACTTCTTTTAGGGGGAAAAAGATGATAAGAACTAAAAATCAACAAAAAGCTATTGAAAAAATGTGAAGAAACTGATTTCCAGTCAAATCATAGACTTTTTTTAGAGGAACCTCATTTTATTGTCATCCTCACTTTACCACATTGATGAAATATCATCACATCAACCATCACCCCTCTCTTATATGACACCAACTGCTTTTCAAAGAGAAATTATCCTTTCGTTTGGGACGGCCTTTTTACTGCTTTCTAAATTAGAGTTTTAGCACAAATTTTTCTAAATTTTAACTAAAACTCCGTTTTAAAAAGTAATAAAAAAGCCGTCCCAAACGAAGCCTATAACACGAGGGAGACAATTTTTTCTCTCCTTTGTCAAGTAATTATAACAAGAAAAATCCAATACAACTCAAAAATTAAGATGATGCCAAAAATCAAAATCGAAAGGCTAAAAGAAGATAAACAGACAAAGAAACCTAAAGAACTTTTGGCTCATTAGGAAGAAAAAAGATTCCAAAAAAATCAAAGAGTCATCATAGTCGAAAGTCAATCAAGTTGCAAGGCAAAACAGGCCATCCAAGATGACTCAGAAGAGCACAACAACAAAAATTAGAGGTAGAATGGAGCACGAAAGAGAACGCCATTGTTGTCAATGCATAGCAGAGTCGTCTAGGGTTGATCAGAAGATGAAGGGAACTGAGCTACATCATAATAATCAAGCAAAAAATAAATTCCCAAAGGGATCAAAATTTGAATCTCAAAAGTGTGAGCCAATGAAGAACTTGTTTTCATTATATTTCAGCAAAAACTAATTCCCTAGAGGGATCAAAATACTGACATCTTTGAGCCCTTCTCAATAATCAATTGAAACTACTTACATCTTCAAGCCCTTCATAGCATTTGAGTCATCTTAAGCCCCCTTTCATGCCCCTAACCCAATCAAATGATCTTTAGAAAGTTTAAAACATAAATTGGATAATCAAATGATCTTTAGATATGGCATGCTTGTTAGTTGATCGAGCCACTCGATGAGATATATCTAACGAGCCAAAAAAACGCTTAATTCAATAATTTGCATACTGTGCCCTATAATAATTTATAAGCATCCTTTTGTTATGCAATTTTGGATATTTTTTCATCCTTAAAATAACCTTTTTTTTTCAAGATGATGTTGGCCTAATATTAGTATTTTTCCAACGATAGAATATATCCCTGTATAAACACAATGTAAGGCACAAGGGCCAAAGGCCCAAAACCGATCACATGTAGATCAAGATAAATTGTCATGAGGTCAATTCCAAATAAGAATGATTACAATATCATTTATAAATCAAACTTCATAAATGATATGACTCTAGCAAATTCTATTGATTTGCATAAAATTCGAGAAAATATTTGAATTGAAGTTTTTTAAAATTAAAATTATGATCATCTAAACACTAAATTTGACGTGCTTATAATCAAATCGAGCAGATCGATGAGAAAAATGCAATGAGCCTAAGATCACTCAATTCCAATATCATTAAGTCACTTAAATGTTAAAAAAAAATACTTTATGATCAAAAGAATTCATATGAACTGTGTAATGGAGTGATTTCGATTCCGATTCAAATTATCAAAATATTCATCCTAAAATACCGTTAAATAGAGTTCAATTCTCTATATGAAAGGGGGAGGCCCAAGAGCAAAGAAAATTAATGAGCTTTCTAACAATTTCTAGCTATCATTACCGACGACCAGTAGCAATTATCGTCGATGACCACCGCTATCCTTCCTCACCACCGACGACTACTACCAATAATCACTGCCATCATCCCTAGATTTCTATAAAAATCTAGCCCTGTTATTGGGTTTCAACTATCTAGTTGTGGACATCATATTTTTGTAATTAAGCCTAACATATAATGGATTTCTCAAATAGGTCAATTTTTTTATTCTGGGTTTTCTACGTAATTTGTTTATTTAGTTTTCTACAATATTTTATCTGTGCGTGCTAATTGTTTAGTCAAAGTTAAGACATAAAATTTTAACTCTACCAACACAAATTTTCTAATACACAATAACAAATATATTTTTAAAAGATCAAAAATTAATCTCAAATCTATTATTATCTCTACCTTGAAAGATTGAAATTCGTATGAATTGAACTAGAAATTTAAGTGGTGTTCTAATGTTAATATGATTGATGCAATTTATCTAATATAATGTTATTTAAGTGGTGTTCTAATGTTATTTAAGTGGTGTTCTAATGTTATTTAAGTTGTGTTCTAATGTTTCTTAACACATGGTAATTACTTTGGTTTGAAAAAAAAAAAAACTTCCCTTAATAAAGATTCCAACAATTTTTTTAATTAATTTTCAAAGATTTTTCTTCCTTTTCATTATCTTAAGAACTTAGGTCTATTATAAATAAAGTGTGATCTATAAGATATAAGGGTCCATCATTAAATTGAATATAATTACAATGAGATGAATTTCATCTTTATCTCTCTTTTTCTTTCCTTTTCATTTTCAGTCTCCTCTTTTTTTTTTTTCATTTGTTTCTTTGTTTTTTTCTTCTTTTTCTTATGTGATAATGTCCTCTTTTACTTATTTTCTTTTTTTTTTCCTTCTTTCACCAACCCTCTTCTTTATTTTCCTCTACCAATGTATAGTGCTTTGCCTTTTGTTTTGTGTAATGATTAAAATTAAAAAATTAAAATAGATTTAATTTATTTGATTATTTTAATTTGGTTGTTAAAATCAATCAAATTAAAAATTAAATTATACTAATTTTTTTAATATTAAATAAATAAAACCATTGAATTATAAATAAATAATTGGCAATAATTAAGTGATATAAATATCAAATTGAATATTATTTATTTTACATGACAATATTATAAATTTTAATAAAGATTAATATACATTTTTCTTAGTTCATATCATTTAAATTAATAGTAATTAAATCTATTACTAAAATTAATTACAATAGAATTGAATGGTTGAAGTTGAGGAACGCATCGGACTTATGTGATAGAGAAGTCCCTTTCAAACTTAAGGGAAAATGATATAAGATGGTAATGAGACTTGCAATGCTTTATGGTGCAAAATGTTGGCCATTAAAAGAGAAGCGTAATATTAAGTTAAGTGTTTCAGAGATGAGGATGCTCACGTGGATGAGTGGCTTTACTCTTAAAGACATGATACGAATTGGGCATACGTGAAAATGTTGGAGTAGCTCCATTGAAAGATAAGATTAGAGAGAGTCACCTTAGATGGTTTGGACACATAAAACTGCGGCCTTACGATGACCCGGTTAGGAAAGTAGATGTATTATATTTGACCTATATTAAGAAAGGTAGAGGTAGACCTAAGAAGTCTTGGTTAGAAAATATTAGAAATGACCTTTCTTTATTAGATTTAAATGATAATTTGACCATTAGCAGGACACAAGAAAAAATAATTCAAGTAGTTGACCCCACAGTGGGATAAAAGCTTGTTGTTGTTGTTGTACTAAAATTAATTACATTTTTTATCAATAATTGAAGTGAACTGGATTTTTTAGAACATTTAGGCCAATTAATCAATTGAGGCAAACTCACACACACATTATATATGTATGACTCGAATCTAAAACCTCTTGATTAATAGCCAAAGGCCCAAAGTTCACAACCAACTGACTAAGATGAGCTATACATTACATTCCTAATATTAGGTGTAGCAATTTTTTCAATGTTTAATGCTATTTAATTACTCCTATTTAAATATCACTAATCTCAACGAGATAAGATGAGATGAGATAAATTTGGTGTCTTATCTTTAGGCCTCATTTGTGACGGGCTTTATTACTGTTCTTAAAATAAATTTTTTAACATAATTTTTTATTCTTTTATTAAAAATTTACTTTAAAAATCATTTAAAAAAAAAAAAAAAAAAAAACTATCCCAATTTAAACCTTTACTTCCAAGCCCCACATCATTAACGTAATTAATTTGAAGAGACAGCTTGTATCATAAAAATCAACCAAGACCAAATAGGAGAAGATAATCTCCTAAACATTTATCGTGTATTGGAGGGCTGTGACTCATGGGCGGATCCCAGCACATCTCAGGGTGGGCAAATGCCCACCCTCAAAAAAAAAAAAATTTAGATGAGGATAAATTTGGACTTTTGACCACCCTAAAAAATATATTTTGCCCAAATATTCCCCATCTCGTTTAGGGAGAAGAAGAGTGCAGCAGGCTCAAGCTACCTTACTTGAGAAGTTGGATCACCTCGTCATCGCCGGAGTTACAATGGCGGGAAGTTGAAACATGATTGCATTTGGAACGTTAGGTCGCCTGGAGAAGAAGAGTATTGAAAAAAATTGTTTTTTATCGATATAAGAGAGCATGAGATAAGGTTTTAAAAGTAATAATAAACAAAATATTTTAAAAATTAAAATCCCAAGATACATTAAGCAAAAAAAATAGCAGCCGCATGCTTTCATTAAATGTAGAATTAATGCTTTGTATTATTTCTAATTGTGCTTTTTAAAAAAAAAAAAACTTGAACCATGCGTCAAAAGTTTTTTTTTTTTGCTATTTCATTTTAGGATTTATAATTTGTGAGGGAGTAATTCTTAAACTCATTAAATATTATATATACTTTATGATTTAATTATTCTTTTTTTCTTAAGTTAGATAACATTAAGTTTATTTAATATGATTTTTCTCTAAGTTATAGTCTAGTTTTAGCATAATTTATATGATTATACTCCAACTTATATTATTACTAAAATCAATATTATATTGAAAGATAATATATATATCTCTCTCTTCATATTCCCCTTTTTGTATCCCTTATATTTATTATACATATTCATATTTCTCTATTCATATTCCGTGCAATTTTTATTCCTCTTCGTATTTTCCTCTTCATAACTCTTTCTATTCCTTGTTATATATATATAACTTCATAACTCTTTCTATTCCTTGTTTTATATATATATATATATATATATATATATATCTATTCCTTGTTATATTATACATTACAACTCTTGCAACTCTTCAAACTCTGACCCTATTTGAAATTCTACGCAATCCTTCACAATCTCTTGTATTTCTATGGTGTTGGAAACATGATCTGGCTGCAGTACTCCTAACAACTCCTCCGCAATGGTAGTATTGCGACGACGAGAAGACCATATCAACTTCTTATAGATCCTCTGCGACAGTGGGAAAGTTTTGGATGTCAAAGATGCAACAATTTTTTTGTTTAGAAATCTCTCTAATTCTAATTATATTTTTATCTATAAAATGAAATATCTTTGAATATTTTTTTTTATCATTTGTATGATTTTGTAGGAAAAGTTTTGTATGTCGAAGATATCTTCGATTATTTTCGTTGAAGCATCTCTCTAATTGCAATTATATTTTATTTTATATATGAAATGAAATATTTTTACTTAGTTATTTTTTTGTTTGATTTATTGTGTTTAATTATATTTAATTTATTGTTTAATTGACTGATTTTTTTTTATTTCAATAACTTATATATTTTTATTTGTTTTATTTATTGAGTTTAATTATATTTTATGATCATTTTTTTTATTTATGAATTTCTTTCTTTTGTTTTTCATATATTTTATATTATCTTTATTCTCTTTGGAGAAATTGGATATGAAGTATTTTTTACATCAAAATTAATAGGTGATTTTTTATAGTAGTAGTTGAATTCATTTTATTTGCTTATTTCTTTTTTTCTATTTTTAGGCCTATTACTTAAGATAATGATATATGTTTCGTATTTCTTAATATAAAATAAGTTGTTATTAGTTTAAATTTTAAGATGAAACTTACGTTGTTATAAATAGATGTAATTTAAATATTAAATTTGAACTTTTTATATTTGATCATTTGTTTTAATTATAATTCATAAGATATAAATTTTTTAAATGAAATTATATCATTTATATTTTTATATATTTTTGTCAAAAGATAATAAATTTTAGCTAAAAATTATGAACTCTTAATGACTTATGCTTTAAGACTTTCCATCATCTTATGAAATATCAAATTTTATTTATTTCATAATTTCTTTAACTCAAATGGATTTAATATTTTAAAACAATGATTGATTGTTGAAACAAAAGTATTAATATATTTTGATAAAGCTCAATAAAATAATAATTTATGTTTAAACTCTTTCATAAGGTTGTTAGTAATTAGAGCGGCTGGCGCAGATCTGAACGGACCGCCGTTTTGGCGTTGCTCGTCCGTCGGCCAGCCGACGGAGGGTTCTGTGAACCTTTGTGGATTCTACATTTCTGAGTATGTGTAGAATGGAGTTCTTGGAGTGGTTCTTGGTTGATTGTTTCTTGCAATGAGGCTTAGAAAAGAGAAGTGCTTGGTTCTGTTGATCAGTTGTCTTCAGTTGCGATTGTGATTCTCCTAATAAGGATCGCACCTTATGATTGTGATTTATGGAAGGTTTTTCATATCCGGGTTTTCTTTATCCTAGTTGGTTTTGGTGAATATCGGAGTGATTTTATTGGATGTTTTCAGCTTTTCAGCAAGGATTTATGTGAAATTTATGTTAGTTTCTTGGTTGAAATTGAAGCTATCTTATCCAGCAACTCAGATATGTTCAGGAGGGAACAAAAAATTGATGGTGCTGAAGGTGTAATTAATCCTTCATATAGTTTCGAGGGATTGGATATTATGATAAGTGCGGTTTTATTTCCCAATGTCGTCGTCTATGCAATTTTTTGGCTGCCTGTTGCTTTTATCTTGTCGTTGTTTGGATTGATCAAGGATTTCATTTCGGGATGTTAGTTTGAGATCGTTTGCGTTGAGTTAAGCAGGGTTTTTGCAGCTAAGTGGAAGTTTTGGTTACTAAACTTGGAGCTTTTGTGGGGTGTTTCTGATGGCATGAGATTTGAGAAGCTATTCTTTTGCTTAAACCCTTTGCAAATATGTGTTATTGGTGTTTATACAGCTTTTCGAAGGGTCGGAATAGTTTATATGAATTCAGATATTGAAGATCCTTTTCCTCCGATTAGTGTGAGGTTTGTGGCTCTTTATCTTATTTTTATGTTGGAATATTCAACTAAGAAAATATTGGCTGGAGTTTGGATATCTGTGACAATTTCTTTGGATTGGGAGTGTATTTGTTGCATCCTGTTAAGTCATTCAATGGAGTTAGAAATTGAATGGAAGTGCTAAGGTTTTGAGTTTTGAAGTTAAGTTTTATGGGATGGTTAATCTGTTTGTTTTGGGAATTGGCATTTCTGTTTTTGGAGCTAGAGTTTTTGCACCATCTGGTCTGCCTTTGTTTGGATTGTCCAAGGAAGTTTGGTTAAGACTTCTTAGATGGATTGGTGATGGCTTTAGGTGGGATCTAGTTCCATTAAATTCAATGAATGTTATCACTTTGTTCTTTGAAGATAAAGTCTTGATTGTTGAAGGCTTGATGGGAGTTGAAATTTCAGGTTTCCTGTCTGATAATGTGTTGACTGTGAGGATGAGATTCAAAATGTCTGGCTTTAGTAGTGAGGAGGTGGTTGTTTGGCCTCTTGGTTTTGAGGTTTTTAGATTAGTGTTTTTGCATTATGATTTTAGAATAATGGAATTTGAGACTCTTTCTAGTTATCATTTTTTATCTTCTTGGGAATTCTGGGATATTAACCAGCCTTTTTTGGTTGTTAAAAATATTTGGTGTCCCCAACGCCCCAACTGGTTCAAAGTGAGGATTAGTGGATCTTATTTCCATTATTTCTTCTTTTATTTTGCAAATACACTTTTCTTTTTATGCTTAGTTTTCTTTTCTTTTGTACTTCCTTTCCTTTGGTTAGGAAATGGAAGTCTTTTAGCTTTATTTCCTTTTAGCTTGTAATAGTTTGTTTTCTTGATTTAATGCAATTTGCATCTCTTAAAAAAAAAAGTAAAAAAAAAAAAAAAAAAGCAGGTTGTTAGTAATATTTTTAACATTAAAGTATTGATTTTTTTAATTTATATTATATTTAATATTTATATTTTTGTATGTTACTTCAATAATAATATAAGGCTTAATGATGAAATTTTAAATATTAATATTAAAATTTTAGATATGTCATAAATAGATTGCTATTTTTATTAAGAGCATACTATTCTTATAATAATTATATTAATTTTTCATTTATTGTAGTATTCAATATACTTCTTTTAAATAAAATTATTATCATTATTATCTTTGCTTTATGATCAGATATTGAATCACATATCTTCTAAACATATTAAAAAAATGTCATGATAATTCAACTAAATTTTATTATAACTAATATTAAAGTCTTTAAATATTTTTTGAGATGGATGCAATATATATTATTTATATATTACGATCATGTAAAAACACATATAAAATCATTAAACTCAATTATTATCATTTTTCAAGAATATTCTAATATAAATTTTTTACCCTATTATCAACTTTATTTTAATAAAACATTTTTTATTCTTTTATTAAAATATTAATTTATTTTAAATTAGAAATATAATTATTTTTACAATTACTTGTAATGATAAATTTATTTATTACATCTCTTTATAAATGTTTTTGAATTAATTAAATAATATTACTTAATTATTTAAATTTTATTATTGTACATTGCAATTATACTAGTTTAAATACATGTCAAATCAATTTTTTATATTATCATTAATGCAATAATCTTAATTAACACCTCAGAGTTTTTATATTATAGGCCCTAGCCTTTATCTTTCACATGCTGAAAAGGAAATTTAATTTAAATATAAAATAATTATTGTAAAAATACTTTTTTTTAACATAAAGTATTTTTAAATTTTGGGTACTTTACAAATTTACTTTTTTTAAGTGAAATATCTTAATTTCAAATAAAAATGTTTAATATTAAGTGGTCAATAAATCACATGACTTGTCAACCTGAGTCGAACCTGAGTATAGGTTGACCCGTTTAATAAGCGGGTTGGATTTTTTTTTTTTTTTTTGCTTGTAGGAATAATCTTTTTTTTTTAATAAAAAATCCTATAAGCTTAATAAGTTATAATAATTTTAACCAAAATGGATTAGTGGATCTGATTTGATAACTTGGATTGCTACAAGTCGGGTTTTGGTTGGTCTTTTGACCCATTTATTAAACGAGCCGAGTTTGGATTGATTAGAATTGAATTTGATCAATTTTGAGTACGACCCAAATCTAATTTGTCAATCTGTCTTGACAATCCTATTAATATATTAATGAAATGCTTTGTATTTGGAGAAATATATTATTGGTAAATGTTTTTCTTTATAGATAAGTAATGATAGTCACCAAAAAGCATCTTGATCGGACACAAATCTCGATTATAAATATGAATTAGACACCATCATGCATATTCTTTAAGTTTCTGATGCATTTCTTTTCCAGGTATTTCCTACTATTCTCTAGGATAAAGCTCATACTTGGTTCTCCTCTCTCTCTCTCTCTCTCTCTCTCTCTCTCTCTCTCTCACAAGAAATATTATTCACAACTTCACCCACCTTGCTAGACTTTTGTTAAATAATGCATCGCAAATTGAAGAATTTTCATAGACTCGTCGCATCTTTTTGAGATTCATTAAAATGAGGGAGAAACACTAAAGGAGTACTTTAAAAGATTTTCTTCTGAGGCACATCAAATTCTAGGAGTGGGTCCTGAATTATTAAGAGGCATATTTTTGGGAGGCCTTTGATCGGGACTGTTCTACTCATCATGATACAAGAGATTGCTCACTCATATGCCAATCTGATTCATCGAGTGAAATACCTGCATATGAGACCATCACTTCTCATTGAAAGCAATTTGTACATTCGTCTTTCAAACGAAAAAATTCTCAAGAAGTTAATAGACCTACACAATGAAGAAAGCAGGAGAAGTCAAAAAATAATTCTTACCTAATACAACTAAGATCACCTAACTATACTCCTTTAAATACATCAAGGGCTAATATTCTTATGGAGATTCTAAATTTCAAACAACCAAGTGGCCAAAGACCTTAAGAAATCCCATAAGTGGATACCAGTCTAAATATTGTAATTACCATCATTCAATTGGACATTCAACTAAAAAATTCTTTCAATTAAACATCTAATTCATTAAGACATTTAAGTTATTATTTACAAAGCAACTTATAAATCATCAGTCACAGGATAAAGGAGATCAGAAGAATCATGACAAAGAAATCATTGGCATTATGACTAAGAGTACTCTCATTTGAAAATTATATAAATAATATTTCACATAAATCCTAGAAAGGTGCACTTATGAGGTGGCTTCGAAGGGAAACTAGTAGATAAAGTCTTCACTTGAAAGACCCTATGAGGGTAGGTGAGAAACAAGGTCTCCACTCATAACTCTAGGAAGGTCTGCCCATGAGGCAGCCTTGAAGGAAAGCTAGTGGTGGATAAGGTCCTCACTAGAAAGATTTCATGAGAGCAAATGGTTGATAGGGTCACCACTCATTTAAAGACCTCATAAGGCTAAAAACCACAAAAGACAAGTTCACTAAAGACCTTACAAGGCTAAAAGCCTCAAAAGGAATGGATACACCAAAAAACTTAGAATGCTAGAAGCCACAAAGAATATACATTTCTTATATTATGTAAAAGTTTTAAGATGCTAAAAGTTGTATAAAGAATTAATTCTCTTAATTCATTTGCTATAACCGGGAGACAATATAACAAATTTTATTTAAAAAAATATACTCAAGAGGACTTTATTTCTTCTAGGGACCAAGTTTATAAATCTATAAAAATATAGTAAATAAACATCAGGCTCATAAAAACATTTTAAAATCATTGTGTTTACATAATTATACATCAGATTCAAGCATACCTTCTTCATCATTAAAAAGTTGAATTGCACGAATTAAAGTGCTTTTATCAATGGCATCTCGTGTAATGTGATGAATCTTGGTGGCGGATCATGTTCCTGATCGAATATTTTGGAGCAATAATCAACACATCAAAAATTTTCTTACAAATCATCGTCATACCATCAGACCTCCACTTAATGGACATAGAGAATATGTTGCAAGATTGTTGAGGTCGACATAGTGTTTGATTCCCTCCATCAAGTTAACCATTGTCTACCCTCGTTAGTATACATGCATACTATCTCCAACATAATACAACTCAATCTTCATCATCAGCTCACAGCTCGACCGTCAACTATCATAAGAAGTTCGTCTAACCATCATTAAACAAATGCATTGATGTTGACTGCCACCGAACTTCCTCTGGACCACAGTTGAACTTCCGTTCGGTAGCCGTCAGAATTCTATCTGACCACCTTCAAACTTCGACTTGGTCACCACACATTATTGAACTTTTGCATGTCCATTAGTTATCATTGGATTTCCTCCAATGTGTTGCTACTGCTAAATCTCTCTCTAGGAGAGTCCATCATCAGGTCAATTCTAACTTTTGTAAGAAAATTGTGCTTTGATCACCACCAATGTTCTATGAGCTATCAATCCAAGGGAAAATTCGAACGAACACAAGAGAACCCGACTTTGATCACACTAACGTTCTTCGAGCTATCAATCCAAGGGAAAAATTTGGACCAACATATAAAATAAAGGCTTTGATAACCACCAACATTCTCCGAGCTACCAATTCAATGAAAACTTTGGACCAGAACAAGAGATCCAGGCTTTGATTGCCACCTACGTTCTCCAAGCTACCAATCCAAGAGAAAAAAAGGACCAGCATAAGCGAACCAAGCTTTGATCACCACCAACGTTTGCTTTGATCACCACTTACACTCCCCGAGCTACTAATTCAGAGGAATGCTAAGACCAGCACAAGTGAACAACATTTTGATTGCCGCTAACAATTCCCGAGCTACCATTCCAAAGTGAGGGCTTGGACCAACACAAAAGATTGTGTTTTTGCCCTTCCCCAAGGATGTTTTTATAGGTGCAAGGGAGAGAGAAAATGAAAAATAATTCTAAAAAAATTCTATTAAATTTTATAAAAATTTTATTGTTCTTCTGAAATTTTAATGGTTAGATATTCCATTTTTCTATTATATATATATATATATATATATATATATATTAAAAATATAAATTTGTAATTTATTCAACTCAATGAACTTTTATTCGGTCCGGTGAACGTACGCTCCTCTACGTTCGGCCACCAATGTTTTAGCGCCACGTAGCATGAAGAAAAGTCGCCGACCCGACCCGTTGTTTTTTGGGTTCTCGCACATGCGTTTTTTTAAATACTTGACGAGCCGAACAACATCCCATCACCTTTTGGATATATTTCAAATACCTAGCAATACCGAGCAAATATCGAGTTGTACCTAGTTTTTTCTAGCAATACCAAGCAAATACCTAGCAATATCGAGCAAATCCCTAGCAATACCGAGCAAATCCCTAGCAATACCGAGCAAATCCTGAGCAAATACCAAGTTGTACCGAGTTGTAGAAAAACTCGGTACAACTCGGTATTTGCATGATTTTGGTCTTCAAAGAGCGGTATTTCTCGTTTTTGCAAAGCAATACCTTGCAATACCGATCAATACCAAGAAAATCGCGAACATAGCATTCCCGGGTTCCGCTATGGGTCAAGTCGTCGGGCCGCGCGGTAAAGAGTAAGAGCACATGGCGACATGTTATTGGCGGCCGAACGTAGCTCTATGTCCAGTCAGAGGACGTAATAATTGTTCGAACTCGAGGAGGCAGTAGCGAAGACGGAAAGTTTTCAAGAATTTTCTACAGAATTTCTGATTTTTAATATATGTATATATATATATATATATATATATATATATATATATATATATATATATATATATCTCTCTCTCTCTCTCTCTCTCTCTCTCTCTCTCTTAAAAGCCAAAAGATATAAAAATAATAATAATAAAAGTATCAAAAAAATATTTTCCTCAAACGAGGGAACTTTTATTTGGTCCGGTCACAGGACGTAGCTCTACGTTCGGCCACCAGTAGAATCGCGCCACGCGTTCTCACTATTTACCGCGCGCCCCGACAACCCGACCCGGAACGAACCCAGGATGGCTCGGTATGTCTCGATTTTGCTAGGTATTACTCAGTATTACTCGGTATTGCTAGGTATTGGTTGATTTTGCTCGGCAATAACCAATATCGAGCAAATACCGAGCAATATCGAGCAAATACCGAGTAATACCGAGTTGTACCGAGTTTTTCTAGGTATTGGTACAACTCGGTATTGCTAGGTATTGATCGATTTTGCTTGGCAATAACCAATACTGAGCAAATACCGAGCAATACCGAGCAAATACCGAGTAATACCAAGTTGTACCGAGTTGTACCGAGTTTTTCCAGGTATTTGTACAACTCGGTATTGGTATTCTAGAAAAACTCGGTACAACTTAATATTGATCTTCATAGAGCGGTATTTCTCGTTATTGTCATGCAATACCTAGCAATACATAACAATACCGAGCAATACCTCGCAATACGCGAACATAGCATTCCCGAGTTCCGGTCCGGGTCAATTCATAGGGCCGCGTGGTAGAGAGTAAGAGCACGTGGCGATATGTTATTGGCGGCCGAACGTAGCTCTACGTCCGGTCAGAGGACATAATAATTCGGCATATTAATCACATGGATGGCTTTGGGGCGGCTCTAAAAGAAAAAGACTTCATGGCCTACAAAGCATGACTATGAACCTAGGCGCCAAGCAATATAAGTCATCGCATGTCTATATAAAAAATAATTGTGAAAATGTGCAGCAAAATTTGAGCTTCTTTCAATTTGCATTATCATAATTAAATTAGTCCATTTATTAATATCGTATAAATGTTATAAGAGTTGAAAATAAATGTAGAATTTCATACAAGTCTGAATAGTAACTTTTTTTTTTAATTTATATACCAAAATTGTTAATTATCTGATTAATAAATAATTTATAAATTTGAACAAATTAATTATGATGAGTATTTGTTATTTTTTGGTGCTTATACTGGTCGACATTCAAGACTAAGTGATCCTCATAATAATAATTATTAGCCACAATCAGCTCAAAAAGATATAAATATATATTTTTGGATAATGCAAGCTTTGACGTCCGAAAATAGGGAGCAATTTATACGTCACAAAAAGCGTCTTCACCCGGCACGAATCTCGATGACAAATATGAATCATAAATTTTCAAAAATAAATTCGGGATCGTCTAAACTCCCATTTTAGCAAGCTTATGGTCTAATGAAACGTCTCACAAAGGCGAACCCAACGACATCAAATTTGATCCAGTCCGAGCCCAAATGAACCCAAATCAAGTGTCCAAAGCATACTTGGATGTTTCAAAGCATTAATTTGATAACTAAATGATTGTCAAATATGACATGCTTATAGTTGAATCAAGCAGCTCGAAGAGACGAGTCCAACGAAACAAAGATCATCAAATTCTGACATCATTAAGGTACTTAAATACTCAATCAACGGTCCATGATTAAAGGAGTCGATATCGGCCATCCAACCTAACACTCCCAGTTTGATTTTGATCATGTACATATTTACAAGACATGTCACTCCCAAAAAAATTTAAATAGGCTCCATTCTTCACATAGAGGAGGGGCAGAAGAGAAAGAGGGGGAGTAGAGGACGAGAAGATTTGGAGAGCTACTTGCCGTCAACCACCGCCGGAGTTCCTCTCAACCACCGCCAGAGTTCTTTTCCGACAACTGTTGGAGTTCTTCTCGACCACTGTTGGAATTTTTTTTTTTTACCACCGGATGGAGTTTTTCTTGACCACCGTCTGAAGTTTTTCTCGACCAACGTCAGAATTCTTCTCGACCATCGAACATCACCGAACATCCACCCGCTCATCAATCTCCACAATATCTCTTTCCGATCACTGAATACCAACAAACTTTAGCTCGTTTAAGTTCCTGTTTGTGCATTAATTTTTTGTGAATCACTAGGACGTAAAATATATATACATTCTATTGCTGTGAATTTCTCAATTTACAACAAATAAATATTTTAATTCTGATTATATAGAAGATAAGTGCGAATAAATCAGCACCAATGCATCAGTATTATTAGAAAAAAAAAATTGAGTTAAAATAATATTAATATGAGTGATATGCAGAGAAGTTCTGTTGTTGTAACAGTTTTAATTAAAAAAACAGAAAAAATCACTGCAAAATTTTCGGAACTTTATATATTATAGAGGTGCCCATGTCATCTTGTAGAAATTTGACCAAAAGTCACCAAATTGAAAAAAATATATATATGAATATTCTGATTCATTTTTCATCAAATATTTTAAATAGCATGACTCATGATATTAATCAAGTACTAAAAAAATATAATTATTATGATAACTTCTCATTATTTTATATAAATATCTTCAAAAATTCTTGTTCTGTCATCAAAATTATTGTAAATGCTATGTTTTTTATTTAAAAAATTTATAGTCATAATTATTTTTAAAATTTAATATTTTTTCCTCGCATATTTGATTAGAAATTCTAAAATAGAGGTGTTAAAATATATTAATGGGTTGGATTCGAGTCTGATTAGAAATTTGCCCTATTGAAATTAGTTGATTCAAACTCAAACCATTTAATAAATATGTCAAAAAGCTTGATTTGAGTTTGACCCGTTTGCAACCTAATGATCCGAACTTGACCCAATAATCCATTTTGATAAAAAAAAAAATTGTATCATGTCAACTATAAAATTTTTGTAAATTGATCAAAAAATAAGAACCTGACAACAAGCAAAAAAATTTAAGAAAAAAATAATTCAATGGATAACTATTGGGTTTGCAGGTCAACCCAAACCTGAACATAATCCTAATCCTAATCCGCAAATTAAACAGGTTAGAATTCTAGACTTAACCCAATCCATGATTAAATAGGTCAAATCAAACTTGATTTTTTTTGTCAGATTTGAGCTGAGTTGTCAGTCTGGTTCATTCATGACAACCTAATATTAGGGGTGTCAATATTTGACACCAAAATCAGACCCGAAAAATTCGGGTTGGACCTGACCTGATTTCAAAACGGGTCAGGTTTGGGTTTCCGGATTCGACCCGTTTGAAAAACGGGTGGGTTCGGGTTGACCCGACGAGTTGCCGGGTCAACCCACGAACCCGTTTAACTTGAACTGCCTGCGCTGCTCCGCCTGCCCGCGCACCGCCCGTGGCTGCCGGGGCCCTGCCCGCCCGACAAAGCCTGCCAGTGCACACTGCTGCGCCTGCGCTCCAGCCCCGGCGCCCGCACCCGAGGCTGCTTACGTGGGCTCGCCTGCGCGCGCATTAGCGCTCGCCTGCACGCGCACCCGCTTGCGCTCGTTGCGCGCACTCGCGTTCGCCGCTCGCTCGCGCTCGTCCGCGCATTTTGAGTTTTGTGTTGGGTCTGGTCAACCCGGCATCCCGCCCGGTCGGGTCTGGGTTCGAATTTTCGACCCGTTTATCAACCCGGGTTGGATTAGGGTCGACCTGTTTGAACCCAGGTTAGTTTCGGGTTCGACCAAACCCGACCCGTGACCCGAAATTGACACCCCTACCTAATATAAATACCATGTCATTATAAAAAAAATGATGATTGATATATCATAATATTCACACTTTTATTTTTCAGTCTTGGGCTTTGTTTTGGATGACTTTCTTACTGTTTTGTAAAGGTATTTTTAGTACAAAAATCTCTTAAAAGTAGGCGAAAAAATAATGACCTAAAGCTGTCCCAAATGAAGCCTTAATGTTTGATGTGAAACGACTTAAATGCTGACGATTTGAATGCTACTAGTTTTGATTCTCCCTTGGCTTCTTTAAGATGCCTTTGTCACCTAATTTGGAGCTTTTTAAGGGAAAAGTGACAATTATTGATATTTTGAATGCTGAATTGAAAGCTCAACTGGCTTTGACTTTTAGTAACACTATTGAGGAATCATCTGATTAGCTGGATGAATCCTTCTCCTTGGCATGTGGGAGTGTTGGGGGTGATTTAGGTGAGCAAGAAGATGATTATCATGAGCTGTATGGTTTGAAGGTGGGGTGCATTGTTGATCAAGTCTTCTCTCGTGGCGGTGGGAAACATCATATGAGAAAATCTAAGAAGAAATAGTTTGTTTTCTCTGATGGACCTCCTCTTCTGTTCTCTTTTTCCTCCTGTATTTGCTGGGGTTTTTTGGATGAGATCTTGCTTTGGTGTTGTCTGCTTACTGCGGAAGATCCAGACAATGATGAGGAAGCTTTTGTGCACCACCGCATTGGCCTTAGCTTGCTAGCAACCTTGGCGGTCGTTCCTCTTCGTTGGTTGGGAGCCTTTATTTGGGTTTTAAGATGTTGCTTGTGGGTTATCCTCTATTTGATTTGTGGCTTGCTGTCTCCAATGGATTGTACTTACTTGGCTTGCAAGTGGTTGCATGAAACCTCATGCCACTTCCTGAGTCCGGCTAGCTTCTTCGCCCTTTTTTCTGACTCTTCTTTTCTCTTTGTAGCCTTTATAATTTTGCTTCTCCTTAATTTGTGGTTGCTTTCTTTAATTGACGCTTATAGCTTTGTAAGTTTGTTTTATATTTTCTGGATCCTGATTGTATTCTCTTTTTATTAATGAAATACATTTATCAAAAAAAAAAAAAAAAGTTTGGAGTGAACAGAGTTCAACTCCATTGAAGAGATTTCATCCAATGTATCTAGAAGTGTTGAACTTTATTTTCCATTTCAGATATTTTCAAATGGGGTGATGAGGTAGCCCTTCAAATCCGGTTCAGGCTCTAATCAAGCCAAAGCGACTCAAGCTTGGTGTGAAAAATAGCTCATCAACAATTGAATTCAACGATCAAATGAATCAAATTTATTAAAACAGCAAACTTAGCATGAAATATGTTATAAATATTAAAATTTCAATGTGTGCAAGATTATTAAAATTTATATTTCATACATGTTTCAATTTTCAATTATTAAAATGATTTTGTTATTATTGATTGTTACAGCTCTAAGGCCATCTCCAACTGAACTGCAGTCAGAGGTTTGCGTCCACAAGGTTCTCCACATGAACGTTAAAATGTGCTGCATTCACATGATCGTGAATAGTGTGATGTCAATGTTGAATAAACCGATTGAGTTTTAAAATATGTTATTATTATTATTTTTTGTACAATGTTGCATTTTAAAGTTTTGACCCCAAATATATTATGTTATTTATTTTATAATTTTAATATTTTTTTATGTAAGTAACTTATTTAATTTAGGTTTTCATTTTAAAATTTTAAGTAAGCCAAATTTGAAAATTTGATAAATATAAAAGTATGGTTAAAAATAAATATAAAAAAAATGAGAAAGAAAATACACATAATTTTTTTTTATGGTGTTAAGAAATGGAGTTCAGTTGAAGATAAGTTACTTCATTTTGAAGTGTTAGTATTATATTTTGGAGTGGAAAAAGAGCTTTTTCGATTGGAGATGGCCTAATTAGGGCTAGAAATGAGTTGAGTTTGAGCCAGGTCATTGTTTTTAGTATTCAACTTGTTCAAAAATTGATTCTTTGGAGTTTGGTTCATATTCAAAACTATTCTTTAATAGCTTTTTTATGTTCGATTTATTTCGAATCCATTCGTTAATGTGTGGCTAGTGTTTGACTCGAATTCAACTCGAACTAGTTAAAAATACGAAATTTTATTTTTTTCTTCAATAGCTCTCTCTCTCTCTCTCTCTCTCTCTCTCTATATATATATATATATGGAAATTTATGATTATAATAACAAATTAAACTCATAATATAAAAAACAATAATTTAATAGCTTATATCACAAATTGAATATATTATTAAATAAGATATTTTGAGCATATAAGAGTTGAACACAATTGAATAGAGCCTCTGTATGTGTTTAGCTCATTTAAAATTTGAGGTAGAAATATATGTATGTATTCAACTTATTTTGAACATGAGCTTAATATTGCGCTCAACGCGAGCTATTGACAGACAACGATCTTACTTGACGATAAATTATTCTGTGCGGAGATCAGAAGAAGAACATCGTCCGGAGAATAACAAGAATGTGTCACGTCAGTGGTACTGAGTAGCGGTACCGAGCAGTACCGAGCAACGGTACCAAGCACATGGGTTACGTGGCACATTCTGGTTGGCCTCCGGATAGCATTCCGCACAAAATAATTAATCTTATTTGATATCCCGAGCTTGAATATTGATTGATTAAGCCAAGTCATGCAAGACAAGCTCTTAAGTTTTAACTTGTTTGAACCTCTAATAAAAAAATTTCAACATAAATTTGAGAAAAATCACATTTAAATACAGAGACATGAATTGAAGCAAGAACTCAAATCTTTTTGATAAATGACCTATATATTTGATTCAAAATGAATTTTAAATTGGTCCACATCACATAAGATTTGAGCCCTCAATAACCCGACACAACCACATCTTTTTTCCACAAACTCCCTAATTTTATCCTTAGTCGTGTGAGATTTAGGCCCTCAAATATCTGGTTAATTGGTCAATATTAATGTTGATTTTGATGTAAAGATATCAAGTGATCAGTATCATGATAATGATGGTGAAGAAGGGGGGTAGTATTATAAATGAAGAAATGTTTTGGATTAGAATATTTTTATCATAATTTGATCATAACGACTTAATGAGGCTCAAGGCAAAGGATAGTCATGTTGGGAAGCTAGGGTTTGATATTTGAGATACAAATGCCTATTAATCATATTTGAAAAGCAAAGTGAAAATTATTTTAGTACATATATTCATCAAAATAAGTACAAAATATTTATTATTTTACGAGAGAGAGAGAGAGAGAGAGAGAGAGAGAGAGAGAGAGAGAGAGAGAGAGTAATTCTTAATTTATAGGACTATCACATAGGGGTGTCAATTTTGAGTCATGGGTCGGGTTCGGGTTGAACTCGAAACTGACCCGGGTTCAAACAAATCAACCCTAACCCGACACGGGTAGGTAAACGGGTCGCAAACCTGGACCCGACCCTGCGGGTTGCCGGGTTGACCCGACCCCGATACGGGAAGGCGGGCTGCGGCAGCGCAGCGCGGGTGTTTGGACTCGAGCTAGCGGCAGGCACGGCATCGCGGGCACGGATGCGCAAGGGCGGGGTCGCGGCAACCGCACGGGCGAGCGGGCAGCCGCAAGGGCGCACGAGCAGCGGCAACGGGTGCGCAAGCAATCGCGCATGCGTGCAGGCAGCCGAGCGGGAAGCCTCGGGCAGTGCGCGGACAATAATGGGCAAGTCCTCTGGTAGCTAGGCAGTCATTTTAAATGGGTTTCCGGGTTGACCCGGTAACCCGTCGGGTTAACCCGAACCCGACCCATTTTTCAAACGGGTCAAATCCGGGAACCCGAACCCGACCTATTTTGGAAACGGGTCGGGTTTTCGTGTCTTGTCAAATATTGACACCCCGACTATCACATAAGGTAAAATGTATTACAACATATATATATATATATATATATATTAAACTGTTGAGTTCAAAACATATTTAATAATAAATGCATAATATATTAATTTTTTTATCCTACTCTCTTAATTATGACATACATACAAACATTCATCTATTCAATAAGTACTTTTTATACATACAAACATTTATATTTTGACCTTTTTTAAGACAGCTTTCTTACTGTTTTCTAAAACAATTTTCTAGTACAAAATTTGTTTGAAAACAACGAAAAATAACTTTATCATAACACATATTTCCAAGTCTTGCGCCTATCTATTTCATAATATTTCCAAGTCTTGCACCTATCTATTTCATAATGGAGAAAATTCTCATTATAAAGTCATCATTTGAATTATAGATATGGCTATGTATATAAAAACAATATAAAATGGAAATAAGACAAATATATTATAAAACAATGTACATTTTCCACACAATGATGGCTCTAATTTCCCTCTCTTTTAATCATGTAAAAATTCATTCATTAATCGATTAGCCTTTTGAATTTTGTGGAAATTTAAGGGGATGAATCAACCCACCAACCCACTATGAAGAGGAAAATTGCACTATTTCTAACTTGTAAATCTTTATTATGTCATCACTTTTCTCACCATTTATATGAGATCTTCCTTATTCAATCAATGGCTTGTTGAATGAGGACAAAAAATTTGTTCATAAATTCATAGAGTCAATCAAAAAATTTGTCTGTAAAACATTTATATATAGTCATCTTTGTATAAGTGGCATGAATGATGTGAAAGCACAATGAAAATAAGCAGGTCTAAAATAGATAAAACGTAACAAATAATTTGTCAAAAGCTTGGGCAATATTGTATTTAATCAAAATTACAAGAAAATTGAAATTTTATATTAAGAAAAATTTTAAAAAAATCTTGTTTTTTTTATAAATATCCTTAAATTTAATAAAATGTTTTATTTTGAAAATATTTATTTAATTTTTTCCAAAGAATTTTATAACTTGCACTCTTTAGAAAAGAGTCTAATTAAGAAAGATATAGCATAGCATTGCATTGATAATAGCCATAGAATGCTGGGAAAGAATTTAGAAGCAAATATCTTTGGTTAATGTAATTTAAGGTTTCATTTGGGACTGTTTTTTTATTATTTTCACAAGGAATTTATTCTAAAAAATTTTCTTATTAAAGAAGAATTTTTATAAAAAAAAACACTTTAGAAAACAGTAAGAAAGCTGTCACAAATGAAATCTAGGTGGAGGAATTGATCGCTGACAGTTATCCACGGTTTTTTTGTTCTATAAGTTTATTTTAGAAGTAGATCATTGCATGATAGAAGAAATTATCTTGAATTAGATGAGTGTGAGAGTCCTTGGGCTAAGACTTAATCCTTAAGATATACTCATTGGGAGGCATATCAAGCATTGCTATTAAGTAAGATGGTCGTTGAAAAGAGCACAATGTGCATCATCATAGGAGAGCAAGATGAGTAATGTAATTATTGTTAGTATGCGATTGAGGAAAGAGTTTTCGATGCTATTATTGAGAGCAAAATGATTATTGATGGGAGTGTGCAAAGAGCATCATAAGTAGATAGTGTGATAAGTGGCGGGATCATTGTTAACATACATTCAAGGGAAAAGAATGCAATATCATCAATAAACCCTAAAGGTTACAAAAACTAGCAAAAAATCATAGAGAAAAACTATTAGATAATCACTAAAAAAACAAGCTTAATTGATATATTTATGAATCAAGTTTTGTTTTAATCCTTATTCAAAAGTTTTTATATTTTTTTATTAGTAATTGAATGTAATAGAATTCTTCCATGACTTATTATTGATTAGATGATGCTTCACTTGAGTCAGCTCACCCGACGAGCTCAAATGCAGGCTCGTCCATGTGGCAAAAGCAAAGTTGTCATCAATGATATCGTGAATAGAAGATTTAAATATATCACATTTTAGTGACAACACCACGAACGTAATGGTAATAATTGATGAAATTCTTGAGATTTGAAAGAATAATAATATTTCTAAAAAATTTTATTTGTCCTTTTTACTTGAATAGACTATTTTACTTGAGATGAACAAATAAAGGTAAATGGCTTATGAATGGTAAACAGAGTAAAAGGTGTAGCATCTAAGATTAGTTAGAACAGTAGCTCATAATGGACATGTTAATCGAATCAATGGCTATTGACATATTACTCATCGATGGTTGCTTGGGCAGGATCAACAACTTTCAATGGCTTTGCAGGACTCATGTTCATTTTACTAGGTGGTATAAGAGGAACATGACATGGATTATAAGGCATCTTCTCACTCTCACATCATGATATAAATTTTCATCACTACCACTTGAAAGGGTTTTTGTTCAGCCTTAGTAAGCATTCAAAGATAACCACTATTTTCTTGCTTCATGTACGTGCAAGGGAAATCATGAGGGCCATCCCATTTTTTTAAGCTTCAATAATATCTCTAGTGGTGCTCAAACTACTTTATGCTATGATCCCCATATAGTTAACATTCATGGCCTTTGACACCACCGTCAATGGCCTTGCTAGACTATGTTTGAAGTAGTTCCTACCTCTGGGCACCACACCCCACCATTAGTATCCTTTAGGTCATATTTTAGCTCTAAGAATGATGTTATCCATCAACTTGCATAGGGAGGCGAGGATTGGTTTGGAGAGGCAAATAAAAAAGGAATCCTTAGAGGAACCAAAAGGAGAAGAAATGAAAGAAGGAGAAGAGGGAAACAACTTTACAAAGAGAATGTATAGAATAACATGTTTCCATATATAACAAAAGAAACATCTAATAACATACTCAATATTCAGTTCACTGTATCATTTTAATGCATATAAAATTTACATATAAACCAAAATTAGTTGAATGTATAAGAAAATATAGTTTTTTTTCACATATATGTATCCATAATGGTCAAATTATAACAAATATGCATGTCATATAAGCATAGAAAAATATTTTAATAACTATTTCTCAAATTCTTAACTTTATCCTAATTACCTAAATTTGGATATTTCCCTCAAACTATAAAAATACCTTTTGAACATGTAATTAATTTCTATCGAAATGTTCATATTGATGACATCTATCACATATTAAAAGTTATGCAGTAGAAGTTTACTAAAAATCAAGATATCATAACTTTTTTTAATCAAATTAAAATACATAAATATAAAATATATAAAATCATTGAAATTAGAGGTAGGGCGTTGCAACGCTGGTGAAGACGAGCACCGCAGTGCTAGGTCAAAATTAATTTTTTTTCTAATATTAAATATCTTAAACCACTAGATCCCACCCCTTCACCATCTAGTTGCAGGAAAAGAAGAAAGGGAAGGAGGAAGAGAAAAGAATAAAAGGGAAAAAAATGAGAGAGATTCGGAGGCCAAAGTCCGAGATTCGTTCGTCGGGTCAGTTAGGAAAATTGTAGAGCAAGATAGACTCTTAAACCCTTATCTTCTATTTTAATTTCATCAAACTTATAAGGAGTTATAGGCAAAAATGTGTTTTTTTTTTACAAAGGTTTCACTGCATAACACTCAATATGTTGTTGTTTACTATGTTATGCACTTTTTAACTATATGAAAATGACTTTTAAATGGTTGGTATTTCCTGCACAAAATTTGAGTAATTTTTCAAATCGAGACTTTGCTGACAAATGCTATATTTATACAAAATGATTATATGTTCATGTGAATATTCCTCTGAAGTTAAAAATTGAAAAGGGAAAGCTTAGTAAATCCCCTATTTTACAGATAATGTGGCTTTTACCAATGATTCAAGCATGTTTTGAATATTATATTGGAAGTCTAAATTTAATATTATCACATTGCATTTACATTCTAAAGTTTACTGCATTTGAGATGTTTTGTTTTGATGTGGGAGAAAAGTACACTCTCTGTATATTACAAAGGCCCTAAATATATTCTTATGGCACTTTCTTCCTAACGCAGATGTGGGAGGGATTTTGTCTCCACTTACCAAAAGCAGACGTGGGAGGTTAAGTAACACTATAAGTACTTTTCTGACCTCTTCTGATTGATATAGATGTGGAATGAATTTTGACCCTATTTGTTATATACAAGTGATCGAGGTAGGTAAATGGAGATATAAGTGAAAGTTGAGTTATAAGCAGACATCAGGACATGTGCATTATAAGCACCATATTTTATATGTTAGTATTTTAATGAATTAAAAATAAGAAATATTTTGAAATATGTATAAATGAAAGTTGAACCTCTATATGAATTATGTAAAAGATAAGAATAAGCATTATGTCTTAAATCCATAAGCTTTTGGGAAAATGGTTATGAGCTTATGAAAGTATAAGTGCTAACTTTGAGATGATATATATACTAGAACCTCTATATAAGTGCTTGACCATGGTACAACCTCTTACAAATGTCTGGTGAGAACATCCATGAATAAAGAAAAAAGATATGGGCTTAAGGCTAATCCTTGATGTAATCCAACTAAAATAGGAAAATGCTTCATCAAACCGCCATGTGTTTGGACACAAGTAACAACTCTTGCATACTTATCATTAATGAGTTGAATATAAGCATTATTAATCCATTTCTTATGCAGAACACTCCATAGCACTTCTCTTGGAACTTTATTATATGTTTTTCTCTAATCAATAAAAATCATATGTAGATCCTCCTTATTCTTTCTATACTTCTCCATCAAATCTCTCAATAAATGCATAGCTTCCATTGTAGCCCTTCATGGCATAAATCCAAATTGATATTGATAAACATTAGTGTCACGCCGCAACATATACTACATAACACTCTTCCATAATATTAAAGTATGACACATTAACTTAATTCCTCTATTATTCGCACAATTTTGTGCTTCACCTTTTTCCTTAAAAATAACACTCATTCTCCACTCCTCTGGAATCTTTTTAGTTTTCAAAATAATATTAAAAAGTTCAGTAAGCCATAAAATTTCTTCATCTCCTAAACATTTTCACACCTATATTGGAATATCATCAGGTCCAATATCTTTTCCATATTTCATTTTCTTTAAAGCCTCTTTAACTTAGGTTTTACTGATATGCCGATAAAAAAATCTTTATTTTCATTTAGGGTGTTAGGGTCAGTAAAGTCAATCGCATTCTCATAATCTTCATGGTAAAGTTTAGCAAAATATATCAGCCTCATTGTTAAATATCCTCTTCTAATAAAAGCACTTTTTGATCTTCATCCTTAATACATTTTACTTGAACTAAGCCCTTACCAGTGGCGGAGCCAGAAATTTTATTAAGGAGGGGCCTAAATTAAACACTACATAAAAATCATCTATTACCAACGCAATTTTCCGGCGGTCAATTTTCCGGCGATTTTTTAGATGGTCAATTTTTCGGCGGTTTATCATCTCATTTGGAATGTTAGAATACATTAAAATAGTTTTATTTTCTATCTTATTACTGGAGGAAAGAGGAGATGTAACATCAAAATTAACAATGCAAATAACATGGCGTTAGAGTAAAATTATTTATAAGAAAGTTATTGTGAAAATTAGTAAGAAAACTATTTTGAACAAAGCCTAAAGCATATGCTTGCATGTTAAATCATAGAATTATTAGGTCTTATTTTTTTATGAAAATAATGTTAATTTTCTTATGTAAATTGATCATCCACACTTAAATTTGTTTTA
Organism: Dendrobium nobile; assembly: GCA_022539455.1. NCBI lineage: Eukaryota > Viridiplantae > Streptophyta > Magnoliopsida > Asparagales > Orchidaceae > Dendrobium > Dendrobium nobile. Next base: position 29,874,635 of record CM039730.1, read on the forward strand.
AAATGAGTTCAACATATAAAAAAATTCAATTAAAATGTATATTACACATATCTCAAAATAAATACAATACTTTTAAGATCCATTTTGACAAAAAAAATTGATTAATAAATTATGTAACTATTTATTTATGAATATATTACATACAATAAAAATCGTGACGAAATGATTATAATTATTCCTCAAACTCTTAATTTTCTTATAAAAAAATTATTTTAATCTCTTATATCACTTAAAGTCAAGAAATAAAAAAAATTTTAGGCCGCCCCCCCCCCTTGACCCTTGCTATTTATATCTCTTTGTTTAGCTAACATATGCATATATCTTTCGTCTTTTTTAGTATCTAATATATTATATAAATCATTAAAAATCAAAATTTTTGCATTTCAAATTAACTTTTTAGACTCATTACGGGCCTCTTTATATCTTTCTCAATTATCAGAATTTTTACAACTAAACCCTATTTTATAATAATTCTTCTTATTGTTTATCTTTTCTTACACATTTTTATCCCCCATCAACTATTCTTAATATAAGACTTGTAATTCACATCTTTTTTTTGAGAAGAAAGCAATAACCCATGAAGTTGGGATAGAACTCTTAATCTCATGGGATAGAACTCCCATAATTTTTTATCCATTTTTTCAAAATATTTTTTTACTAAAAAATAGATTTATAAGTGTTACGTCCTTGAATATTCGCGGCGGTAGAGAAATATATAGTTTAATGTCTTAGCATTGTATGAAGATCCAGCACACAATCAGATAAGTGAGAGGGTGTAGCATTCATAAGAGACACCAGAGTTTTTATGTGGAAAACCCCTGAAAAGGGGGAAAAACCACGGGGCCTGATCCAGTTTGAATGAATCCACTAGTATTTGCAATCGATTACAAATGAGGCCCTTCCTTGGGAGAAGACCTTGGATTGATTACATTACATGGTAGGAGTTACATATACATGTTTGTTTGGTCGGAAGGACCGTAGTCAGCAGAAGATCGGGGTTAGAAAGATCGTTGTCTGTTGATGGAGGTCGGAAGGACCATAGTGGGCAACGGAGGTCGAAAGGACCGTAGTCGGTAGGAGACCGGGGTCAGAAAGACCGTTGTCTGTAGGGCGGTACTCTAGTAAAACTCTAAGCGTCAGGTAGTGGCCTAGCAGAAGTCCGGGCCTTAGGTGGTGTCCTGGTGGAGCACACGGCCTTTGATGATGATCTGGCGAAGGCAAGGGCCTCTGGCGAAGGTGAGGGCCTCTGGTGGAGGTGAGGCCTCTGGTGAAGGTGAGGGCCTCAGGCGAAGGTGAGGGCCTCAGGTGAAGGTGAAGGCCTCAGGTGGTGGTGCGGCAAAGCTCCGGCGGTGGTTCGGCGAGGCTCCAGCGGTGATCCGACGAGGCTCCGACGGTGGTTCGGCGAGGGTGAGAGCCTCATGTGGTGGTCTGGCGAAGCTCCGTCAGTGGTTCGGCGAGGCTCCAGCGATGGTTCGGCGAGGCTCCAGCGGTGGTCCGGCGAAGTTCCGGCGAGGGTGAGTGCCTCATGTGGTGGTCCGACGAAGCTCCGACGGTGGTCCGGCGAGGCTCTGGCGGTGGTCGAGGAGGAGCTTCTTCCTTCTCTTCTCCTCTTCTCTTCTTGCTTAGACCTTCCTTTTCAAGAGAAATGAGGGGTCTATTTATAGATTTTCTGGAGTGGCATAGTCCGTAAATAGGTGTGAGATCAGGGGCAAATAGGGAGTGGCCGAATGGACGGCCGATATTGAATCCCTTGATCGTGCACCGTTTGTTGGACATTTGAAGGTCTTAATGATGTCGAAATTCGGCGATCTTGGGCTCGTTGGATTTGTCTCGTCGAGCCGCTCGATTAGAGTATAAGCTCGTCAAAATCGGAAACCGTTTGGTAACTCAAATTGTGGTACGAACTTTCCAACAAGCGCTTCGGGTGCTCAATTTGGGCTCATTTGGGCTCAGATTGAGTTGAATTTGGTGTCGTTGAGTTCGTATTTCCGAGACGCTCAGTTTGACTTTAGGCTCGCTGAAATCAGAGTTCAGGTGCTCGCGGATTTAATTTTTGAAGTTCCCAACTTGATTTTTGCCTTGAGATTCGTGCCCGATCAAGATAATTTCATGATGAAGTATCAATAAGGTAACAAGAAAGCTGTCCCAAATGATGCCTGATTCACATATTATTATTTTACAACATAAAAACTCATTTTTAATTATTAGTTTTTAAAAGAAAACCTCCTTAATAACACTATTCATAAAACTGAGCAGTCGACGCCTTCATTTACACGCAGACTTTGCTCACACAATCGAACGCTGCCGTGGCGCCTTCCAGCGCTTGCTCTCTGCCACTTGCCATATCACAAATATTTCCTGTTTGATGTTTTAAAAGAACAGCGGATCTCTACCGTTCGATTTGACCGTCAACATTCAACAGCCATTGTTGACGGGTACTAGCAGTTTAGAGAAAATTCAGGCTAAACAAAAAATAATAATAATTCTTTCTATTTTTATAATAAGATATATGGATTTCCGTTTATATAAAAGCTGCTCGAAGTTTCTAAGCCTCGGCAATTTGCAAGGTCCCTTACTTGAGCAACTCTTAGAAACAATAATAATCTAGAGTGGGAGAGAAGGGTGATCTAGAGAGAGAGTGCGAAGAGAGAGAGAGTGCGAAGAGAGAGTGCGGAGAGAGAGAGAGAGATGGGAAGGGCACCTTGCTGCTCGAAGGTGGGGCTCCACAGAGGGCCATGGACATCAAGAGAGGATGCTTTGCTCACCAGTTATATCAAGAACCATGGGACAGGCAACTGGAAAACTCTCCCAAAGAGAGCAGGTATATATAGATTTTTCTTCTAATTCCTTTTATAACTCTATCGCAGATAAAATGACTCAATCAGAGTGTAAGTGAGTCAAGTCGATTCGTGAACCTACCTAAACGGTCTCAGCTCGAAAAATAGCATTTGAGCTAAGAATCAAGCTTGAGCTAGTCCTGACTTGACTATTAACTTGGGAGCAAGCTCATTTTCAAAATATTACTATAAATTATGCTTTAAATCTATGAAGATTTGAAATTTTACATATAAAATTGTTAAATAAAGCTTAAAAATTATATCTTACTTTCTTATTTTAAGTTATTCTTTACTAGTTTTCTTATAATTTCTCATTCTTTTACAATTTTATTATAATAATTACTTAAATTATAATATAAGCTATGCTTAATAGTAAACATAAATATTCTATTGAGAAGAATCATACTACTTGGTTATTAAAATTTATGTTATATATATATATATATATATATATATATATATATTAGCATATCCTTCATAATGACATGTAGTTTGGCTGATGCCCTAACCCTAATGATTAATGTTTATGAAATTTTTAATTAAGGCTTCATTTGTGATGGCTTTCTTACTGTTTCTTAAAATGATTGTACTAAAAAGTTGTTTCAAGAAACAGTAACAAATCGTCTCAAATGAAGCCTAAATTTAGGAGAAATTAATTATTACATGCGGGGATTGGACAAAGAACCGTCCCATTTTGTCTCTTTGAATAGTAAAAGGACAGGTATTGTTCATCACTATACATTTCCTGTTCACAGAGAAAAAATTTGATGGTTCTCTATGTCCTATCTCCGCACGTAATAATCTCTCTAAATTTAGAGATCTATGATAAAGTGATCAATTAAATAAGGATGCAATTTCTCATGCACTGTATTCTTGTCTAATCATGAGGCCAAATTTCTAATTATTATGTATTTATGATTCAGGGCTACTTAGGTGCGGGAAGAGCTGCAGACTAAGATGGATGAACTATATTAGACCTGACATCAAGCGTGGAAACATCAGCCCCGAAGAAGAAGACCTCATCATCCGCCTCCATTCTTTGTTAGGTAACCGATGGTCTCTCATCGCCGGCCGTCTTCCCGGCCGCACCGACAATGAGATCAAGAACTATTGGAATGGCCATCTCAGCAAGAAGCTCAAAAAGCAAGGCTTGCTCATCAAAGAAGCAGTGACGAGGCGACTTACACCTCCAGATCACAATTCCAAGAAGAAGAAGAAGAAGAATATTAATAACAATGAAGCGAAATGCATAAATACTGAGAATGTTAAAATGAACAAAATTTACGCACCAAAGCCTACGAGGATATACCCAACGTATTGGTACTATGTAACTGAAAGCAACGAAGAAACTGAAGGCACTAATGGAAGATTAGATAGTGGGGATGAAAGCAGCAGTGGAAATTATCAGGAGATTCTATCTTGTTCTGACAATGGAGAAGAAGCTAATCTTCTTGATGTGAATCATTACTTGGGTTCGGATTTGGATTTAGTAAATTGTGATTTCTTCTTGCAAGATCATGAAGTGCTTGATAGAGTATACCAGGAGTACTTGCAGCTTTTAAATGTAGAAACTGATAAGGAGAATTGAATTATCGGAAAAAATTTTCTGGAAGGATATTCTGATCAAAATTATGATCGTGATGGTCCTCAAAGTCTTTGGATGTGCTTCAAGATGGGTGCAATACATAAGAAAGCAATCTTGCGCTAATATGAAAGTAGATCTAATGACTTCGAGCTCCATCTTGATCAGTTCTTGATGAGAATTATCGAGACGTTTGAAGATTCAGTAATTGTGTAATGAGTGATTGAGCATATCTTACCTGTAAATTTAGGTTTTATTCGGGATGATTTTCTTACTACTTCTTAATCATCCCAAACAAAATCTTAATGTATATTACTTTCTCTAATCTCTCTAACTTGAAGCCAAACTTAGCTAAAGTTGGCTTTTTTAATGATAAAAAGAGTATATTATTACGAAAGAAATATATGTTGGCTTTTGGATCTTCTTCTCTGTTTGCTTTTAAAATCTGATGTTTCTTATGATCTTCAAGTTTAATACACAATCATTTAAATTATATGCATGATATGAAATTTTTATATACCACATGATTTACTTGATTAGAAAGCAATTAATCTATGGAACTTTGGATCATAAGACTCCAAGCTATCTATCATTACTAGATTAGGTGGTCAACCACAGTTAACTTGAAATAAGAAATAATAACATGATAATAATGTTAATTATCATCCTATCCATTTCCTTTATTGACAATTTTAACATTTTAAAGCTTAATTAGCCTCCTAAATTGAGAGAGTATTCTCATTATGATGAAGATAAAATCATTTATAGGAAAATACATATCCAAATATTTAAAATAAACCTTAATCTATACCCCTATCTAATTTGGAGAAATATTTGAAAAAGTAATATAATCTTCTGAAATTTCTCGTCCCTCTCATCCCTTCCTAAAGCTCTAAAAACATGGAAACATGATCCCAAAGTTTATAAGCCATTCAAAGCCCATCATCTATTTCTCGAAAAATTATTCGGTGCGGACACTTTTTTGCTTTGTACGTACCAATGTTGTGTACTGCTATGTACTAGGTGACGTATCACGTTTTAATTGACCTTTGAATTGTTCGATGTCCGCATAGAATAATCTCACTCCTCAGATAAATGATCTAAAAGCACAATGATATAGCTTGTGACCAGCCCACCACTTGCAATAGTAAATGACTCTAAAAATGGAGAAGTTACTATCTAAGATGCATCATCATCAATTGTACAAAATAAAATGCAAGATCAAACTCAAAACCAAATTATAAGTGGGTAAATAAAACATAAAACGTCAATAATAACTGTCTGTTTAGCTATAATTTAGATCTAGTAAGCTTCATTAAAGATCCTAATATTTCTCTCCTAAATGTGAAGGATGGCCACCTAAAGGTAAGGAGAGAGAAAAATTATTCCAATAATGACTATACAATAAATGTCATCCAAGAAGAAGAAAGAAAACCGTATAAATGAGAAAAAACAGCTTACCATAACCTCTAAGCTTCATAAATGCCCACCAAATTGCTCCCTTGGGCCTAACAGGATTTCGCCCATGTTGAGGGTCTAAGCCTCCAAAAGTTCAAGCCCCTCTTCGTGTGAGAAGTGAGAGTCTATTTATATATTTTTTAGAGTAAAATGCTCATTAAATATGAAAAAGATCAATGATAAATTCCGACTGCTCTATCATACGACCCATATCGATTCCTTAAATCATAGAGTATTCATAGAACATTTAAGTTCCTTAATAATGTCAAAATTAAACAATTTTGGGCTCGTTAGATTTGTCACGTCGAGCCGCTTGATTCGACTATAAGTATGTCATATTTGTATATCATTCAATTAATATTTTAAAACCTTCAAATATATTTTGGTCTCTTGATTTGGATAAATTTAGATTCGGATTTATCCAATTTTGATGTCATAGGATTTATCTCTTGAGCTGTATAATTTAATTATAAATTTGCTAAAATTAAAATTCCCATCCGAATCTAATTTTGAAAGTTGATAATTTGCATATGTTCGTGCTTCCAGATTTGTGCCTATCAAGCAAGACGACGCATCACAAACAAACGTAAAAGTTTTGGGTGCTAGGTGTGAATATAGCAAAATTATGCCTATGTACTGCCAGTTTCAACCGAGCTCACCACGACATGGCTACGGGCGCGGCAACAGCTACGGCGGTGCAGCAGTGGAGAGCTCTCCTCGCTGGAGCCCTGGAATCTAATGCGCACCTCAATTATTCTTCCTACTTCCAACTCGTATTCTTCTGCTGAACCCATGCCGCCCTTTACTTCTTCTTCTTGTTCGTTTTATTTTTTTCCCGAAACCCTAAAATTTAATCTCCAAAGCTTCGACTTTTGGTGTTTGAGTATTATTTTGAATTTTCTTTCAGGCCACTATATCCGTTAATGGAAGGCCCGCAAATCGGACAGTGGTATTCAGGTTCTTAAGGCGACAGCCCTTTTCTCTCATTCTCTTAGGGCTCGAATAAGTTTCTTTCTCCTACATCCTCTTTTGTTGCTACAGAGGGTTTCAAGAAGGCAGCGATAATATCCTGATTAATACGGATAGGCGAACTAAGAAGGTTCAGCTTTTTTGTTATTTGTTTATTTTGGTTTTAATTTTGAAAATTACTTTGATTGCTAATTCATAGCCTGGTCTGTTGGATGGATGGCAGGTGGCACTTGCATGCTATGTGTTGTTCATCTATTTACTCTGAAGTTTTTTTTTTAGGCTATGAGTTTGTACATTGTAGAACTATTTAATTTTTTCTCATTCTAACAAAGGAAGTTTTCTTCTGGAATCTATGCCACTTTCAACCAATTGTTGCAGGTTGAAGAGATCACTCATAATCCATATGGCGAGGTAATGTGCTCATGATTTTGATTATGGTTAATTCTTGATATGTTTACTAGTGTACTATTTAAACAGCTGCGCTAACTGCTATATCACTCTAATCTTGAATATACTCCACCTTAGTTTATTGGCTTTTATAAGGATGTATGATTAGCTTGTATTAACCTAAAGGAATATTCAATTTTTTGTTTAGCTTAGCTGTGAAAGCAATCATCTTCATTGCTCCAAGGCTTTCTAAAAAAAAAAAAAAAAAACTTTCATATGAGACATCATCTAAGATGGGAACAATGTTGACGACACTTGCAATAGGCTAGTAACACATAAAATCCATATATTTGTATTTTTAGAGGTTGTTAGGTAGTTATGATCCTCTATTCAACCCACTAGCCTAAAATTTAGGGTTAATTATTTCATCCAAGATTAATGTTTTATCATGGGAGTTGAGTAAGGGTTCGTTTGGGACAACTTTCTCACTTTTTCTAACGCAGTTTTTTAGTACAAAAATTTCTACTTCAAAAAAATTTTGTACTATAAAATTACTTTAGAAAGTAGTAAGAAAGTTGTCCTTTTGTTAGCACCAAAATTAAAAATTTGGTACTAAAAAGTTGCTGTAAGAAGTAGTAAGAAAGCCGTTGCAAATGAAGCCTAAGTGATGTATTAGTAAGAAATTATGTATTTGAATTTTATGCCAGTAGTATTAAAAGCCTGTTTGCTGGGCATATGGTACATAATTTAGTTGATTTGATAGTAATTGTTATCAATGAAAACTATTAAAATATAGAATGATACGCATGCATGATGAGTTTAAATACCAGATCCATTATATAGAAAATTGAGGATATAAACAATAAAATAACTTCAATTAAATCTGGTTGGTTTAAATGGATAAATGTCTTAGGAATAATGTGTGAAAGATAATTTTATGGAGACTTAATGATAAATTTTATAAAATTGTAATTATGTCTGCTATGTAGTATGATGTATTTGAGTGTGCAATAAAGAAGTCAATAATGTCCAAGCTATGCAGAAATGAAAATATTAAGATGGATTTATAGAAAAAACATGAATTATCTTATTTTTTAACAAGAAATTTTATTCCATAAAAATGAAGATACAACCATCCAACGAAACAAGAGCAAACAACAGCTAAAGAAAAAATACACAGTTGAGCAACCGACTAGAAAAGAAAAGGGGAAACATCGAAGCGGGCTCAGGTAGTGGTGAAACACTGCGACCACTCAAACAATAGACAAGGGCCCTCAAAAGGGCAAGCAATAGGCCAGCAAAACCAAATCCTGCACAAAGACTAGCAAGAAGCTGCAAGTAATGGATGCCAACAAGCCATACGATCAGATAGCACAGCCTCATCATTGCCCATATTAAAAATCTCGGCCACACCAAACAATCTAACAAAAAATAGGTGCAAATTCAAATCCAAAGAGCCAGACAACCAATTAACCACAGCATCCAAACCGAGGAAACTCCAAAAAGCTTATTTGGATTTCCTGCGATGACGATTTCCCCCAAACAAGGTAAAATCATTTTCCACGAGATGATCCACTTGCACCTTATACGATCCCTGAACACCCCCAAAAGAGTCAGAAAAAACCGCCCGATTCCCATCTAGACTAACAGGGGAAACATTCAACCAATCCGAGCGGTCCACATAACAATCACTAAATTTGCCTAAATTAACTTGTAAGGCAATATTGGAAATTAGAGACACTGGCACATCAATACATTGAGCAGACGTAAGAACCCCAACAGGTGTAATTGACTCGGTAACAGGAGAAACAGCTGTTGACCCACCCAAATCAGTGGAACCATCATCCACGACCAGATTAATACCACAGTGGCCTTCAACAATATCTACCAAAAATTCATTAGAACCACAACCACTAGGAGATCTCAACAACAATAGTGATGTAGAACGAAAATGCGCTTTGCTATGGATGATGGACAAACTCCAAACGTCTCACAAATCTGAAAATTTTCTTCAGATTTTTATTCAAAACCTGAGAAAAATTCTCAGGTTCCAGTAGATAAGGGTCTAGAGAAGTTTGAAAGAGAAGCCTAGCCTTAATGGAGAAGAGAAAGGCTGAGAAGAAAAATCCACTCCACGGTTCTTGCTGAGAAGAAAATTGGCTTTCAGGAAACCTGAAATAGTTCAGGTTTTCTTCTCAAAATCTGAGAAGAAAACTTGCTCTCAATGTTGGGAGGAGGGATTGGAAGGGATAATAGTATGACTGTGAACAATAGGTGATTAAAGGTGGAGAGGAAATATGAGAGGGAGGGGAGATACGGGTGATAGAGGGGAAGGCTAGCGGGATTGAGGAGCTGGGATTCTGATTTCCTAAATCCGAGCTCTAGCTTCAGGAAAGAAATTAGAGCCTATAGGAAATTATGGCAGCAGACTTAGAGAGCAGGGAAACATCACCCGTAAGAGAGTTAGAGGGGATTTGGAGAAGTAAAACTCAGCAACGCTGCTAGGAGGAGGCGGTTAGATATGGGCCAGGTTTTGGAAATATTTCCAACGTGAGGGTGGGATTTTAATATGGTAATTAATGCTTGCCCAAATTAATAAATTAAATTTGGAAGAAAGATCTTATCCCAAATTAATTTAAAATTCAAAAGCTATGACTTGGACAGTTCCCAAAATTAGGATTTCGAATTTAGGCATTAATTTCAAATTCAAATAAATTTGAATTTGCCTTTAATTGCATTACCTAAATTATAAAAACTATATTAGGAAATGTTTAATAGCAAAGGGGAGTTGGGAGGGAGGCCAAAGAAGGGGGCCGACTGCATTAATGGGCAAGAGGGAATGTGGGGATGAGGTGTCATGCTTGCATAACTGTAAATTTAGGATTAGGAAAGTAATTAAACAAATCCAATTGAATTTGAAATTCAAAAGAATTGATTTAAGAACTTTCCAAAAATAGAATGACAAATTAGGAAAGATTTCAAATTCGGATTTTAATTTCGAAAATCTGTCCAAAGATTAAATTACCCAAATTAGGCAAGGATTTCAATGGGGAGAAGGAGGTGGAAGGTGGCCGGCGGCTAGAGCTTGGAACGGCGGTATGAGGGGTTGGGTGGAGTGTTGGCTGTGGGTTGAGGAGGTGGAGCTAGGGGGAATACTTGGGTGGATGAAGAGGGGTGGATGAAGAGGGGAGGAACAAGAATATACGAGAAAGATAGAGATAAATAACGAACTCACAAAGAGATCGTAAGAACCGCGAACCTCGGACTCTTCCAAAGATTGACGGGTATTGCAAGTTACCCTCCTCGGGCTTGTCCTCTCATGAACTCACTAAGAGATCACATGAACTCACTAAGAGATCAACAAGAACATAAAACTTTTCATTATCAATAACCATCCATTACAATAGCTTAAGGCCCTTATTTATAGGCCCCAATATGAGAAAATTCGAAATTACAAAATTGCCAATTGGGCCATAACACCCAAACAAACCACCCTAGGGGTAAAATAGGAAATACATTACTTTAGAACTAAAATTCAGAAAAATAAATCATAATAGAATGTTTAAATGATAGCCGTCGATTTGCAACGCCTCCTGTGATAGATGTGCCAGATCTTCGTGCCGATGTCCGCATCAAATAGGGGATAGAGCACCAAGTGCACTGACACCCTCCATCGCACAAGCATTAATATTAATCTGGGAGCAAACCGCAGGCAGAGGAATCTCCTCCGAAACCTCCAGAGGAAGAACTAAAACGACCACAGGTGTTGGAGCATCCGTCACAATCTCAGGATCCACGACACGAGCCACATGGTTAAGGCCATCAACAAGTTTAACTGAAGTATTAACATTATCCAAAACAGAATCAACTGCCTTAGTCAACACAGTATGAGTTAAAGCTAACTGGGGATGAAGAATTTTACATTCAGGTTTGGAATGCCCCAAAGACTTCCAGTGGGAGCAATAAGAGAGGAAATTCTCCATAACTACCGGTTTTATCTAAAGTTTCCAGACCTACCCACACCTTATCAGGATAGGATTTAGTAACATCCAACTCAACGAGGACACGAGCTACCGAAGGCCTAGAGCTAGCCGACGTAGCATGATCAATCTTAAGAGGCCGACCAAACATAGATCCTAAACCATGCAAAATCCTCGGGAAAAAGAGATGGGGACGCAGGTTTGGAAAACCAATGGCTAGGGCTTGCGAACCCGAGAAGGCCATCCGTCGGGGCTTCCCGTGTGAGACGGTGCCGCTTGCTGTGAGTCGGAGTCATTAGATCAAGTGTAGAAAACATGCTCGTAAGAAGGACATAAAATTAATTGGGGGAGTAGAAGGAAACCATTAGATCAAATGTAACATGGACAGAAGTGTGCAAAAGAGATTTAATGCTTTATAGAACACTCAATAGGCATTAATGGAAAGTGAAGATTCATAGTTGGTTAATACTTGTGATGATATATGATGAATAGGGGTTCTCATTTTTTCTTGTTGGTACTTTGCAGATCTGCTGGTATTTTACTGAATCGTGGGAGCAGTTCCGGATAAATGGAAGGATTGACATAATTGATTGTTCTACAAGAGATCTTGCCAAACTACAGGTGACATTAAACAAACTTTTCACTTTCCTCAGTATATCTAACTGATAGTCTCTCTCGGAAAGTCTTTTATTCTTTTGGCTATTGAATGATTATAATCAGTTCAAAAGTTTTAGGAGGCATAAAAAATAAATTGTCTTTCATGGCTAATCACATAGTTTGTGGTGAATGGTGATCTTTATTTTCTTGTGGTTATAAACTCTGCCATGTAGGTTTCTTATGCCATTCATGCATTGACTGTAATTTTAACAAAAAAAAATTTGTCATTTTATTTTAATATATTTAAAATGCAAAAGCTAGCTGGAGTTCTATGTAAATATGTTCTGATTTATGTGAAAGTATGGCTAAGTAATTTAACTGAAAGGTGAGTTTATGGGGGAAAGAGTTCGATAAACATCCAACATAAATAGGGCCATCATGAAAAATAACTAAATTTAAGATGTAGGAATTCATATCTTGTATTCGGAACTACAAGGTATCAGTATCTGTTGATGGTACAACTGCAGCCAATATAGCGACAGACAGAAAGAATCAGTGCAAGAAGATTAAGTTGGAGATCTTATTCTGCAGTTCATATTTATCTGAATTTTATTAAATTTGAAATATTCCTCTACTTTCAGTCCTTTTCATCATTGCTTTTGCGGCATCTCTCCATAATTATGCCATAGCAATGATGCGAGAAGATGTCTGTTTTTTTGATAGGAAATACTTAGAGTTCGCAAGTAACCCTAAGGGGAATACTTGAGTTCGCAAACAAACCTATTACTAATTGGTGAAAAACAGCGAGAATAATGCAAAATATGGATGAAATCAGACCCAAAACGATGGATTGCAATAAGAGAATCAAAGCCAAACAAACACGAAAACAAGATACAAGTGATCCTCAATTTGAGAGGAGGATCGTCTCTCCCAAATCTCTAGACAAGGTAATCTAGATTCCAAGACACCAAAGAACTTTAATAGAAATCAAATCAAGCATGTCCTAACCCTAAAACTCCTCATACTATTTAATACATAAACTTTCCAAATCAATTTTCCCTCCAAAGTCCTAGCCGCCCCCTCCTTCTCTAATTTGAACTCAATTGGAATAGTGGGACCCACTATTGTGCATGACAAACATAGAGGAGGCGAGACTAGCCTGCCTCCTATACACAAGAACCGACCCTGGACGAGCCGGCCGACTAGCCAGTTCAGGAGGAACCGGCTAGATAACAAGAAGTGATCTTCCATCAGTATGCACATTCATAACTCTGAAGTATTTAGTGCATCTTTCAGTTATTAGCATGAAATTTTGTTTGTCATTTGAACTGCAGTTTGAATTATGTATAGGATTAAATCATTCGTACAGTCTCCTTTGTTGTGCCTAGGATGTCATCCTATTCATTCTAATCTCTTCCTGTTCTGCGCTGATATTAAAGCTATTATTTATCTGTTGAATGTTCTTCACTGTCAACAAGAGTTAAAATATTTAAATCATCATTGCTTATGCAGCAAAGAGAGGAGGCTTGGTTTGCCAGTTCTCTCAATTCAAGGTTGCAGTCCTTGAGGCCTTTTCCTCGTCTTCCAGTCCTTGAGGAACCTAGCGAAGATTATCAACTTGATCCATCTACGGGACCAGTTGATTCGTTTTGTCTTCTGGTTTTTGGCCCAGAACAGGTTAGCATCCTCCAACTTATCTTTGTAATGCCTTCTTAAATTGTCACTGTAGAATTAGTTGTGCATCTCTGAAGATCTAATAAACTCACTCAAACGACCTTAATTCATTTTTTTTGTCTTATCTACTTTCAGCAATTCAATTTTTTAGCGGCTTCTACTATTAATTCGTGCTTTTTCAAGTTTACGAGTATTGAATACCATCATATATTCACTGTGTAATTGATTCAGGTTGATTATGTGAACTTGAAAACAAATGTGAGGTTCCTGTTCACATCAAGTCATAGCAGTGATCAATCGACTAATGTTTGGAAGTTTGAAAAAGTTAACCCATAATAAGGTTCATATCATTTATTGCTGAATATTTGTCAAACTTGTTACAACTTGCAGAGTTTTGGTTGTGTCCAAATGCAAATAAATGGTTTCGTTTTTGTCTTGTATTTGTACTTAACTCTGTCTTATTTGTAAATGCTGCAGTTTGACAATTCATCTTCTCTTTTTAAATGTCTTGCTTGTGCACTTTATCATTGATTTTCCTTTCATGATTAAGCGTTCCGTGCCAAAAAATGTTCTAAAATGAGAAAGTTCGAGGATACACCTGCTTCTCAAATATAGAATTCTAAGCACGCATGTAAGTTATTCTTCTTCTTTTTTTTTTCTCTTTAACGTCAAAATTCAAAAAGGGAAAAAACCATTGGGCTCACCTAGTTGTAGAAGTCTTTATATGAGCTCTAAAAACAGCACAAGTTATTTAACCCCAAGCTATTCGAGTGACATCAGAACAATGTTGTCTTTTTAATAGTCTACTCGAAGACCATGATTGTCATGACCGAAATGTCTAAGGGACTGGTTGAACTATGTGTGTAACTGAGCCAAGTCAGCTCGGGCTCTATTTGATAAATGGCTTGTAAGCAGACTTCGATGAACTAACGAACCAAATTTGATTAAGGCCTTTTGAATCCTTTGCTCTCTTTGGTACCTAATACGTTGTTGGTATCTTCTGAAGTAAACTACTCTATCGCCGTTGTGTCCCTCTCCATGTTTTTTCCATCATTAAGATTTCATATGGGGCAACTTTCTTTCTGCTTTCTACAATAGCTTTTTAGTACAATTTTTTTTTAAAGCAGTGGCCAAAAATTGTCGTAAGAAAAGCCTAACTCATCAATCACATGCCGGCTAAGGGTTTGCATGATGTGTAAATAGAGTGCAGAATATCTGAGCTTGAGCGTGCTTAGATTGAGGCTTTGAAATTTTATGTTCGTTTTAGATTCAATTTAAGCTCATTAGACCTCTGTTACACAGGAAGTATATTAAATTTCAACAATTGAATTGTTGTGGTGCTTCGATTGCAATATAAGATAAATGTGGTACATTCCAATGGGTAGGAAAACAAGCTCAAGTTTAGTTGGTTAACTTAGGCTTCGTTTGGGACGGCTTTTTTACTGCTTTCTAAGATGGAGTTTTAGTACAAAATTTTTTATTTTTGTACTAAAACTCTGTTTTAGAAAGCAATAAAAAAGCCGTCCCAAACGAAGCCTTAATGATTGGCTCAATCACTAGCTTCTTAGGCTTCGTTTAGGACGGCTTTCTTAATGCTTTTTAAAGCAGCTTTCTATTACAATTTTTTTAAAACTAAAAAGTAGCTTTAGGCTTTGTTTGGAACGGCTTTCTTATTGCTTTGTTAAGCAGTTTTTTAGTATAGAAATTTAAAAATTTATACTAAAAAATTGTTTTAAGAAGCAGTAAGAAAGTTGTTTCAAACGAAGCCTTAGTAAGTCGAAAAAAAGCATTTCGTGATTGATGAGTTTTTTGGACACTTATGTGTACATAAATCTGGGTGCTAAGCGGGTTGCGTGCAATCATATTTAGTAAAGATGTCAAAAATTGATGTGCAAGGTTGGCCAATATGCATTGATGTATTTGTGATCAAAGCCTGTTCGGATGGGTGCACACAGCCCTGTTGTGCGCAAATACATTTACTTTTTAGGTGGGGTGCGTTCAGAAGTCATACCCATGTGTAAACTAGAATTAAATTTGGGTCAGATATCTTGATTCACATTGTCATAATAAATTTTTAATCATGGAATTTAATCCGAGATAATTTAATTCATTATTAATTAATAAATAGGGACTTTATTTTTTCTCATTATATTAGTAAAATCAAAATTAGAAAGATTTTAAAGAAAATTAATTATAGAAAAATTGTTGGAGCTGATGATATTATATAAATCATGTTAAAAATTATGCTCAAGAGATGATAATTCTATGATTTTATTAGATATTTTGATTTTGTTTGGGATAATTTTTTTACTGTTTCTAAAAGTAATTTTTTAGTATAAAAAATAAAAAATTTTAATTAAGAAAGTCATCCAAAATGAAGCCAACCTGTTAAGTTATCTATAAGATATGCATTATAATTTACAGGCATTGGCCTTATTCTTATAAATATAAAAAATACTCTTAAATTTGATTAATAGACTAATACCATTTTAAATTGGTTAATGCTAACGTTAAAAAAGCATAAAAGCATAACAAAAAGTGCATCTCCTTGCGTATATATCTATATATACTAGAGCCCTTCATTGGATGCTCATACCCACACCCATCCACGTACTCACCCACGTACCCATCCATACCCAATGGGCACGGGTGGGTAAGGGTACGCCCATGACCTCGTGAGTGGGTATGAGTGGGTACTCAACATTAGGGGACAAACTAATTTACATTACTAATTACCATATGCACGCAATATATTATAATAATCTTTACTACGCAGTGCGCAACACTGAACCGCGTCGCGACCACGATAAATTTTGATATGTGGCTTGAAAGTTCTGCATTCCCTCAAGACTCTAGAAGCAAGCCCCATCCTATATATAGTTGAAAAGCAACAAGAGAAACAAATGCTGCATCTGAAATATTATTCTCTTTTGGACATTTAAATCATTAAGTCAAATTCATACGCACATTGTATCATTATATATGCAAACTACAAATCTAAATTTTTTTTAATTAGTAGTCAAAATCACCAATCAACAGACGAAAATAAGCTCCACGTTATTCTCTTGATTACTCCCATGTTCTTACTTTCCCTTGTGTGCGTGCTGGTCATCACATTTGTTTTCGAACTCCGGCACCACCTTCATAAGTGTAAAATCATCAAAAAGAAATAAAAATTAAAAAAAATAAAAATTCAAATCATTTAAAGTTTGGAAAGTTTTCTGATCATAAACTTGAAGATTTATGCTAACAAATTCCTATCAACTTTTATAATATTTAGCTTTTGATGAAATGACAAATCTCTTCTATGCTTGTATATTACATGAAAGATTGTTATTATATCTTCAATTACTTGTCATTATAATTTAAGAAAATGAAAATATGAGGGTTTATTAATGCTAATGTTAATCTAAATTAAGCTTCGTTTAGGACGACTTTCTTATTGCTTCTTAAAACAGCTTTTTTAAAAAGCAATAAGAAAGTTATCCCAAAAGAAGCCTAAGGCTTCGTTTGGGACGGCTTTTTTAATTTTTGTACTAAGACTCCGTTTTTAGAAAGCAATAAAAAAGCCGTCCCAAACGAAGCCTTAGAGTGGGATCATTTTGAAATTTAACACTTTGTTGAAGCATAATGGTCATTTTATGATCCTATAAATGAGCATTGATTGCTATGTAGAATTTGATCTAGATTGAATCTGAGCTTGTGTGGTATGCGCGTAAATACCCTAATTTTGTTTTTTTAATTTCCTACTAACCTGGTCCAGCGACGCATCATATGGACCAAGTGATTGCTTCCGGGTGTAAGAACCGTCCTCCCTCGCAAAAAAAGCTGCATGTCCTTGATCTGAAACAATAGTCACAATTCCACACATTAGACTTACAAATATGAAAAAATTATATTGAAATAAGATTTTTTAGATTTATATGATGTTATAAAATATTTAATGATAAAATGTTGATTTTTATTAAAATTTAACTTAGAAATACAAAGGTGCTTTTATTGAAATTTTTATTTTTTATTAAACTTTAATTTTGAGTTAAATTAAAAAATATTCAATCAAATATTAAACCTAACAGATTTTATTATTTTTGATACGCCATCATGAAATTATCTTGATCGGGCACGAATCTTGGCACAAAAATCAATTTGGAAACTTCAAAAATTAAATCTGGGAGCATCTGAACTCCGATTTCAGCGAGCTTATAGTCAAACTGAGCGTCTCGGAAACACGAACCCAATGACACCAAATTCAACCCAATCCGAGCCCAAATGGGTCCAAATCAAGGACCCGAAGCGTTGTTTGAAGGTTCAAACCACAAGTTGAGTTACCAAACGGCCTCCGATTTTAACGAGCTTATACTCGAATCGAACAGATCGACGAGACGAATCCAACGAGCCCAAGATCGCCGAATTCCGACATCACTAAGGCCTTCAAATGTCCAACGAACGGTGCACGATCGAAGGGTTCAATATCGGCCGTCCATTCGACCACTCCTTATTCACCCCTAATCTTACACCTATTTATGGGCTATGCCACTCCAGAAAAACTATAAATAGACCCCTCATTTCTCATGAGGGGGAAGGAGGCAAGGAAGCAAAGAGAAGGGAAGAGAGAGAAGAAGAAGAGAAGAGAAGGAGAAAGGAGAAAAGGAGAATCCTCTCCTCCTCGACTACCGCCAGAGCTCTTCCCGCCGCCGGAATACGCTGGAACTCTGCCGGATATTCGGGAGAACGCCAGAATTCTGCCCAACTTCCATGGGATGCGGAAATTCTTCTCAATTAACGACAGAGTTCCCTCCTGACGCCGAAACTCCGCCCAAGTGATGTCGGAGTTCTCCTCGTCCACCAATAGACGTCGGACTTCTACCCGACACCTGACCTACACTCTTCACCAAGTTTCTACCCGATGCCGGACTTCTACCGGTTATCAGACTTTCGCTGGATGTATATCCGAATATGAATTTCTTTCCATTGTTGGACTTCTACCTGACGCCGTCCTTCTGACCTTCATCGTCAGACACAGTCCTTCCAACCTCCCTTGCAAGGCAACTGTCCTTCTGACCTCCGTCGCCAGCCGACTACGGTCCTCCTGACTTATGTCGCCAGCCGACTACGGTCCTTCTAACTTACGTCGCCCACCGACTACAGTCTTTCCGACCTCCGTCGCCCGCCGACTACGATCCTCCTGACTTATGTCGCCCGCCGACTACAGTCTTTCCGACCTCCGTCGCCCGTCGATTACGGTCCTCCTGACTTATGTCGCCCGCCGACTACAATCTTTCCGACCTTTGTCGCCCGTCAACTACAGTCTTTCTGACCTCTGTCGCCTGCCGACTACGGTCCTCCTGACTTACGTCGCCTGCTGACTACAGTCCTTCCGACCTCCGTCGCAAGCCGACTACGATCCTCCTGACTTACGTCGCCCGTCGACTACAAGCCTTCCGACCTCCATCGCCCGCCGACTACGGTCCTCCCGACCAAACGAACATGTCAATAGTGATTCTTTGTATTCATATCATGTAATATACTCTATAAAATGTACATCAAGCTAAGGCCTTCTCCTAAGGAAGGGCCTCATTTATAATCGACTGCAATACTAGTGGATTCATTCAAACTGAGCTAGGCCCAATGGTTTTTCCCCCCTTTTTAGGGGTTTTCCAAGTAAAAATTCTGGTGTTTCATAAATGCTAGACCCTCTCTCTTATCTGATTGCGTGCCGAATTTTCGTACAACGTTAAGACGATAAACTTTATATTTCTCTACCGCCACGAATACTCCTAGACGCAACAATTTTAATGATTTTATTTGAAATAGTTTAAACTTTTATGCCATCTTTCAGCTATAGTTTTAATATAATTCTTTTTAATAATTAAAAAAAAAAATACAAGAACGACAATATCATCACCAAGCCTTTTTCTTTATTATGTACTTTTCAGAATCAAATTCTTATTTAAATCTAGTAAAAAATGTCATTTATAATAATTTTATTTTAAATAAAAGTTTAAATAACTCATAATTGTGTTAAATTTAGTAAGGATATATGTTAAATCCTGAGAAATTATTTTGCAACGTAATCAGAATTTAAGGCGATTGATTCACTTAGAAATTAAATTTAATGTGTTTTAAATTTAATTTCCATGTTAAAAATGAGTTACTTATTAATTTTAATTTTAATTACATTTAATAAATTATAATAATAAATAATATAATTAAAAGCTAACTTAAACATTATTAATCAACAAATTAATTACTTAGATGTTAATTACTATTATATTACTAATTATCTATTCATATTTCTTAATAAATTTATTATTTCTTTTTTGAAATTACAAATTATTTAAGTATTAAATTAATTTAATGAAAATTATACTACTAATAACTATAAAAATTAATAAATTACTAATAATTAAATTAATTTAATGACAATTATACTACTATTATTCAATTAAATCTAATTTAGATTAATTTATAATTTGGGAGGCTGCTTCGCCGTTTTTCCTCATCGACATTTCTTCCTAGCTGCTTCGGCTTCGCGTGCTTCGCACGATGGGAGCTGCTCGTTGCTTCGCCTCCTTCGAAGAGATCGAATTGGAAGTTACGACAGGAGCTCCCATGCCGCATACTACATAGGTAACTATCTTCGCCTCCTTCATTGGAAATAATTGGACCAATGTCCTGACTAAAATGATGAATTTGAAATCTACTGAGTTTATTTAAAAATTAATGTAATATAAAATTGTTTGATTGTTTATACTTTATAATATATTTATTGTCAAATTAATATTTAATTCTGTTCAATTTTTTACTAATAATAATAATAAAATAAATAAAAACAACGGCTTCGATGTCAGGATCCAGCCTTCCGGTTCTCTATATCTAGTCATTTAAAAAGTAAACAAATATCCAAAGGGCATTCTAGTAGTTAATCATTAGCAGTGAAGACACGTACGGTAAGCTTAACCTACACAACTTAAAAACCTCCTCCGGGAAACATCCGCTCCGTCACCTTCTTTCAAAGTATCAATCGCCACCCTCATAACTTGCGGTGACGAGATCCCACCCTGCCTTTCCCCATCAAATAATCCAAATCCAGAACTATATACAGCTCACGTACCTGGATCCGCCGCCAAGGTCGGTGGTAAACGTATCGGCGAATTTTCAGTAGACTTGAAGCCGGTGACTCTATCGGGGACACGACGGTCGAACCTTGAGGCGGACCGGTGAAAGTTACCGCCGTCGGAATGGAAGTTGAGCATTTGGTGGACGAAAGTACTTTCGATCCTGTTGAGGAAGCGGGAGTGCCGCTCCTCCGTCCAACGCCCGCCGGAGCCATCCATCGCCGCCCTGAGATCCATCAATCGGAAGAAGAGAAAAAGAGAGAAGAAAAGGGCAAAAAGGAGGGACAGGCTGGGGGATTTGATCTTTTTGGTATTTAAAATTGACAAATTGGTCCAACAGGGGAAAAGGGCAGAAGAAATATCTGAACGCCGAACCACGCGGCAATGAATTGTTTAATATAAATTAGGCCCCGCTCAGCGGTACGGGACAACAGCGTCCTTGGCTCATCTCAAATTGAAGTAACATACGTAGTTCATACTTTGAGTAGGAGTATCAAAATTGGATTTGAGTCGGTTCTCATTGAATTCGGAATTGAATATTCGAGTTCAAATGAGTTGATCCAAATCTGGCCAATTTTTCAAGCAGGTCAAAAATACGAATCTGGACCTACCTCATCGGGTTACCGGGTTGACCGACCACAAGGTTTTATAAACCCAGACGGCAGGGCTCGCGTTGATGGCGGAAGGCGAGCCCACACGCGCAATGGTGGAGCTAATTATTCGGGGGGGGGGGGGGGGGAAGGGGGGGGCGGCTAAATTAAAATAGTTTTGTTTACCATCTCATATAGAATGTTAGCATACATTACGGCTTCATTTGGCTATCCTACTTTTTGTAAAAAGGTAGTTTTAAAAATATTAGTTGAGCGGAACCGTGTGTGACGGCTTCAAAATCGAGGTTCAACTGCTGAACCGGCTGACCATATCAATTTTTTAAAAACCGCACGGTTTAATAATACGATAGTATGAGCCGCTGATCAGACCGTTCAATTAATAGAAAACTTTTTATTAAATCGAAAAGTCTCCCTAATTCTATTTAACTATTCAACATCTTCCCGTTCTCGTCTCCATTCCTGAGCCTATTCTCGTTCCCAAGGGGGAAGCGTTGCATGAGACGAAGTCGTTGCCGGTGTTATTAATTGTTGCCAGCCTCGACCATATCCGACGCTCAGCAAAATTGATCGCCTCTACAACTAAAATATGTAAATATAAGATTTATTTAATAAGGAAAAAAAATCTTCTATTACTTGCTTGAGCTTTCGAGCTTCTATTTTTTTTATAATTTTTGAATTTATTGTAAAACTGATACTGATTGTGATTTCACATTGCTTCAATTGTTGGGCTATTAACGAAATTTCTAAGAACTGATTTTCACATTACTCAACTGAACAAAATTATTATCAATTGCTGGGCCTTTCGACGCACAGCTGGCTTGCTTTGACGGCGGCACAGCTAGATGCGACGCGGCGCAGTAATGCGGGCAGACTCGACTTGGTCACGCGGGTGGAGGGCAAACGCTACACGGCATGATCACACGGTGATATGCAACGGGCAGCAGCAGGCAACGCGGGCAGGGCCGGTCAATCCGGGTCATTTTCATATATCCAGGTCAACCCCTACCCGACCCATTTCACAAACAGGTTGACCCGAACCTGAAATTTTTGGGTCAACTTCGAGTCGGGTTTTCGGTTCGTGTCAAATACTAACACCCTTACTTTTGAATAAAGCTTGAATAATATTGAATGAGGATTCAAACAAAATTTGAAAATAATATGAATACATTTTAAAGATGATTCAAATAAAGTTCAATAAGATTTGAATATAATTGGAATAAAATTTGAGAATAGTTTGAACATGATTGAAATAATATTTGAACAAGTTTTGAATATGATTAAATTATAAGTGAGTTTAATAAAGTTTGATCATAGGTGAAATAAAATTCAAATAATATTTAGCAATGTTTTGACATTTTTCAATAATCATTTGAGCATGGTTCAAACTATATTATTTTGCCCTATGTAATGGAGAAGGTTATTCGACAATATGAGGCTAATAACCTCATTATCAATGTCTGTGCATCCCTCTTTAGTTAGTTATTCAAGCGTCTTATTTGCAGTTCTATGAGGTCATAATTCATTTGGTATTATTGGGAATGGTTAGTAATTTTGAGAGTGAATGCTATACCATTTAGTTTAGTATTGATGGCAATGATGCAATATTTGAAAATGTTGAGCCCACCGATCAAGGGATGGTGTTTGTAGAACGAAGCTAACTAGAGGAGGAATTCAATAAAATGAGTAGAAGTGGTAGGCTCTTAGATAATAACTTGGGCGAACCTAAAAACTTTAAGAATTTAGATGTAGAGAGATCATTCTAGGAGTGCATTGGGAAGGATGATGCCTAAAATATAGGGTTACATTATTTTGTTGAGATGTTAGGATTGGCTAAAGACAAGGAGTAGTTTTTTCATGTCGCCGGATTTCTAGCTGACGTCGGATTTCTGCTCGTCCTTGGATTTCTACCCGACGTCGGACTTCCGCCCTTCGTCAGATTTCTACTCGAAGGACTCCCACCCGTCGCTGGATTTCTACCGGATGCCGGACTTTTACCCGTCACCGTACTTCTACCCAATGTCGGACTTTTGCCCGTCTCCGGATTGCTACCCGACGTCGGACTTCCGCTCGTCATCGGATTTCTATTTAACACCGGACTTCCAACGACGGCAGAACATTTTTTTTTTATGTAAAAACATAGAAAGGGAAAAACTATGGGTCTTACTCAAATGAACTTATTTACTACATAAATAATATTATAGAGATCTGCTCTTATTCTCAATCAGAAAGAACATGATTACGAAGTAGTTAATTCAAGCTCCGTCTTACATGATTGTTGTAGAGCCTGCTGGAGAAATGTGAAGAGAGATAACAACAATCAAATGATATCTACTGAGCACTTACATTAGGATGATAGTGGTCAAACTATGACAATTTGATGATGATCGCCATACAATTGTGGTTGAATGATAGTAAACGGTTGACAATGATCAGACAATGACAGTCACATAACAATGATCGAACAATAATAATCTGATGATAATGAGATAACTTGATAGCGAAAGTTTCTTCAATATATATTTCCTCTAGTTAAACTTGTTTTTGTTAGCATCTCTCTTTAAAGAATTAGATATAAAGATAGAAATCATTACTTTTTAACCCCAATAGCACGACATTTTTCGATAGCCCTCTCAAGGAGAAGGATCATCCAAGCCATCCTTAATAGCCACTTCAAATCATTTAACATCACCTCATCCATACCATACAATCATACATCATTCATCTCTCATAGGAGAGACTAATTATTCTGTGCGGATACCGGACGGAGAGATACTTCCAGATTTGTTATGCTTTTACTGTCATTTTGCAAAAGGGAAACAAATATTTAATATTTACTAAATAATTCAATATTTGTTGCCCTTTTGCAAAAACGCAGCAAAAAGGCAAGTAAAAACATTCATAATTGAATATTTGCTGCACTTTTACTGCTCTTTTATTGCTATTTGCAAAAGCGCAACAAATCCGAACGATTCTCTCCGTCCAGTATTCGCACAGAATAATTTCTCTTGGGATACTCACACATACTACTTTAGAAATTGTTTTAATTAAATATGCCTCGTGATTTTTAACTTCTTGAATTTTTCACATAGAAAAAAAATCACTACTCCAATTTATTCACTTTTGTGATTGTACAAATGGGTTGTCTTTTATGACCTTAGGCTTCATTTGGGATAGTTTTGTTAATGTTTTTTAAAAGAACTTTTTGTACAAAAATTTATAGTTTTAATTTTTTTTTGTACTAAAAAAGTGCTTTAGAAAGCAGTAAGAAAAGTGTCTCATCTCAAACCAAGCCAAAGTCTTCGTTTGAGATAACTTTTAACCAATGTTTAATCATTGTTTTTAAGAAATTTTTGTGCTAGGAAACTGCTTTAAAAAGCCGCCAAAATTTGTCCATAGCAAACAATAAAAACAAACTCATCAACTCTTCCAAAGGCCGAATATATCATCACTCAACAAAGTGAAAAAGAGAAGCTGTAAGGCTTCATTTGTGACAGCTTTTTTACTGCTTTCTAAAGCAGCTTTTTAGTACAAAAATTTTAGTTTAAAATTTTTTTGTACCAACTATTTAGAAAGCACTAAGAAAGCTGTCCTAAATAAAGCCTAAATCTCTTGATTAAATAAATAAATTATTTAATAATAAAGATGATTAAACAAATACCAAAAGTTGCCTATTTTATAATTTCAAACTCTTGGAAAAGAACTTCTTGAATTTTTTTTTTTTTTTTTTCTTCTCTCTTCCCTTCTTATTCTCTAGGTTATCAAATTCTTTTCATCTCATTCAAGAAAAGCTTTAAGATTGGCTTATGTTTTCTTGTCAACTAAATTTCCATATATAAATTTATATATCTACAAATCCAAAGCAAAAGCCGTCTAATTTGTATAAAATCACATCATATATTTTCAATCTTTCACAAAGAAGCTTGATGCCTACATCACAATGTGTGTGATTTGTGCATGAATATGAAGTTAATAACTAACAAATAATCTAAACTATTTTTAAACTTCCACACAAAAGGTTTGAAGCTTACCTCTATGATATTGAGTAATATCTAACAAATTACCTTCTTATCTCAATTATGGCTATTAGACCTCATTTGCTAGTTCTCTCTAAGATGAGAACTCTTTATTCACAAAAACTTGAACGACTTGACTTAGGCTTCGTTTGGGAAGACATTCTTATTACTTCTTAAAACAGTTTTTTAATACAAAAATTTATTTTTTTTTGTACTAAAAAGCTGCTTTAAGAAGCAGAAAAAAACCGTCTCAAACGAAGTCTTAGTTTAATCTCATTAGGATTACGAATTGCTTGAGGTGAGTACCAAAAGAGATCTATGTTATATAAATATTACACTTCAAAGTGTTACTTCTAAACTAGATTATGCATTTCGGTCCAGAACTTAGCTCATATGTGAAAAATACATTCAAAATAAAATATATGTGATTTGAACAAGTTGAGTTTATAAGTCAATACTATTTTCTCCTTCCATCAATAGTCATAAAAGGGCACCATAGTATCAGAATCATACTAGGCTATGAC
The DNA here is from genome assembly GCA_022539455.1 of Dendrobium nobile. Classification (NCBI taxonomy): domain Eukaryota; kingdom Viridiplantae; phylum Streptophyta; class Magnoliopsida; order Asparagales; family Orchidaceae; genus Dendrobium; species Dendrobium nobile. Next base: position 29,900,385 of record CM039730.1, read on the forward strand.
TATACTTATATTTGCTACATATACACCTTCTGGTGATTATTTATATGCTTCTCTTTCTACATAATAAAAATGTAATTTTCATCATCAATAATTATGTCAATAACTTTTAAATCATGAATGATAGACTTAAACTTAATTACTTATTAATTTTTATAGATTTACTAATTAAAGATTTATTTAATTTAGCTAGGAATTAATTAATGTTTTATTTGTCATCAATAGCGTTTTATTTCAAATGTTTATAATAATTAAGTTTGGAATACTGAATCAATTGATAATTTACTAGAGCAATTTGCTTAATTTGGTTTTCTTTAATACTATTAATTTTTTATTAATTATGATAATTTTTTAATCTATTAATTACTTATAGTAATTACTAATATATGTCATCATAATCAATTAAAATTTAATTAGTTGTTAATATAATTTTTTTTCTTATTAGAGTTTATTTTGAATTATTTAAGGTCAATATATTTAAAATATTAATTACATTCACAAGTTACTAAATATTAGTAACTTTTAATAATTAGTAGATTTAAACGAGAATTTGACTTTTAATAGGACACAATGGAGAAAAAGGATTCATGTAGCCGACCCCACGTAGTGGGATAAAGGCTTGATGTTGTTGTTGTTTGTTGTTATACAAGTTACTAAATAATTAGTATTGTGATAGAATATTAAAATAATTAAGGTTTAAATGCAATTTAATTAAGATAACTAATATTTTAATGAGTTAATTATGTTTTGAACCAGCCTAGTTATTTTAACTATATATTTGAATTATGCATTCTATTTTAAATTATCAAATCAATTTTTTATTTTATTCTAATAGAAAATAAAATGAAAAAAACTCACACATTTTATTTTAAATGAAAAAAAAAACTAAAGCAACTATAATTAAATTCAAACTTGACCCTAACTTTTTACCTATTCAGGGTGGGCAAATGCCCACCCTAAAAAAAAATGTATATGAAGAGGGATAGTTTCGGTAATTTGCCTAACCTCAAAATACTGCTTTGCCCTAATCTTTTTAACTCCTGCCCACGGTCGCTATTCCAGCCGCTCTTTATTTTGCAAAATCCCGCTGCATAGCACTCATCTCCGCTCGGCAGTCGGGCTTCTTCTTCGGCAAATCGCAAGCATTCGCCATTTCGCCTCGAGTCCTCGACGTCTCCGCCGGCTTCGTCTCCGCCGGCTTCGTCTTCGCCGGCTTCGTCACCTCTTATTGAGTTCTTCGGTTCGCACTTCGGAGACCCACAGTCCAGCAGACGGCAGTCACCGCAAGCGCAGATCTCACTCCGTGGCCAAGCACTCCCCTCTTCTTTGGTTCTTCCGATTTAAGTGGATTTAAACGGTTGAAGACTCGAAGCAGATCTCACTTTGCCTCGCTCGCCGCTCGGCTCGCTCTTCGTGCTCACGACCTCAAGGTAACTCGCTAGTCGCCGCATTTCCTGTTGTTTAGTTTATGCTAGGATTTAATTCAGTCATTTTTCCTGTTGACTGTTGTTGAGTTTATGCTAGGATTTTTCCTGTTGTTCAGTTGTTGAGTTTATTTTATGCTAGGTTTGAATTCAGTCATTTAGGAAGTTTAATTGATTGAGGTTTTAATTCAGTGATTTTTCCTTGTTGTTGTCTTGTTGAGTTTATGCTAGGATTTTTCCTTTAGTTGACTTCCCTATTAGTTGTAGACTTGTACTACTTGTAGACTTGTAGAAACAAAAATTTCATAAAAAGGTCTAAGAATAAAATCACATAGAATCAGTCTCCCACAAAATTTCATTAAAAGGATACAACCCATTCTCAGTTAATGTCAACTTGATTGATATGTTTTAGATAGACTGTCTAACCAAAAAACTACTAAAAAATATATCATATATACTAACTAAAATGAAAAAGTGTCAATTTACTAACTTGCGGTTCCTGTAAGTATTTATAAACTTATTTAGAAGACTTAATTTCATCTATAATTTTTTAGTTATTATTCTGGCTATAAATTTGTTTAGTAGTTCCAATTTATTTTATTCTACCCAAATCATTTGTCTATTACTTGTTTTACTAGAAATGGAAAGATTCTTGAAGCGAAAAGAACGTGTCGAAATTGATATTAACAATCTTCCAGCTGACCCTGGCCTTCGACCATCAATATGGAGTTATGATGTGAATGAGCGTGATAAAGTTCGTAGAGCTTATATGTTAAAAGGGCCGCATCAACCAAAAAATCATTGTTTCCCCCAAACAGTCATAGGAAATATTGCACGTAGGTTCAATTCAAAGTGGTTTGAAGAATTTCCTGATTGGATAGAATACAATGTACAAAAAGATGCAATGAAATTGGTACAAGTCTCCAAACAACGATTGCAAATGATGAGGGAAAATGGATAGGTGCCATTACTTGAAGAAGTGTCACGTTTTTGCAATGTTTTTGAAATTAAAGTTCCAAATATGGATTCTAAATTCAAGGCTCGTGGACGATCTGTAAGAAAATATGAAGAAATTACAAACTTTCATCATTATCGAGTAGATTTATTCTACTCGGTTATTGATATGCAACTTCAGGAATTGAATAACCGATTCTCAGAAAGTAGCACCGAGTTACTACTTTGTGTGACATGTCTAAATCCGAGTAATATGTTTTCTGCTTATGATAAGGGAAAATTAATTCGTCTTGCAGAATTATATCCAGCAGACTTCTCTATGATTGATCTTGTGTTTCTTGAGCATCAACTATCAACTTATATTGTTGATATGCGTACTTGCGAGGAGTTTACTTCTTTAACTAGCATTGCTACTCTAGCAAAACAGATGGTAAAGGATAAAAAAATTTTGTGTATCCACTAGTTTCTAAACTTATTCTTTTTGCACTGACGTTACCAGTTGCTACTGCTACAGTGGAGAGAGCATTTTCTGCAATGAAGATCATTAAGCATCGACTTCGTAGCAAAATGGGTGATGCGTGGCTTAATGACTATCTAGTGCCATATATTGAAAAAGAAGTATTTGATTCTGTACCGAATGAAGTCATTATGCAACATTATCAGAAAATGCAAAGTAGAATGCAAAGTCTGTAATTTTCTTTTTATTTTCAAAAATTATGATGAAATATAATGCTTTGTTTTGAATTTTGTTAGTGAAATATATCTATATTTTTTGTATTTATATTTTTAAATATGTCGAGTTTGCCCACCCTAAAAAAAAGGGCTGGATCCTCCACTGGGTATTTGCTCAGTATTGCTTTGCAAAAACGAGAAATATCGCTTTGTGAAGGCCAAAACTATACAAATACCGAGTTGTACCGAGTTTTTCTACAACTCGGTACAACTCAGTATTTGCTCAGGATTTGCTCGGTAGTGCTAGGGATTTGCTCGGTAGTGCTAGGTATTTGGTCGGTATTGCTAGAAAAAACTAGGTACAACTCGGTACAACTCAGTATTTGCTCAGGATTTGCTCGGTATTGCTAGGGATTTGCTCGGTAGTGCTAGATATTTGCTCGGTATTGTTAGAAAAAACTAGCTACAACTCGGTACAACTCAGTATTTGCTCGGTATTGCTAGGGATTTGCTCGGTAGTGCTAGGTATTTGCTCGGTATTGCTAGAAAAAACTAGGTACAACTCGGTACAACTCAGTATGTGCTCAGGATTTGCTCGGTATTGCTAGGGATTTGCTCGGTAATGCTAGGGATTTGCTCGGTATTGCTAGAAAAAACTAGGTACAACTCGGTACAACTCAGTATTTGCTTAGGATTTGCTCGGTATTGCTAGGGATTTGCTCGGTATTGCTAGAAAAAACTAGGTACAACTCGGTATTTGCTAGATATTTGAAATATATCCAAAAGGTGATGAGATGTTGTTCGGCTCGTCAAGGAATTAAAAAAATGCATGTGCGAGAATCCAAAAAATGGCGGGTCGGATCGACGACTTTTCTTCATGCTAGGTGACGCTAAAATATTGGTGGCCGAACGGTTCACCGGACCAAATAAAAGTTCCTAACCTGCCCCTCCATTTCGCAAGTTCCGTTACTCGGTAGTTGTAGACCGTCTTAAACCTTCGAGAACCCTAAACCTACATCTTCCCGCTGTCGTCTCCTTCACACGTCGGCCGACCGGAGCAAAATCCTAGCTCCCGACCGCCAGTATTGGCGTGCACTGATGATCTCTTTTTTAGATTCTCTGCTAACCGTATTCTGAGCGGCGCATAGTTTGATCTGTATCATATGGCTTGCTGCCGGAAGAGCCTTTACGTTGGATACAACTACTTATCCAGGCGATTTCACCCGTCTTTCTTCCACCTCGTACAGGAAGATAGAGAACGTTCTGGAGTCCCGCAACCGTTGCCACTTCCACTGACTGCAACGGTACCGCGAGCCGCCTCCTACCAATCGTTCGATAGGTTCAGATTTCCCGATCGGGATTGGAGGAGGTTAGGATTTTCTCTTCCGATAGCAATCGATCGATATTCCAGGAATTACTCGTCTAGTTCAGATGGGTCGAATGAGATTGGGTACATCAAGGATGTCGCCGATGTTCTTACCGAAACTACAGTGGATACAGTTGCCACTGCCGCCAGTGCTCCTTCAGTTCCGCTCCCGTTCCCTGGCGAAGTTGCAGCTGCTGCCGCGGATTCTTTCGTCCCTGTTGCGGCGTTGCAGCACTTGATTGATGCAGTGCATTCTTTCACCGGCTTGAATTGGTTAGGTTTCTGGTTCATATTTGTGTTTTTTTCGTTGTGTGCATTTAGATTTTTTTTTTTATTTCCTGATTTTATTCACTAGATTTCATTTAATATATGTCTCAGGTGGGCTTGTATTGCCTTGACAACTCTTTTGATTCGTGGAGCCACCGTTCCTCTATTGATAAACCAGTTAAAAGCTAGTGCTAAACTAAATGTGAGCCTTTTTCTTCCCTGTTAAATTTTTTTTTTAATGCCATTTGTGAAGTTGGAGGAAAAGCTTGGCATAATGGCTAGAATTGTCTACCACCTATTATTAAGGTGCGGCGTGCAAATCACTTTTTAAGAAAGCTATTTGAGAAATTGATTTAAGGTTGCCATCAGTAATATTTATTTGGCAAAAAAAAAAAAAAAAAAGAGGGAAAAAAATTAAATATAGAAATATGTTTAAATTTACGCTTGAAAGCATAATCTCATCTAAAATATTCCTTCCCAATTAACCTACATTTCTTTTTCCGCATAGGTGCAAATTTGTCAAACTTCCAGCGAAAAAATCCTTTATTTGCTCTTTGTTGTTTTTTTATTGCTGATTTGCAGATTATGAGGCCAGAGATGGAGAAACTCAAGGAGGAGTTAAATAATGTATGAATTTCCCTTATGAGCTAAGAAAATTCATTATATCCAGCTAAGAATTTTCTTAGAAGTCTCACATTCGTTCTTGTTTGACTATTATTAGACTACCAGACAATAGTTTAATTGATTTTATTCCTTGTTTTTCTTATGAAGTTGTTTGTTTTCCATTTAATTTTTGTTGATATTCTCAGAATATGGATCCAGAGTTTCTTCAAGAGGGCCAAAAGCGGATGAAGGCATTATTCAATAAGTATGATTCATTTTACCATGCAATTCAAACACACATTGACACTGCCATCTAGAGTTTTGTTGAATGGTATTATAGTTGCTGCCTTTTTTTCCCCTGAAATCTATTTTGCATTAGGAGGTCATTTACAAGATATTATGTTTAATGCAGGTTATATTTTCCACTCTCCACATATTAATCTTGTTATCATTTTATGTTTTTTTTTGTGTGTTGAAAGAAACATGCTGATTTTGCAATATTGGAGTGATCTCACTGTTTTAACTCCTTTTTATTGTTTAGATGCGAATGAACGAAACAGATTTTAAGGTATGCATGAGCCAGCTGAATATTAACGTTGTCTTATTGCATAGTCTCCTTCAAAGTAGGCATGCTATTATGTTATGTTGACTACTTCGGTCAATTTGCCATAGGGTGCATTTTGGACGGCTTTTTCCCCTGTTGGCTTTGTACGTTAGGAAATGTAACTGAGAGGTTGTTTGGGGTTACGAGATCGTGCTTCGTTCTTAAAATTTTCACATCCCACTGTGGAGGTTTAAAATTGCGCATTTGGGTATTGAGACGTTTTTCTTTCATGAGGTGAGGCGTAAGCCTCAAGGTATTTTGAGGCGTAAGCCTCAAAATCCAAAAATTACGTTAAGTGAAAATAAATGTTAAAAGTGATTTTTTATATAATACTCAAATAATAACATATTAATTTTTTATTGAACTATGAAGTAACAAATTGACATATATATGAAACAAAAATTGCACAAGACGTAAAGTGACAAGTGATAAGTTACGTGAAATAGAATTGAAATCCAAATATTACAAGAACAAAACAACATGAAATATAGGAATCACGTAAAAGTATCTTATAGCATGAAGTTCAGTTCCAAATTCCTTCTTTCTTAGCTCCCTACTCATCTACATTCAATTCTAAAAAAAAAGCTGACATAATTAACAACAACTCATAAATCATCTGCATCATCATCAATGAGGGGTCTTTATTTGAGTCATCGTCATAACAAATTAATCTCTCCCCTTTCTCATCCTGTGGAGTTTAATGTCTCTCAATATGTTTCTTTTTTATTTATTTCAGTTTTATTTTTTCTTTTATAAATATTTGTCATCAACATAAAGATGAGAATAATACTTCAAAATTTTTAGAAGAGGTGGTGGTGTGTGACTTTCAAGTGATTCACGGCGGTGGCTACGATGGTGGTGGCTATGGCAAAGGAAGTGGGCAAGAGGTCGAGGTTGTTGATAGAAATTTGTTGCGGCTTAGGGGTGTATGAAGGCATGATTTGTTAGGTGCATTAGCTTGGGGGTTAGGTAAATTTATATATATATATATATATATATATATATATATATATATATATATATATATATATATATATATATATATCAGTTGAGGCGTACGAATCACACTAGTAAGGCGAGGCGCGCCTCAGCCAAGCTAAGGCGTAAGCCGCATAAAAAAAGTTCGAGGCGTATGCCTCGAGGCATTTTTCACTGGAATTGCGCTGAGGCGAGTCTCATATTGCGCAATTTTAAACAATGCCCACGATTGCTTTTCGAATCTGAAGGAAGCTTCTCATGTTCGCTTGCTTCATGTTGTTCGAAGCTATGAGAAATACGTGAATGCCCTTACCGTTATCTGCCAAGAAACATCTCCGATAGAGTTATCAAGGAAGATCGACATTTTACGAAAGGAGATGACGAGGATGATGGTGCACTTGTGCTTCATGAGTCCATTGGCGCGACACTTGGTTACCAAAGCAAGGGCTTAACAAGGACTCGTTCTGAGTCATCAATGATCCGACGAGCGGAATGCTCCTACAACTCCTCCCTAGCAGTTTGCTAGAGAAGCACCGCTAGGCGCTCTATTTTGGTTTTCAACTCCTGGCACTCAAACACTGAAGGAGTGAGCATCGTCGATGAGCTTTGTCATATGGTTTGCAAGCTGGATGGGCTTCACCAGTATCTATTTAATCCCATCACCCATCATCTTTTCCACTTTACTCCCTGTCCTTCCTTCCGTTACCTAGCTATTCATTTTTGCTGTCCTGAAATGATGACAAAAAATACCTAATCATTGATGAAATGTTTGATCCCAATCTCCTAATCCCTAATTGAAAGGTGAAGAAAACATTACCCATATCCAACAATCATGGCCGGTTCTCCATCGCCTGCCAACTATGGGAATAGAGAGAGAGAGAGAGAGAGAGAGAGAGAGAGAGAGAGAGAGAGAGAGAGAGAGAGAGAGAGAGAGATCTAGTTTCTCGACCTTTGAGTTGCGGATGAAAGAGAGGAGCTTGGAAAGAAGATGGTTGAGCTGGATTGACGTGGTGTTGCTCTAAACATAATCCCCGCAATCTTCTTCATCTTAAATAGATAGCAAAAAATTATTGTTACTATGTTTTTAAGATTGGGTATGAATTTTTAAATTTTTTTCGAATTGTTAGTTTGTTACTATATAAATTTTTTAAAAATTTGACGTTTAAATAATTTCTTTTCATCTCTCTCTCTCTCTCTAAGGATATAAAGGTAATTTATTCTCATATAGTTGCAGCACAACAACTCAACAGTTATACTTCTCAAATAGAATATATTGTTTTTTGTACAAAAAATTCAGAAAGCAGCTTTCTGTACAACAAATTTATAACCTGCTTTACTAACAGTTGCAGCCATCCCAAACCCACTCATAATTTTTAGATGGTTATGAAACAGTCATCAACCCTTTAGCATCTTACATTCATTAGACTGGTAACTTTGGTCTATGTAGCATACTGTTATGACTGTTTAATGCAGCGTATTAGGTAGGATTGCTTTCTTTACCCATTGCTTCCCTGTAGATTTAATGAAGCATAAAATATTCCAGTTTATATATCAGATAAAAATGAAGATTTTCTTAAATAGGCTTGTACAGAATCCTTTCATCTTCTCTGACAAGCTTGTTGATTCAGAATTTAATTATTGATTATGGTGTTTACCTCTTTTGTACGAACGTGCTATTTACAGTCCATTCAGGGGCGGATCCAGCTATTTTTTTCAGGGTGGGCAAAATTTTAATTAAATAAATAACAACAATAATAATAATAAAATAAAAATATAATAATAATAATAATAAAATTATCAGAAATTGATAAAATTTAATAATAGTCATGCCAAACAAATTTCAAGTTTTAATTCTCTCTAGATTTACTAAAACCAGATTGAGTTAAGTCATACTTGTACGAAAACGATCCATAAGAGCGACACTTATTTCCTATAGATGTGAAGCCAATGATGCTAATGTTCTAAAAGAAGATGTCTCTTAGAGCAACAAATGTTTAGCCTAGGAGTGTAAGTGAGCCGAGTCGGTTCGTGAGCCGGCTAAAACTTGACTTGTTAACTAGTTGGCTAGTCGAGTTTATCGAGCTTAGAGCTGATGAAAATAATCACCCACAATTAATTTTTTTCTCATTTAATGTCTTATGTCCAATAATATTTTACATAACTATTAACAGTAACTACTCATATCCTTCTGCCATTATTCTTTCAGAAATTGTAGTCATCTCTCTACAATGGATATCTTGTGTCCAATAAATATATCATGCAATGATGGTGTATGAGATTATGCCAAAATAAACTCATATATCAGCATACATAATAGACTAAAGCAAAAGAAATAAGGAAATCAAATCAACAGAAATAATCAAGGTTAACATGAAACCTCCGATGAAATTAGAGAAGAAATCTTTCATAAAGTTGAAACTCCCTTTAATCACGAGCTTGCATCAAATTCTTTGGAAAAACACATTGATCGCTTGGACACTGAACTTTTTATTTCATATGAAAAAAAATCATATATATTCCTTCATGAAAATCAATTGGAATGGCATCACGAAACATAGATGCAGTAAGGAATGAGAAATTCTTGATCCGCAGAGAAGAGATGTCTCAGCTGCAGGAAAATCGAACCCGGCCGAAGGAAGCGAAGGAAAAGAAAGGGGCGCGGGCAACTGAGCGGGGCAAAAGGGCAAATTTTTTTTTTGTGGGGGTCAAAGTTCCAAATATTCCCTTCCTCTAGGCAATTTTTTTTTTTGAGGGTGGGCATTTGCCCACCCTGGGCTGACCTAGGATCCGCCTATGAGTCCATTCACCTGAACATGCTGATATGACAAGTGCTAACATATGTAAATAAGGCAGGTGATGACTTGCCAAATAACCACGTTCTTTATTAATATTCCCCAAGGGGACGAAGAACTCTTCACCGAATTACTGAAAGGAGTAGTTGGTCTCCATGAAGCTGGTGATGGAGGATCAAATTCATCCAGTGCTTTATGTATATTAGGTGTTACACATTCAACGTAGTATTGTAGTTGTGTAGACAGTCGACAAGCTTCATAAAGGATATGCAATTTGTATCTCAATTGGTAGTGGAGAATTTGTGAATTTTGAGCTGAATATATATATATCTCATAAAATTGTATCAGAGCAGTAATATAGAAAACGGTCCCATGACAATCTGGATGTGGCAGTGGTGGCAATACAAAAACAAGTTGTAATAATTAGGGAGCAATGTGTGGTATAGGGTATTCGGGAGCATTTATATGATTGTCTCAACAACTGGACACACTATACATTATTCTACTGCTTATGAATTTCTATGACTCTTTGATGATGACATCAATGAAAAAGCAAAGGTAACCTGTGATAAGAACAGCATCTATACAGGAAGCTACAGAACAACCCGCATCTCTATTTGTATAGATTTGGTGACAACAAAAGTGACTAGATGCTCCTCAAACTCAAGCTTTATATTGGGCTGTTGAAAAAAAAAAACTCCTGTTCATGTTCTTGTGCATGCTTAATTTCATAATCACACTTGAGCTCGGTACCATGTCATCACATTCAACAAGCACATGCACACAAAGAGGTGGAGGTAATGAGACTGGCAGAGTTAATGGGGTTTAGAGAACTATTAGGATTGGAGTGGCTGGATGGAGAAGTGAAATGGTTGTAATTAGTTCTTGAAGACATATTGTATTGTTCGTCCAGAGTTGTAAGTTGGTTGACACGCACGTGCGCGCATATATAAATATATATATATATATATACACACACACACACACATTAAATTTGATGAGATTTTGGTGAAGATTAGTGACTTTGTTTAATTTAATAATGTGTGCAAGGTATGATATGATGGATGATAATATGAAGGATTAGTGGGATGGTAGGTATCATAGTGGGGTTAGGAAGAATCTGATTTCTGATGTCTTTTATTATAGAGATGATTATAATAAGGATCATAATAGGGACCATAATATTTATGTGAATAATATGTTTTTTATTTTTTATCATGTTAGGGTAGGAAGCTCAATGAGATTCAGGTGGATATCGATAGCTTGGACTAGTATAATAATGTGTCATGAGAAGTATAATGTGATCTATGATAGTATGAAGGATGAGTGAGATCTTGTTATGGGATAGGAAGAATGCAATGTTTTATGTCTTATTAGAAAGATGATCTTCATATGAATTATAATAGCAACCATAATATTCATGTGAATGATATGATTTTTTATTTTTTTTCTTTGACATAATATTTATCAAAGTCATTATAATAATCATATTTAGAATTATTATGAAAATATGAACTCATAATAAATAGGTTAAATTATTAATTCAATAGGATTAAATTGTTATGTAGTTCCTTAAGCGAGAAAGGTGAGGGGTTTGGTTGGGGGACAAATGACTGTTCTTTTGTTTTTTTGGCATGGAATTTGTAAGAAAGACAATATTTAAAATATTATGATTTTGAGTGGGAGAGAATTTCTTGGAGGAAAATTATGAAGGAAGAAAAGAGATGATGTGTGATTTTCTTAGTATGGTTGATCAAATGTTTGGGGGGGGGGGGGTTCAATTTTTGGTTATGCCAATAGATATTATGAATCCTAGCGACGCTCTGCTAGGGTTTTGTTTTCCCGAGCTGCTTGGGCTTTTTGCCCCCGCCGGCGAGGGGATCCGCTCCTCTGGCTAAGGAAAGTTTTTCTATTCTCCTTCCTTTGTTTCTGGAGTTTATTAGCGTGGTTTGCCTTTCTTTTTAATGGGCTTGCCGGCATGCCGCCGATTAAACTGAAAGATCCCGATTTTTTTGGGGGAATCTCTCATTCTAAGTCCTTTCCTCAAGCTCTTGCTGGATCTACTTCCTCTTTTCCGGATTTGAGGCACTCTACCTTTCGTGGTCTTCCGTCCCTTTGGGTTTCTGATGAGGAAATCAAGGATCTGGCTGAACCTTTTCGTTTTTCGTTAGTTGGTTTTTTCCGTCGAAGCGTCCCTCTCTCGATGCTATTCGCAAATTTTTTTTCAACTTGAAGCTGAACGGAGAAGTGTCTGTTACGGTTTTGGATAATACCCATATTTTGATTAAGTTAGCCAATGATCTAGACTATTGTAGGGTATTTTGCCACCGTTCTTATCTGGTTTTCAATTGTTTTATGAAACTTACGAAATGGTCTCCTACTTTAGATATCGGTGTGGAGTCGCCGATAAACCCGGTATGGATCTCTTTTCCTCATCTTCGCCCTCACTTCTTTGCGCCAAGGATTCTGTTTGGGCTGGGTGAGTTATTTGGCAAACCTCTGAAAATTGATGAAGCGACGTCGGTTGGCTCTCGTCCGTCGAATGCACGTGTTTTAGTTGAAATTGATATTACTAAAACCTACGCTAAGCAAGTTAGGTTAGGCTCTGATTCTTTAGGGTATGTTCAAGAGGTGGTTTTTGATGATTTTCCTCAATTTTGTAGTGTTTGTAAATGTTTAGGGCATTTTTCTGGTAAGTGTAAATCTGATGCTGTGTCTGGTATCCCTGCTATTTCGGTTGTTCCAGTTGAAAATTTACCAATTTTAGGTACTGTGATTGACGGTAAGGGTGTTTCCCATCCCGTGCCGGAAAATGTGGTTAATGTTTTTGAAAAATCTGAGTTTGTTGGGGTGGATTTGTCCGCTGTTGGGCCTGCGGGCGGCTCTCCTGCTGCTGGGATTTACCCTGTTACTTTGGGTGATCCGGTGGGTGTTAGTAACTGTAAGTGCCCGGTGGTGGTTGGGGACGGTGTTATTTTGACGAATGATGCTGATGACTGTGTTTTGTCGCCTAATGCCATTCCTTTTATTCCCTCGGGTTTGCTGGCCGGTTCTGCTCGCGCGGATGTGAATTTGGTTTCTCCGGATTTTGTTCTGGTGCTGGAGGTGGGCGCTGATCCGGTGAATGTTGCGATTTCTGATGTTTTGCCTGTTCTGGGTGTAGAGAATTCAAATGAGGGTGTACAAGGGTTAATAAATTCGGAAGGTGATGCTGATGGTTTTGTGTATGTTGCTCCTATCGGGATTGAGATGAGTCTCCGCCTCTGGGTTGTGTGGATGGTACTCCTCCTAATAACAGCTTAGTTGAGGTTCCAGTAAATGAGATTGATGCTCAAGCGATGGCTACATGTTTGGGTAATTCCTCTGGTTTGGTGATTCGTAAACAGGGTGATTGACTCATTGATTCGTCGGATGATGAATCGGAATCTGAATTTAATGAGACTGAAAATGATTTTTCTCTTGTGCGTATTGCAAATGTTGCCCCTCGGGGGAAATTTTGGGGAAGAGGTCGACGTAGACGATGAGTTTTCATTTATGTTTGGTTGTTTTTCTTGCTGTTCCACCTCGGATTCGTTTGGCTTTACTGTTCCATTTGCAGCTATATGAGGCTAAAGGCAATGATGTGGTCGGGGCTCATGTCCCGGTCGTTTTTGCTGGTGGCAACCGTTGGTGTGGATTTTGGGACGGCTTCTTGGGTTATTATCTACACTAACTGGACGGTCCGTGCGGGACGTCTTGGACGCTGGAAGCCTTGGACGTTCTTTGAGCCAATTTTTAGCTTTTTTTAGCTTGTATTTTTACTTTTTGGTTTTTGTGGTCTTTTCTGATGCTTACATCTTCGTGGGCTGTATCCTTCTTTGGTTTTATTAATAAAATTAAATTTTGGAAAAAAAATATTATGAATCCTATATTTAGGAATGGCTTTTAGGAGATGTTTTTTTTTTTGCATCCAAAAAGATAAGGAGATGGAATATTAAAAATAGAGAAAGATGAGAGGGTTCGGTGGACATAAGTTCATACATGGATGAAAAATATGAAATGCCTAGGAGAAAAAATGAGAGATAGATATTTTAGGATACATGTCATACTCACAACGGATCAATTCAACTCCCATTCCAAATGATGGGTCTTAAATGCAATGGAATAATTCTCACAATTTTCCTTGTCCTTATATTCTTCAAAATAGAGAGAGGATAAGGGAGAGAGTGAGTTAATAGGAGAGTGAGAGAGGGAAGGCAGGTGAAGAGAGGGCAACAAAGGAGGAGAGAGAGAGAGAGGATGTAGAAAATGAGAGCTTGCTTACAATTTTGTATTAGTCATCAATAATTATTATTTTATAGAAGCATACTCAATTTATAAAATAGGTTTTACATATGAGAAAATAACAAAGTAATCTAAGTGCAATAAAAATAAACTAATTAAGATTTTTTTTTTATTAAAGACTAAATCATCTTTTATGAAGGACTCATCTAAATAAGTGCCTCTTGAACACATATTTATTACAAAGTCAATCCTGATATGGGAGTTGCTGACATGCCCAAATAAGGCAGATTTGAATAAATGTGAAATATGTCATATAATTGTGTCCTACATCCTATTTATGAAGGTTTTTGATAGAATATGATATAAAAATTGCACCTTCTTTGTTAATGCTATATTTAAATTCTCCTTATGATCTTCATCAAGTTTGACCAAGTGTACTATTCAGGTTACCTTTTTGGAACTTAAGGGTTGTTGGGCTTGACTTACGTTTATGTTGATTGTGTTTTTAAGTTTAAGTGACCTGGACCTTAAATGTGTTTTGCTAGCTATGTATATGAAGATGGTAAATTCAAATGATAATTCAACACTCTTCTACTAGAAAAAAAAAATTGTTAAGAGGTAGTGTGATGCACCTATTGTTTGCTGACAAAGATTCCTTAGTCTAGTTGGTTAAACTACCTCCATTGATTTCATAGATAAGGGCAATGAAAACAAAGGATGATAAGATCATGGGTCTTGATTGAGTTTGTTATTCCCCGATCATCGACTTTGAGCCAATAATAATACCTCCTCTCGGACCTCTCCACAATCTAAATAGCTGTAAGTAAAAATAAAGCATCGTAGAGCTTATATACTTGCATTAATAAAAGTTTTCTCTTATGATTGAGAGGGGTGATTAACTATACAGGCTAGAACCTATGATAAATCTTGAACCAAATCATTAAGTCCTTGTTAGAGGTAGTATCGTATTTAAAAATCTGAATTGCCTTCTGAAACATTAAATTAGAAAAACTCAAATATTCAATAGATGTGGATGGGGATTTTCAAATCCCATAATACTCTCCAACTCTCAATTTCAAAGGGAGTCATGGAAGATTGACCATAAATCTTGAATATACTAATCTCCAATTACATAAGTTTTAAAATTGCACCTCACTTTCTGTAAAGTATGAAAAAAATAGAAACAGAGGCAGCCTTGGTAACCATAGAATGAAGCAAGAGAACCAAGACAAACCATAGCAACAATATACCTATTGATTTTCCAAATCAAAGAGTTGTAGAAATCACATGCACTACATGATCCCAAGTCCCGATCCATAGTAGAAGTAGAAGGATCTGGAGGCCATATGAAGTATTGCGAGAGTTCCACATTAATATCCATCAACCCAAAAGCTTAAGTTAACGGGTAAGGACCACTGTTGACATATTAGGAAGCAAATTTTTGTTTCACTTCTAATGTGGGATTAATTTCCATTGTTATATGGATCTATATTTTATTAATCTCTTTTTCACATAAAAGTTCCCAACATCAACCAACAATCTCTGTTAAATGGAAGCTTTTCAATGCCCTCAAATGTCATGCACCAAGAGTCCTCTTAATCTTGTGGAGCTTATGTTGGCCAGACCTTGGGCCTTAGTTGATTGTGATAAATGCTACCACGATCTCTGCGAGCCACAAACCACATGAAACTCTTGCTCCCTGCCATACTATTGACTATGATACCACTTGTTAGTGCTGAGTGTGGAACACTGGGGGGCTGAGGTTGAGACCAACACGTTAGAAGAGGGGCAACCATCAACTTAAAAGCTTAAGCTAATGGGTAAGGGCCATTACTAATATATGCTAGGAACTCAACTTATATTTTTTTTAATATGGAAATAATCTCCAATCTCTTGTGTATCTAGACAAACATGGCTTTCATACTGTCGATGTCGTATACATATATGAATCACCTTTTTATTCTCTTATTTATGACATGGCTATCCTTTGTTTTCTACCATTGTAATTATTGTTATTATTTAAGATAGCTAGTGTATTTCTTGCGATGATGTTTATTCTCATAGAAAAATTCTTATGATGGTATTAGAAGACTTCAACTGAATGAGCATACACTACTGCAATTTTAAGGTTTCTGATTAACTTACCTTTTGCTTGTTTTAATCCAGATGTGGTTTCTTTATTCTTTATAAGCTTGTGAGTTATTAAGTGATGAAGAAAGTGCATCTCATTACTGAGTGCAGGAGATTTGTTTATTAAAATATATTGAGCTGTTTTGACCGTGCGCCTGTCAATAAAGATACCGAGTTATTTTTATTCTAACGAGATTATAAGAACTTAAAGCAGTACGAGGGAAAAATGATAAATTTGAGCCTTGCTATTGTTAGATGAAACACTTGATGTAAGATTAGGCAAATAGAATGAAATATCTTAAATTGATACTTTGAAATAACATATCTTAGAAGCACAATCATAATATAGCAGAATATGGTTGCAGAATTTATCGAATGAGGTTGATTCTTTGATGTGGACTTGGAGCTTATTGATCGAAAATTTATTGTATGAGGTTAATTCTTCAAATCAAACACTTCAATCTTATCAAACCTGCAATATTCCAGAAAAAAGCCTGGTTTTATTCTCTGCATGGTAAATCACATATCTGAAGCAGTTTTTTGACCTGAAATTTTTTTTTTTTTGCGGATAGAAGGAAAATATATGAAAACGATTCTTAGTGAAATAGGCATCAATCTGGTGTTGCCTGTGAGGAAGTATCAGGAAGATTTTTATTTGATTGAGCACCTTTGTTTGTCTTACCGAACATAGAGTTTTTTTGGCTGTTCTGTCCTTTTCTGAGCTAGAATTAAGCGGGATAGTTTAATAATATGTTAACAAAACAAAAGGTAGATTTCAGGGAGTACATATATTTTGATATCTCACCTGTACGGTATGCTTATTTGCCGATTTGAAAAGAGACTAGTCCTAGAGTGCTGAGTGTAAATGTATTTATGTTGCATGTGTAAGCAAGTTTTCATTTACTTGCATGAAAATTATTCTACACATATAGCTTGCTTATAGTAAATTCAAGTGACATGGAATAAGGACTGCTGAGTAGGAATCCTTTTATGGCTATTGTTTGTACTCTGTGAGCCTCTACATTGTAGACCTTGATTAAATTTTTGTAATAGCTAATTCTAAGGACTTGCGTGCTTCTGTTCTTTATTTCTTTTGTCAAAATGTAACCAGTAACCTGCATTAATATATGACTCAACATTCCTTTCATCCACCAATGGTGTATTTTTTTCCACATGTTTTACTGTGTTGAAATTGATGTAATTATAAGTAGTCGCTTTAATTGTTCGTTCACTTGGTTCTTGAAGGCATGGAGTCACTCCATTTACTCCGCTAAAGGGTGCTTTAATTCAAGGTCCTATTTTTATCAGTTTTTTCTTTGCTGTAAGTTCCCCTCCTTGGTTCATTTGTTTTTACCATGTCCAGCATTTTGACTTCTCTTGTTTTTTATCCTTTGGTACTTTTATTCTTAGATATTTTACTTTTTTGAGCTAACTTTTTTTCTGGCATTATTTTTGAATATCCTTGGATTATTGAATTTGTCTTTCTATATTATAGATTTCAAACATGGTTGAGAAAGTACCATCTTTTAAGGGAGGCGGAGCATTTTGGTTTACAGATCTGACGACTCCAGATCCCATGTACATTTTTCCAGTTTTGACTTCTTTGACATTCTTGGCAACTGTTGAGGTCAGTTTTTTTTTTAATTTTATTGTTACGGTGATATACTAGGAGATTATGTATGCTGAAGCTCTTGGATGCTGGATATTTGATTTTTTTATATTATTTCTGTTAATATATGTATTCTTTTAATTCTTCAAGCAATTTTCTTTAAATTGCTTGGATTCTTGTTTTGTAAGTAAAATCATTTCCTCAGTTTTTTTTTTCTGGAGTGGCGTCGAAGCAAGAAATGAAAAGTCTTGGGCAATGACTGATATACTTTAAAATTCGTATGTTTGTATTTTTTTCCCTGTTTATACCATTTGTGCTGGCTGTGGAAGAAATTATGGTTTAGATGAGTGGTTGGATTCATACAAAGACGTCATATTCTCAAGTTCTTTTTTCACCATCTAATCATCCTTCTCTCTCCCTTTCTTTTTTTCTTAGACGATAGATTTTGTTATAGGGGGAAAATCTTCACTTACTGTTGTTAAACACAGAGCGCAACTCGTGTTTAGAACTTAGAAGTAAAACTATTTGTAGCACTTTGTGTCACCTAGGTTTGCTTTGGCATAGCTTTCCTGTGGTGTCATGGTGGTTATACGAAAGGTCAATTCATGACAATTGCAACTGCATGATGAGCAAGCAGCTTTGCCTATCTGCAGAAATAAATCACAAAAAAAGCTGCTTTCCAAGCCACACTTCCGGGCATCAGACAGATCCTTATCACTATGCTTAAAAAGCTTTCAGGAATTCAAGTTAGATTGCAAACTCTCTTTCAAGTGGTGAGTTATGAGACCTGATCTAGAAGCTTAAAGTGTCCCAAGTTTGTGCTTTAATTATATTATGATAAAGCCACTTTCCTTTATTAATTTTTCATAGCGACTCCTCAATTTCCTTTCTTCTTAGGTGTCTCATGCGGTCACTCTTTTATCTTTTTACTGCTCCACTTCTTTTCATAAGTTTCTCCTTGTTCCTTAAATTTCGTAGTTCATTTAGTTTTTTTTATTTAAATAATGCTATAATTGTACTATTTTAAACTTATGGAAATCAGATTCGGGAGCCTTGAAAACTACGGGCAACACCCAATAAAATCAAGAAACATTTTGAAAACTACAGCCCAAACACTAAGAATTTCAAAAATCGCTCCATTTGTCCTGAACAATCCTAACCATCTGGTCAATTCAAGGATTACCAGCAGCTGCTCCATCGCCAATTCTTGCACTGCAACAACATGCAATCTGCATGCTGTAGTCCATCAGCTTCTACTTCCCTCCTGTCACGCGGCAACTATCATGTATAGCTTTTTTCTGCCATCTTCTATTTTTCTGTTGTGCGATGGGTTAAAAATATTGCATTCATTCCCTACTTTATTGTAAACAATGTTGATTTCATTCCCGTTTTTCCTCTTTCATAGAGCTGATTATGGTTTATTTTATCTTCTAGTTTACCACTAATGGGCTTTTTACCTCCTATAAATCTTGTACCTCTTCTACCCATTGATATATGAAAAAATATGCATTCTTCTCGTATTTTTCAATATGATATCAGAGACATTTTTCTCTTTCTTGTAATTCCTCTTAGAGTTTTAATTCTTCCTCATAAATATCTAATGCCTATGATGATGATTAAGTATGAAATGGCCTTAGAACAAAGTTACTCTTATGCCACCTCTTATTTTGAATCATGATGAGGACATCAGTCAAAGATTTCGGCATGTGTACCGTTGACGGAGTCGTAGACCGACGGCTACGATCCAGAGTCTTTACTTTTGATATATTTTGCGTTTTATTTATTTTGCATTTCTGTTTTTCAAGTTTACCCCTATGGATAATGAGTCTCTATTGTAGCCCCGAGGGCATTTGTGTCTTTCTGCTTTTCTTATTATTGTGGCTTATATATTAAGGTCTCTTGGATTTGTATGGGTTAATGATTTGATGAATGAAATTTTATCTTGTTTCTTAGTTATCTCTTTGTGAGTTCATGTGAGTGGTGAAGCCTAGGAGGGGCCAACGGAGTGCCCAACAGGGTGAGCTCTTGGTTTTTCTATTTTATTTGTATTCTTCCTCCTCCCTCCTTCCCCCATACCACCGGCAACCCCATCACAATCCCTCAAACCGATAGCCTCACCCCTTGCTCCCACTACCCGCCGCCTTCTCCACCCTTTCCCACCATCATCCGCCTCCCCAACTAGATGGCCTCCCCTCCATCCTTCCTCCCACCGGCCAAAATTTCCCTCTCCAAATCCCACCGCCGGCACCCATCTTCTCCCCCACTTAATGTTAGTTTAATCACCTTTAAGCCCTTCCTAATTTAGCCTACATGTTTTGGGAAAGCTTTCATTCAATTTAAAATTCAAATTTAAATTTAAAAAACTTTTCTAAAGTAGCCAAGTTAAATTAGGAAAGTTTTTCAATTCAAATCTGATTTAATTTAAAATTAAATGGGTATCTTTATTCCTCTACCTAACTTGGATTAATGCATTAAGAAGCATTAATTTCCCTCCCAATCTCCCTTCTCCCCTAATCATGCCGCCGGCCCCCCTCTTGATTCCCAATTTTTTTGAATTCAAATTTTGAATTCTTAATCTTCCCTCTGACCCATTAATTCTATTAATTAAATTACCTTATTTGGGAAATTAATTCAAAAGAGAATCAAACCTCATAACCTCTCCCCCTTCTAGCCGTCCCCCTCTCCTCATCCCACTTAACCCCAAGCCGCTGCCCCACCTTCTCCACCTCCCCCCTCAATCGCTCACCGCCGGCCAAACCCTCCGAGCCGCAACACACCAAGCCCTCCCACGACCATGTAGGGCAGATCCGGAAATTGATCACGGTTTTGCTTTCAATTCTCAAGGGGAGATTGACATCATCCAATCACCTTTTTTCAACCTTGGATTTGGATCCGAAAGTACTGTCGAGGAATACCTCGATCGTATTCTCTTCCTGTTAGCGGACGTCATCGACGAACAAAGACCTACTGGAGAGTGGAAGATCACCAGACGACCACCCGTTTCTCCAAATCCGACTCCTTACCCGGCGACTAGCACCATCGGCATCGCGTGTCTTCTAGTGGCGTCTCTAAGTTTGCTTGCAACATTCTTCCGCTAAAGAACTATTGTCATGAGTATTAGTGAGGGATCTCCAGGTGAACGATCTAATTGTTAAACCGTGGACTATTGTGAATTTCGCCATAAGCTTTATTTATTTATGTGGTTGTTGTTTTGCAAGTATCCTAATAATCTCCATAGTAAGTGATTGCTATTATTAATCTTCTCACAAATTGTTCTAAGGTCTAACTAGAAGAAACAGTAGTTTAAATTTAACAAAGTAAAGTTCATATTTTGATTAATTTCCGTAGTGCAATTCTTATTAGCCACTTTATTTCACATCAAATCAAGATCCCATAGGAATAATATAATGGCATCCAAGAAACCTTCTATAATTCGTTGGTTATTCAACTAAAATCAAATCCCTCTATACCTAAAATAAAAAACGGTTTAGTTGTCCAAAAAGTTATGATTTTGAATGCCTTTTCAATGTCACTATCTTCTTGGTTCTTAACTTTATTCTTTTGGTTCCTAAACTTTTTTGTAACTTCAATCAATTAAGAAAATTACTAAATATATGAACTTCATAACTAAACTGCTTCCCGCTTATTGTGAATTCCAGGATATGATCTCGGGGTTGATAGTTGACAATGTTAAAGAAAATTCTTTCTCCTTCCTCTTGATTGTTGAAGCAAATCCTAAAAGGCAAGTGAAAAAACTAAATATATATCTTCCTCTAATGAAAGTATGATAATATTATGTCAATTTTGTCTTGGTCATCCCAATTTCATGTACTGCAAAAATTCTTTCCCTCGCTATTCATCAATATAATTTTTGAAGTATTCCTGTGCTAATAGTTTAATTACATTCAAAATACTTACCCTAATCATTTTGATAAAATCTCACAACATTCTTGCTAGTGTCTGTAGTGACATTTGAGAACATATCTTATGAAAAATATCTCAAGTGCTAAGTAGTTTATATCATTTGTTGATGATCATACTAAAATCACTTGGATTTTATAATAAAAGACAAATATGAAGCCATTTCTATTTTTAAAAAAATTCACTCTTTTTACAAATCTAATTTAATACCCAAATTCAAATATTTAAGATTGATAATAGAAAAGAACATTTTCATTTCATTCTTAGATATTATCTCCTTCAATGAGGAATTGCTGACTAGAGATCTTGTATTCATACTCCACAAAATATTATGTATGTTGCTGGATCAATTTTGATCACTAACAAAGTCCCAAAATATTATTGGTTTTGAGGTTATTCTTATTGTTGTATATCTCAATAGTCATATGCCATCAAGAATTCCAAAATTCAAAACTTCTTGTCAAACTTTCTTCAAATCCTATCCTAGAAATAGACTCTTCACCACCATTCTTCTCAAGTTGTTTGAATTCTCTATTTTTTGCACATCTTCCTCCTCATCAAAGAAGCAAACTTAACTCAAAATAAAAAGCAAGAAAATGCTTTTTTTTATTGGATGCTCTTCTGATGCGGACATCGGCACGAAGATTTGGCGCATCTATCACAGGATGCGTCGTAAATCGACGGCTCTAATTTAAATTGTCATTTAAATTGTCATTTTCTGAATTTTAGCTCTTATTTTCGGTTATTTCATGTTTTACACTTAGGTTAGTTTATGTGAGTGTTGTGGCCCAAGTGGCAATTTTGTAATATTTAATTTTTTCTCATGTTGTGGCCTATATATAGGGCCTCAAGCTATTGTAAGAGGATGAAGAATTGATAATAAAAATTTTGTGTTCAACACTTGTGTTCTTGGGAGAGAACGTTAGTGAGATTCCTATGGGAAGGAATCGAAGTTTTCACCAGCCGCAAGATGGGTCCGGGCTCGTGATTTGAAGTCCCTTGGAGAAGGGCAAAGCATCACCCGTCAGCCTTTGGAAGAGTCCGAGGCTCGCGGTTCTTTATCTTCTATCGTTTATTTTCTCGCTTTTGTTTTTATCTCTTGCTTGTTATTCCTCCTTATTGTCCTAGTCGTCTTCATCCTCCACCCTCGCCGCCGGATCTCACCCCATCCGACCCCCATCCTTCCTCTCCAAGCCCACGGCCAACTCCCTCACTCGCCGGCCACCTCCCCCATCCAACCCGTGAATCTCCCCTTCCCCCTTACCACCCCCTTTTCTAATTTGGGTTGGCAAAATCGAGAGGGAAAATCCATGACAATGTTGGATTTCAAATTTCAAATTTGAATCTTTTCTAATTGGGTTTGATCCATATTTGGAAGGTTTTAACTCTCCAATTCAAAACTCGAATTTGAATGGCAAGGAGATGAGTCATTAATCCCTCCAAATTAAATTAGACCCATCCAACTTCCACCGCCTCCACATGACATTCATTCCTTCCTAAATTAGATTGCATAAATTTGGTAACTATTATTTGAATTAATTCAAATCAATTTGAATTTCAAATAGTAACTATATTTATACGTCTTATTTTAGGAAACCTTTTGAATTAATTCTTATTTGAATTTTTAATCAAGAGAGGATCAAATATGTCTTTCCTATCTTGACTTATTAATTAAGTAAGTATTAATGGATCTGTTTGACCGAAAATTCCAACCAGCAAATTCCATTTAATTGTTTTCCTAAACTCTTAGTCCTTTTGGAAATAATGTCAATGCCCGTAACTCTTCTTGGCTGAATTTCTCATTCATATCTCTTTCTTAGGCATTATTTTCTAATCTAATTCCCAAATCAACTCATTGATTTAGGAATAGAAAATCCCTCAGATAAAAGTCCCTGCCTCCTCTCTAGATCCTGCCGTGTATGAATTAATTGAGTAGTTAATGCCCCACCAATCAATCAATCAAAGCCAACTACGTTCCCATCCAAGCTGGCATTAATCTCAGCCCTCCCAACATCTGCCGCCCCTCTTTCTCTCCCATACTCAGGGAATTTCAACAAAGAATAGCAGCTGTTCTGCACCCGTGGCTATCCCAACTTGCTGTCCAGAAATTCCTGGATGCTAGAAGAGGCTGTCCCCTCTTCCAAACCTAAGAGAACTGCTGTCCAAGGCAACTTACCTGCTATCCAGTGATCCTAGCAGGAGTTCCCTGCTGTCCAGCCCCTTGGGGAGCGACCGTGACTGCTCGGAACTGTCCGGAATCGCTATCCTAGGTTGGCTACTTGCTGTCCAGAATTTCCCAAGTGCCAAAAGCTGCCGTTTAAACCTCACGAGTCGCTCTTCAAGACCCATTGGACTCAAAGCCGTCCTACTCGTTCTACATCATCTTCTCACTAACAATGGTACAAATGCATTTTTCCAATATTAAAAAATATTACACCATCATAGATATGACTTTTTT
Organism: Dendrobium nobile; assembly: GCA_022539455.1. Lineage (NCBI taxonomy): Eukaryota > Viridiplantae > Streptophyta > Magnoliopsida > Asparagales > Orchidaceae > Dendrobium > Dendrobium nobile. Next base: position 29,924,423 of record CM039730.1, read on the forward strand.
GAAAAATGAATCATTCTTTTCTAAAGGATATTGGAGAAGCTATCGAGTTTTGGTGTGAAGGTTATTTATATGCTTCCTTACCCTGGCTGATCGAGCCGTCAACATCACTCACGTTTCTTGAGAAATCTCTAACTGATGATGCGCTAATTCATATTCTTCGGTCAACAAAGATAAAGTTTACCCTTGGTTATTAAATTCAATATTTTTTAAAGGAAATTCCTCCTCAATGTGGACAACTATCAATCTAATCATAGAACATTTTTCTAAAAAGAATCCTCCCGCTTGCAATCAAACTGACCATCAAAAGAGAATCGGGAGGAAAAATCTAGCTTTGGTCAGGAAAGATAAAATAGCATAACCATATGACTATAAAAGCCACTAAGAACATCTCTCGGTAACACTCCTAACTAAAATGGAATTAATGTCTCTTGCTAACCCAGGCTCGAGCATTTCCTTTGTAAACTTCTCAGTAACATGAAATTCCTTACCAAAAGGATCATGAAGTTGAGCAAAGCGCGCGACATGCGCCTCCCAACATAAGAAGCTCTCAATTCAAGCATGTAGAGAAATGGTCATGTGATGATTGTGGTTCCTCTTTTTCTACAAATAGAGATGGTAGTAAAGAGTCAAACTCTAATGAAAGCATGAAGAATACAAAAAATTCATCTCTGCTTTGTTGACCAACATATCAATAGCTAAAAATGTCATAATTTGGAGGAACACATTCTTTATAAGGATCGCCCAAGATAGGTAATTAAGATATAACTTGTAAATCTCACAAGGTAATAGTCATCTCATTTGGACTGATCTAGCACGTGTTGTAATACTATCCCTATGCTTTTCTATGCCTTGGAACCATGAAATTGACAAGTGGCTCTAATCAAACATGGAAGCATAAATATCTTGATAAACCCTAGCTCGTCTAAGTATCTTGTGATGCACCTTGAGCACATAACGTGCTCTATAAAGATAACTACTCAATGCCTGGATAGGACTATCAAATATGGGATCATAGCGTTGCTCTTCGACCTCATGATGTAATAAATGATAACTCAGAAGGTGAATAATACCTATACTACGCCACTGGTTGAAGGATATCCTGATTGCCATAGCTCAAACCATCAACAATGTTTTCCAAAGAATCACCATCACTATGTCGTAATCTGAGAGTAATAATCCAGTCTACAGGATCATGTCCGACCGGAATATTCGAATCAAAAGTAGCCATACGTTGAGAACAAATGAAAAGTCCATCATAAATATTTTTATTGACCAGCATTTATTGATGCCAAGATAAGCAATCTCAAATATGAGTTGATTGAGAAAAATCATATATGTTAATCTCCCTCCAAATTTGCTCCTCTATGGGCTCGGAGCAATGCATTAAGCGAGGCCTGATCCTTTTAAACATCTTGGCCTGATAAAAAGATAAAAAAAATTAAGATCAAAACAAAAAAAGGGGGAGAAAGAAGAATAATAAATAGGAATGTTCAAAATTTGTGAACGATTATTACAATGAAGATATTGTGTGAAAAAATGCAAAATACATTCATTGGGAGGTAATTTGTTGACAATATAATAATAATAATAATAATAATAATAATAATAAATTTTACTGAATATATGCGACTCTAGTCCTGTGCAAAAAGAGAGCTATCGTGACTCAAAAGGCAATAAGGCTTCTCTCCCGTCCGCACGAATCCGCTCTCCTCGCATGGAGAAATTATTATGTGTCTCCGAATGTAGTTCTGCATCCGGACTCCAATTAAATCATGACATGTGGATTGTATACATGAATTTTTAATATATATTTTTTATAACTCATGACCCAACGATCATATGCATAATCTTTATTCTATTTATTCTAAATTCCTTTTCTTCTACATTTATCCTCCATTGTTCTAAGCATTCACTTGCTTCAAGCAATTTCACTTTTTGGAGCTATCACCTCATTTAGTAATGTTTTGATATTCTAGTTGGTACTAAATATAGTCACCCATACTCACATTGTTGGGAATGCTGAGTGAATCATCTCATTTTGAATAGCTACTTTATGCTTCTTTTGAATAAGATATGAATTCAATGTCAATTTTTTATTGGAAAATTTTTTGGTCATGTAGAAATTATTTTTTTATACTATTTACCATCCTATCATATATATGTTTAATGACTTCAACAGCTATTACAATCAACTTTTATGTTCAGCATGCCATGTCTCAAGTGGCTTAGAGATTAGCATTTTTTTTTAATGTAAAAAAGTGAACACCATTGCAGTTGTGCTATTTATATGACCGCTTAAACACTTCTTCTTCTACCCATTCTGTTATTCATACATTTAAAAGTTATATATCTAATACAGTTTACCATTTTATCATGCTTATGTTTAATGAATTCAACAAATATTGCAATCAACTTTTATGGCCAGCATGCCATGTCTCAAGTGGCTCATATATTATGATATTTTTTAAAGCCAAAGTGAATATCTTTGCAGCTGTGCTATGTAGAGGACTGCGTTTACACTTTTTCTCTTACCCATTCTGTTTTTCATTTTGTCCAGTGCTTTTTCTTATGTTCTACTTAAATTCCGTAAGGTCCCTCTAATGAGGTATTTCTTATTCTTGCAGTTGAATATGCAAGAAGGCATGGAAGGGAATCAGATGGCCAACACCATGAAGAACTTTTCTAGGGTACTCGCTCTTTTGACAGTTCTATTTACTGCTAGTTTTCCGAAGGTACTTGAATTCAAAACCTTATATAATCTTTCAATGAACAAGGCTTCTGGTGTGCTTATCTAATGCTTCTCATGAATTTTCCCTCACCAATTTTTTTCCATAGAAATATTCTCCTTTTTCCCCTATTTTGTTAATGAAGGTCTGTCTCCTACTTACCCTGCTAGTTTTTAAGCTTATGAGATTATGCAAGGCCATGTTTGAATGTGTTCATTTCTGCATTTTGTTCATTTTTCTTTTCATTAAAAACAAAAGAAGTTTAGATGTTATGCTTATTTCTTTCTTTTTGTTAAAACATAAAAAAATGTGTTTGGAAATGAAAACTGAAAATAAAAATGGTTTCTATTTACTTGTCATAATTTGGTATTTAATCCATTATTAGCCACTTATAAATATTTATTATATTAATTAAATATTATTTAATACCTAACTAATATATGTTGTCATCATAAATCACTAATTAATTGTCAACTTATTAGTTTAAATAATAGTGAAAGTAATTAATAAATATTTGATTAGTTTAAATAAAATTCAATTAGTATTCCAAATCTTATTTAACATTGTTTAAAATTGTGCAATATGAGACCCCCTCTGCGTAAATCCAGTGAAAAATTGGCTCGAGGTTTATATCTAGAGCTTTTTTATATGATTGTGCCTTAGCTTGGTTGAGGCGTGAAGTGTACACCCCACTCTATTTATATATATATATATATATATAAACTTACATAAATCATAAACTAAAGTCCCAAATAAATCACACATTCATCACCCCAAGCCGCAACAACTTTATCTCTATTGCCTCAACCTCTAACATGTTTCTTTTGCCACAGCCACCATTGTCGTGGTCTCCAACATGGATCACTTGAAAGGCACACACCACCATCCCTCTTTTAAAAATTTTGGAGTATTAATCTCATCTTTATGTTGATGAAAAATATTTATAAAAGAGGACGATTATTGAAATAAATGAAGAAGAAATATATTCCAACTCTATTATATCAGTGGTCCAGTCCTCTAATTCTTTGCTATTGACAACTACCTCATAAGCGGATGGTTCCATACCACCAAGAGAATCTACATGGCTTAAAGCTTAAGCTATCATGTGAAAAAATGAGGAATATTCTAAGGTTGTTTAATATGCCAAATTACTCAAAACTTTTTTGAGCTTTTCCCTAGTGGAACTCCATTGAACTACATAACTAGCAATAGACATTGCGGCGATTACTATTTGGTAGTCCTAGCCACTTGTAGTCTTTCCTGCTACACTTACCTCTATCATCGTCTATCAAAAAGGGTGAAGGTTCCTGTTTCGGGGTGGGGATTAACAAATCGAAACACACGGTTGCCTTTCTCTTTTTCTGAAATCTACAAGACTTTTCTCTTTTTCTTTGAACTATACTTCTCTAGCCGATTTGGACTAGCTTTTCTTTGCTTGATTGGTTTGGTTCAGTTTAGGGTTTAGGACGACTCTCTCTAATCTTTTCTTCCACTAGATCTACTCCAACCTTCTCATGTATATGCTCATTTCGTATCCTATCTATAAGGGTAAAGCCACTCATCCACCTGAGCATCCTCGTCTATGCAACACTTAACTTAGTATTATGCTTCTCTTTTAATGGCCAACATTCTGCACCATAATGCATTGCAGGTCTCACCAATATCTTATAGAATTTTCCCGTAAGTTTGAGGGGACTTTTCTATCGCACAACAAGCCCGATGTATTCCTCCACTTCAACCATCCAACATATCCCTTGAACAATAGATTCAAAATATCTAAAATGTGTACTCTTATTAATCACAGAAGTTTTTTTATTTTATTTTATGATTAATATGGGATGCTTGATTTTGACTACCATTAAAAATTATATATTTATTCTTTGCAGGCAATTTTCTGTTACTGGGTGACATCGAACCTTTTCTCCCTTCTGTATGGATTTGGTAAGCAAGTCATTTTTCTCAAAGAATATCTATATGACAATAAATAAACAAACAAAATTAAAAAGCTAAATGTATAATCTCTCTAAATAATAACAGCTATATTTTCACTCCTAAAACAGTACTGAAGCGCCCTCCAGTGAGGAAGTTCTTAGATCTTCCTGAAGCCGTTCCCAAGCTGGAACTGGCATCACAGCCCAATTTCTCCTTCTTTGGCACATCGAAGCCAGTTCTTCCTACAGCCTCTCCTACGCAAGAGATTGAATCAACGCCGGCTAAAACCCCAGAAAGAAGGGTATCTTCATCTGCTGCTATCAGCCAGCGCATCAAGAATCTTGAGAAGAACGTTAAAGCCAGAAATAAATACCAGAAGAGGTGAAGACCAACTGGAAATTTTGGTTCGCGTCATAAACTATACTCTGATTCCTTTTCATATTCTTAAAGACTTTTCATAATTTTAACTGTAATTTATTAAAATGTTTTAATAGAGGATATAAGATGTCTAAAAAAAAAAAAAATAAAGTTTATATATCCTTGACTTAGCTCGATTAGTTTGCAGCCCTATCGATGCTATATTATTTATACCTAAACCAGCTATAGTTTCTTTATGCATTTTACTGGTTTAGTTATTATTGTAATTGCAATCATGCATATTAGTTTTCTTTTTTGCATTAAATAAAGTATGTATTTCAATGTACGTTAATAAGACCAACATCATCAAGTCTTTATTTCACTATGGGGTCGGCTATATGAATCTTTTTTTCTCTATTGTGTTGATAAGAGTCAAATACTCATTTAAATCTAATAAAAATGATAATTTCTAATATTTTTGACCAAATATTTTTAGGTCAAATTCTATCTTTCTTAACATAAGTTAAATCTAGTACATATGCTCTTTTAACTGAGTCATCGGAAGGTTGACGTTTTATGTGACCAAAATTTTTGAGGCAACTCTTTTTTATCTTATCTCCCACTGGAGCTATTCAAACTTTTTCATATATAAGTTCGTTTCATATACTGCCTCTAAGAGTAAAACCACTCATCTACCTAAGTATCCTCATCTTTGCAACAATAAACTTAATATTATGCTTCTCTTTTAATGACCAACATTTGGCACCATAAAGCAATATATTTCATGTGCTCTATTAAATTTAATATTTATCCTTAAGGTTTTGAAAATTGGATCAGACAACGAAAATGAAGAAGGAGAAGTTCACAGTTTGACTGGCTGAATTGGGGTTGAATCAGATGATTTAATCAATAGTAATATTATTTAAAATTATAAAATAAATGAGAAATATTCCTCTAATACTTTCACTCTACATTTTACTTTCATATCCAATTAATCAACGAACTTAAATATGACATCAATTAAGTTTATAAAATATAAACAAATAGCTTAATATAAATATGACATTAAATAAGCAATAAAACATAAACAAATATTTCATAAATAAGTAAATAAATCATCAAATGATACACCTTATGGCTCTAGGTTCCCATATGAGGTGATTTGGCCTTCCCATGTTTCCCAGTTCTCGCATAAGATGACCAAAAAGCATTGTATTGGAGAATGCATACTTTTTGTCGAGCTCTATTGTGCGTTGGGCGTTGCGGAATGCATACCATTTTTAGTTATCTTTCTCTAGCATGTGAAACTGTTAAAAATTGAAATGAACAAAAGAAAATAAATTAAAACATATGACAAAATAGGCAATTAAGAAATATATAAAATAGACAACATATAACATACCTCTTCATAATTTATAGCAAAATTGTGACGCTTTATACTAACTGATAAGAAAAACTCAAAACTCATAGAGATAATAAAGTAAAAATTAATACCATACAGACAAAAAAATAATAATTAGCATTCAATTGTTTATATTAGTTTACAAAAAAAAACTCAAAACTCAAAACACTTCTAGTGAATTTAATATATAATCATCCACTAAATTTGTGTGATCAAATGATAGATTCTCAGACCCTCCGCCAAAATCTTGCAACCCAAATGCTTTTGAATCCTCACATGGTATGTTATATTCATCAAATATATTAGCTAAGTTGTCTTCATATGCAAACCATTCATATGAAATAATAATTCTGTATTATATATTACACTTAAAAGATATAAGTTAATCTACACTCGTACTTAGGGTTTGTCTAGTTAATATTATGTTTGGTTCTATATCTATAGGAATTGCATCATCTTTATAAATTTTCATCTCCAAGTCTTCTAGATGCAATTTTAGGGTTGGCTCAGAATTAAGGATCCAAAAGTCAATAAGTTCTACTAGCATTTTTGTGTCATTTTTCCCTTTAAACATCTAATATTCCTCATGAGTATCTCAAATAAAAAGTTTCCTTTATTTTTCAAATTTCAAATGAGTTGTAATACATTCACTTCTAATTTGAGTAGTTATAAATTTTTGTTTTTCACATAGCTTTATAGCAATCAATGAATGTCGCTCATAGAAGGGAAGAAGCGTAGTGTCGTGGGAGGTAGGAAGGTGGTGCTTGAGGAGGGTTACATGGACAAGGCATATATACCTAATAGTCGCAAGCAATTGTCTACAAAAACTAACATATGAGATAAGATATTAAACTAAACTTAGCCCACTTATCTTAGATCCAAAGTTAAAACATTTAGAGGGCTATGACCTTTCTACTCTTGGAATCTAAAATATAATTATAATATTAATATTTTATTGAGAATAATAATGAATTAAATTAATTAAATTTAATTGCAGAGAGATTAATTTATATTTTATTTAATTAAATAAAACATATCTAGATCATTCCAGGTGGAGTTTTTCTTTAATGAAGTGGTCCTAATTTTTGAGGGGGGGCAATTGCCTACCTGACTTGCATGTGGTTCCGCCTCTGTTTGCCTCGCTTTGAATTGGAGTTGGGAGCGCCAGTTCAAGTAAGCATTATACATGAACGAATGAAGAGGCGAACAAACAAAGATTGGCAACTTGGGAGGGAGAAAGAATGAAATGAAATAGAATTATGGCTTAGGATTATACAGTACCAAGTCAATCTTGGTCGTTCATGTTTCAATCCAACACCAAATCACTACTTTTTAAAGCAGTTTTTTAGTACAAAATTTAAAACTGTTTTAAGAAATAGTGAGAAAACAGTCTCAAACAAAACCTAATACTATTTAAGATAATTTTTTTTCACCATTTTACTCTTTATATCTTAATCATATCTTAGTTTGAATATTATTTTTTTATCTTTATATTTAAAAAAAAAATTATAACGAGAATCCGTTTTTTCTAATCAGATTTGCTAATATGTGATAGTTATAAAAAAAATCTTTTGTCCAACTTCTTCAAAAATAAAATAATTATAATTATTACAACAACTTTTTAAAATTTTAACCTCTGTAAAAAGTTATGAGCACCCAAATGGAACCCAAGTCACCAAGAAAGTGATACAATAGGCCGGACATGCCACGATGTGATTAATCAAGAAATTAATAGGCTTTCTATAATTTTAATTTCACGCTATAAAAAGAATATTGTAGGGTTCGCATGTTTGCTTTTTAATAATAAAAAAAAAGATTTAGAAAACAAAAAAAATATTTGTTAACTCATTTTATTAGAGCACAACAATTAGATAAATCATTGTATTATTTACTTGTGCTGACGTGGCTTTAGCTTATTAGTCAAGCCTTACATTTTCTGCCTTACTTGTACTATAAATACCGATCCTATCAGATGAATAAGACAACTCTTTCATTTCTTTCTTTACTTTTCTTGTTCTGTATCTCGGTTCTTTGGACCGTGGGTTTCTACATGGTATTCAAAGCTTGGAACGATCTTCTTCTTCCTCCCTCCCCATGAGCTCCGACACCTCTCATCCCGGCGTTCAAGAAGACATGGAAGAGATCACCGATCCCTCCATCCCTTCCGCCCTCAAATTCGTTGTCGCCAACTTGAAGACCATTGTTCCGGTTCAACTGGACTTCGACAATTACCCTGTCTGGAAAGCCCAGATCGCTAAATTACTTCGAGCAAATCGTTTCGAAAAATTTCTTGATCCAAATCACTCATCTCCCCCTCCACTTCTCCATCATCCCGATGGCTCCTCTGCGCAAAACCCCCTGCATACTCAGTGGCTGCTCAACGACCAGAACCTTGCCGCTGCTATCTGCTCCACGATCTCATCTTCCATTCTTCCATACGTCGTTAATCTGGACTCCACAGCCGCGATCTGGTCCACATTAGAGACTCGCTTCCAGTCCACTAACCGATCGAAGGTTATACAACTCAAGAACTCCCTCCACAACATATCTCTCAAGAATCAAACCGTTACACAATATCTCTCAGCCATCAAGACTATTGTCGATCAAATCTTCGCCTCTGGTTCGACGGTTGACAACGAAGATGTCATTCTTTACATCCTAAACAGACTACCTCCCTCCTACCAGTCCTTCAAAACAGCCATCAGAACCATGCTTTACCCGCTCTCCCTCGATCAACTCTACCCGTTGTTACTCAGCGAGGAAATCAACATTGCTTCAGATTCAGCGCGAGCCTCTTCAGACCCAGATCCTACATCCGCTCTCTTTACGTATCGCGGAGGTTGCCGACGATCCCGCGGCCGTAATTCCAGCTCCTCAAATCGATCCAACGCAAACAGCAATGTGATCTGTCAAATCTGCTCCAAGAAAGGTCACACTGCATCCAACTGCTGGCATCGCATGGACTCTACCTACACAGCTCCGACTCCGACTACTCAGAATAAAGCACTTGCCGCCAATGCAGATACAAATTACTCCAATTGGTTTCTTGACTCAGGTGCTACCAACCATCTCACAAACACGCTCGACAACATGTCTATTTCGAACCCTTATCACGGTCCCGACACCGTCACAGTTGGAGATGGGAGATCGGTTAACATTGCCAATACTGGTACCGACTTGTTACCGACTCCCCACCGTGAGCTCTCTTTATCCAAAATCCTTCATACACCTTTCTTACATTTTAATTTACTTTCCATTTCTAAGCTAACAAAAGACAATAACATTTCCGTCACTTTTAATCCCTCCGGATTCTCTATACAGGATCTGACGAGTCAACAAATTCTGCTGCAAGGCCCTTGTGAAAACAGACTCTACCCTCTGCCGCTTCCGACCTCCATCAAGCAGCGATCAGCATTCGTTTCTCACACGAATAAGCCCATACAGTGGCATAGTCGGCTTGGACATCCACACTAGCGTGTTCTTTCCTCCATTGCCAACAGCAATCCGTCACTTAGAATAAACACTGATTGTATTTCTTGTTTTTCTTGTAAACAAACTAAAGCTCATAAACTTGTTTTCGACAGATCTTCAAACCGTAGCAAAACTGTTCTTTCTCTTATTCATTCTGACGTTTGGGGACCTGCTCCCGTCATGTCTGTTCAAGGATATCGATATTACGTTCTTTTCGTAGATGATTATACGAGGTTTTCGTGGATTTTCCCTATGAAACAAAAATCTGAAGTTTATGATGTTTTTGTTCATTTTAAGTTGCAGGTCGAAAAACAAAGATCACATTCGATCAAAACCATCAGGACAGACGGCGGTACCGAGTTTCTTAACCATTCTTTCAAGCAATTTCTCCTCACACACGGGATAGCTCACCAAATCTCCTGCCCCTACACACCCGAACAAAACGGCGTTGCTGAACGCAAACACCGCCACATAATCGAAACTACTCGCACTTTACTCAATTCGGCCTCCATTCCCTACAAACACTGGCCCGACGCTGCTCTCACGGCTATCTACCTCATTAATCGTCTTCCTTCCCCGTAACCAATAATGTGACTCCCTATGAACTTCTACACAATTCTAAACCTTCTTACCATCATCTTCGTGTTTTTGGCTGCGCATGTTTCCCTCTTTCCCCCCCTCACACCAAACAGAAACTCCAAAATAAATCGGACATGTGTGTCTTCCTCGGGTATTCCGAGACCTACAAAGGTTTCAAATGCCTCACTCCGTCCACCAATAAAATTTCTATCTCTCGTCATATATCTTTTGACGAAGATCATTTCCCTTTTCACAAAACCTCCTCTGACTCCACTTGCCCACAATCAGCCAATACCAACATTCCTCCCAAACTTTTAATTCCCACCTCTGCTTCGACTCATCAGTCATCCCTTCCTGCTGCACCTCCGTTTTGTCAATCTCCTCACACTCAGCAACTTCCTCATCCCGTCACCGAACCTCCCTCAGCTCAATCACCCACACCGAGCTCCACACCTCCTCTACCTATCAAACATCCTATGATCACATGTAAACAAACCGGCTCCCTTAAACCCGTTGTTCGCCTCAACCTCTATCACTCTCAAAACACTCACTCGACCCACATACCCGATAATCCTCAATCATTCACCGAAGCCTTCAAACACCCTCAATGGAGGGAAGCCATGGCTCAAGAATTTCTTGCGCTTCAGAAACAAGGGACATGGAATTTGGTACCGTCTCCTCCCGGTTCTTCTACTCTAGGCTGCAAATGGACTTACAAAACCAAATTCAACTCTGATGGTACCATTGCAAAACGCAAAGCACGTTTGGTTGCTCAAGGCAACCATCAAGAATTCGGTCTTGATTATACAGAGACTTTTAGCCCTGTCGTTAAATTACCTACCATTCGTATAATGCTTGCTATTTCTCTCTATTATAATTGGCAGGTACAACAACTCGACGTTGCCAACGCCTTCTTACATGGCAACCTAACGGAAGAAGTCTTCATGGCACAACCGAAAGGCTTCGAAGATCCCAACTATCCGAACCACGTGTGTCATCTCAGAAAGGCAATATACGGTTTGAAGCAAGCGTCGAGACAATGGTATACAACTTTTACACATTTTCTTGTTTCCATCGGCTTCACTCACAGCTCCGCGGACCCGTCGCTCCTTATTTTTCAAAAAGACAAAGTTTGCATTTATCTCCTCGTCTACGTAGACGATATCCTCATTTCAGGCAATGACGACAACACAATCTCCACGGTAATCTCTAAACTAGCAAACCATTTTTCTATGAAACTTTTAGGACCGGTTCACGACTTTCTTGGCATTCAAATCAAGAAGTCCGATGGTGCTTATTTTCTTTCTCAAAGCCAATATGCTGCCAACATTCTTCAACAAACCGGTCTCAGCGGTTGCAAACCCCTTGCCAATCCGAACTGCACAAAGTTTCCCTCTACCTATCAACCCGATCCTGCATTTTCGGATCCTACCTTCTATCGTCACATCATGGGTTCGCTGCAATACTTAACAATTACACGCCCCGACATAGCTTACACCGTTAACCAACTATCACAACATATGCACGACCTCAACCTCAACATTTTTACATGATCAAACGGCTTCTGCGCTACATACAAGGTACGTTAGACTTTGGATTACCCGTCACTAAATCTAATCTAGTTTTAAAATCTTTTTCAGATGCGGATTGGGCCGGTGACCCAGTGTCCCGAAAATCGACCTCCAGATATTGCTCCTACCTCGGCGACAACCTCATCACTTGGACTGTCAAAAAGCAATCAACCGTCGCCCGTTCCTCAACTGAATCCGAATACCGGGCTCTAGCCGCCCTCACTGCCGACATCATATGGCTTCGACGGCTTCTATCCGACTTCAACATTCCTCAAAACAGCCCCACGGACATGTTTTGTGACAACCTCTCGGCTATCGCTCTGGCCAATAATCCAGTTTTTCACGCCCGCACCAAACACATCGAGATCGATCAGAAATTCATCCGGGACCATCTACAACAACACAACATTCAACTCTTACCGACAGCACTGTCGACCAAACAGCCGACATTCTCACGAAAGCTCTGTCCACACCAAGATTCATCACTCTTCGACACAAGCTGACAGTCATTCAAGACCCTTCAGCTTGCAGGGGCCTATTAGAGCACAACAATTAGATAAATCATTGTATTATTTACTTGTGCTGACGTGGCTTTAGCTTATTAGTCAAGCCTTACATTTTCTGCCTTACTTGTACTATAAATACCGATCCTATCAGATGAATAAGACAACTCTTTCATTTCTTTCTTTACTTTTCTTGTCCTGTATCTCGGTTCTTTGGACCGTGGGTTTCTACACATTTTAAGTGTGAAAATACGTTCATCCAGTTACAAAAAAAAAATTAATTTTTTTTTGGAGTTTAAAAATGTTAATGATTTCTTATTGCTTAAATATAAATGATTATTTTTTATTTAGTTTGAAGTAAATAAATAAAGTACTAAGCTCGAGTCAACACTGATGGTGGCCAAACAATGATGGTGATTAGAGGGCATTGCATGGCAAGTGATGGGCGGTGGCTAGGGGTGTAAATAAGTTGACTTGAGCTTAAGTCATGGTAGGCTCAAGCTTAACTCGTTATTGAAATTAACATCTCAAACTTGAGCTCAAGTCGAGCCCAGGAAACATGCTCGAAATAGGCTTTAGAGCTCGACTCAATACATAGCGACCCTATTTCTGCTTCGCCGAATGAACTCACGGACCACGGTGGAGCCGAAAAAACTCGAAAAAACTCATAGATCGTGAGCATACTTTGGTGAAGAGACTGGATATGGGGTTCTAAGAGCATCTCCAACGGAACTACAAACGCTTGAATTCCGTCGCCCCGGAGCTACAGCCGAGCATACTTTGGGATGCCAATATTGACGTTGCACTGTTCATCATCTCTATTTTTCTGCCTCTATCAAACTTGTCAAAGAACGCGCGAAAGAAGAGAAAGATTGTTACCTTTGCAAAATAGAGTTCGAGTGGAGATGAATAGCGGCATTTTTAAGTTTCACGAATTTTGGAGTAAAAAATGCAATTTTTCATTGGAGATGATCTAAGAAAAAGAAAGATGCTGGTGCAACTCTTTCTTTTTCTTTTTCTCCTTGAAAAAACTGACAATAAATTTTTTTTGGATAAATTAGTACAACAAAATTCAAGTGCTAGGACATTTTCTTTTAAAAAGCTGCTATATTATAGGATACTTTTAAATATTTTAAATTTAAATAATGTTTTAAATATTTATTGCAATTTAAAAAAGAAATTTAATATTCAATTTATTTAAAACGGCTTACAAGCCGACTAGCCGAGTTGAGCTCTTTTAATATTCATGCTTGAATTTGAGCTTGAGTTCGTGACTCAATAAGCTTAACTCGTGAGCTTTTAGCAAGTCAAATTCAAGCCGGTTGGGCTCATTAACACTCTTAGCGTGCCAATTAAGACGGACTCACACACAATGTATACATAAAGACTCGAATATAAAATCTCTTAGTTTGATGCCCTAAGCTCTGAATCAATATATCAAGTTCAGCTGTGTTGCATTTGTAACTTGGTTAAACATATATATATATATATATCTGAATCGTTTTAACGAAAATTACTGCAAGTCTGCGAACCAATCCCACCATAAAAGATCTCCTTCTCGCTCTCCTCGGCTCCAAATCGCGCAGCACATGTCGAAAGAAAGCGCCATTGCCGATGCCAGTTCCCCCTCTTCCTCCACTACTACTGGCCAACCAGCAAGCCAATCAGGTAGTCTCTGCGTCTCTTTCTCTCTCTCATATTTCTTATTCTATATTCCAATGCCGATCTGTGAAATGAGGGCAGGTATGGTCAAGAATCTCGCGATAGCAGCGTCGCTGGCCATCGGACTGGGAAGTTGGTTCTATACAGCGATCCAGCCGCCGAAGCCGAGACTATGCGGGTCGGAGGGAGGCCCGCCGGTGACGGCTTCGAGGATCCGATTGCGGGACGGTCGGCACCTGGCCTATGAGGAGAAGGGAGTGCCTAAGGACAAGGCCCGTTTCAAGATCATCTTCTGTCATAGTTTCTCCGGCACACGTCTTGACGGGATCCGAGCCTTCCCTGTAAGCATACCCATCCCAACTCCGACTATATTTTGGAATAGAAGCGTGTAAACCGCTTATTTCTGTTTTCGTGCATTTGAACTGATTGATCCGACTAAATATTGGAATAGAAGCGTGTAAAACGTTTATATCTGTTTCTACCGCATGTGAACTGATTGCTGAGTTCCCTTCAATACTAGATAAAGTAAAAAAAAAAAAAAACACTCTCGGTAGTGCTAGCGGCTAATTAGTATATAGAAAGAACAATTATCACCCCTGAAGTTTACAGTTAAATTCATCTGTATCAAATAATGATATGCCATCCAAAAATGACTCGGTCTAACACAAGTCTCAATGTATATTTGAATAAGAAGTTTTTGAAATCAAATTTAAAGCCATTCAAACTTCAATTTTAACAAATTTATGTTCAATTTAAATGCTCGATAATATAAGCCCATCGACACTAAAAGTGATCCAATCTGACGCCAAACTAAAAATGATCCAATCTGACGCCAAATGTGCTCAAATCAAATACTTGCAACATAATTATAATATTTATGAGGTTAATTGAATAATTAAATGATCTTCAAATCTTATATGTTTACAGTCAAATTGAGCATTTCACTGAGAAGAATCTAATGATCCAAATATCACTTAATTATGACATCATCAAAACACTTAAATGCTGAAAGAATAGTTTATAATCGAGGAAATCAATTCGGACAGTTTGATGGAGTGTTCTAGATTTTTATATTTATAGAGCATTTCACTTTCAAAATTTATTAATAGATCTACTCTTTATATGAGGAGACCACTGGCTTGAGATTGAAGATAACTTAGAGGCTTAAAAATTCTCGGAGCTCAATATGACTGCCGCCTAAACTGTCGCACTCGGACCACTGCAGGATCGTTGCCATCAGACCTATTGCCTAACCACCACCATCAAATCACTGTTGCCACCATCATCAGGGTGTTGCCATCTCACCTTTAACTACCATCACCTAACTATAATCCTCGAACTATTGTCAATTGATTATTTTCCCCCAATCACCGCTGTTCAACTATGATTCTCTGACCGCTATTACCCAACTAAGATCATTTGACCTATCACAACTCGACCTGATATAACCCACAAATAAAACGAGTCATTACCATGTCCAATGTTGACAGGATAGAACTTTCAGGACCTAATTGAAAAGAATTATAGAAATTTCAAATAATTTATAGGCTATAGAGCTACTAAAAGTTCAATTAAATATATGGATACTCATCATCAAAAAAATTTTCATTAATTTCATAAATATTTGTAATAAAAATAATTTGTACAAATAGTACAAGGCATGGATGTTACAAATTAGAATATTTTTCCAAATCATTAAAATGGTGTATTTCTGAAACAGTACGGTGAAACTTCATAAATAAAATATCAAAATATGCAGAATCTTTCTAACTACGATATACCAAAAGTTATACGGTGAAATTTAATCCAATGAACATATATACTTAGTTTTGTGTTAAAATTTAAACTAAAATGTAAGGAAAATACAAAAAAAATATTGAATTATTAAAAATTGAGATTTGCAAAACATAATCCGCCTCAACATTGACAATTTCTTGAACTGCCCTGATGGATGAAATCAACTTAGAGCCATCTAAAATAGACTTTCTATCTCTTCTCCTCTCTAACCAGTAACTCTAATGGTGGAAGTGGTTTTGCAAATACCATTTTGAGTGGATCTTGATATTTATAAAATATTTGATGGTAATGTTGCGGCACTTACAGACCCACAGAGAACACGGTGCCTTAACGCCCCAGACCAATGCCGCAGTGTCCCCATAAATGACTAAACTAGGAAAAAGAGCTCAACACCACAACGCTGCCAACGAGAGCATCATGATTCCTGAGAGAAAATTTCAGAATTTAGATTTCACACTCATAGGCCCGTGGGATGCACTCCATAATAGAATTCATACATTCATACACATATAGATCATTCATAGACATGTGCAGAATAAAAATGCATAAATTTTAAACATACAAAACTTACCAAGTTGGATCTTGACCAATTCAGAGCATTGTAGCACTAGGTGTTATGACCTCTCATCCTTAAAAAAATGTTGTCCTCAACAATTCAATATAAAGATTGGTCAAATAGATTAAGATATAACCATCTCATCTTATATTTCTTCTCTTAGGTGGTTTCTCTGTCAAATCGGTACTTCTACTGCACTTTAACTAATAGAATCGGTTTATTCTTTACTTTCCTATCTTTTTAGGTTCTTTTTTTAGCTTAGATGTGGCCGTACTTCAACTTCTTTTTTAGAGATTTTGCTTTTTGCATCAAATACCCATTTCCTTAAACGGACACATGAAACACATTATAAACTTTAGATATACGCTCTGGCAATAATAGATAATAAGCAAATTTCTCAATTCTTTTAATAATTTAATGTACCTTGGATTCAACTTGTCTTCCTTACCAAATCTGATTATTTCTTTCATCAGACTTAATTTCAAATATATGAAGTTTCCAATTTAAAATTCTATAAGTTAATGCTTTGAATCATAATATTTTTTTTCTTATCCTATGCAGATTTTAACCTCTCTAGGATTAGATGAATCTTGATAGTGGAAGTGAGAAGGATCTTCAATTGCTGGAAGGCGGCTTCACATTATTCTCCCCAAGAGAATTTCTTCGCGTTTCTGAGAATTTTGTAGAAGGGGGAACATGTGTCTTCAAGTCGAGAGATGAAATGATTGAGTCTGGCGATTTGCCCGATGAATCGTTGGACTTCCTTAGTGTCTTGGGTGTCTTTATCTCTAGTATTGCTTGCACCTTGTTGGGGTTGACTCGAATTTCGTTAGGTGTTAGAAGGAACCCTAAGAATTTCTCTACCCTTACGCTGAAGATACACTTTAGAGGATTCAGCCTTATGTTGTATTTCTTGAGATTGGGGAATGCCTATTGGAGATCTTTGATATGTTGGTCAGGAGATTGGCTTTTGACTAGGAGGTCATTTACGTAGACTTTGATGTTTCTTCCCTTTTGTTTCTTGAAGACTTTGTTCATCATTCTTTGATATGTCTCTCTGGCATTTTTAGCCGAAGCGCATGTCTTTGTAGGAGTATAGACCTTTCGTTGTAATAAATGTAGTTTTTTCGTAGTCTTTGAGGTGCATCTTGATCTGGTGGTAGCCCGAGAAGTCGTCCAAGAAGCTCATTTTCAGATAGCCTACTGTGGAGTCGACTAAGGCATCTATCCTTGGAAATGGGTAGCCATCTTTGAGGCATGTTGAGTTTAGATTGTTGAAGTCTCACACATCTCTATTTGCATGCTGCTTTCTATACCATCACTATATTGGAAATTAAATCCATATATTGGAATTTCTTGATGAAGTTGGCGGTGAGTAGCTTTTCTACTTCTTCTTGGCATTTTATTCTGCTGGGGCCTCCCCTAGTTGTCGCTCTAGATCGGCAAGAATGAACTCTTTAATCTTCTCTATTTTGATTGGGTCTTCTAATAGGTTCTGCAGGTGACGAAACCCTTTGTTGTCATGTTTGTGATCTTTATGGAATGCGTAGTATCTCGTGGTATTCCGAGCACTGTTGATCTTCATAGGTGGCGGGCCCTTAAAGAATTTTTTGTTTTGTATGGTCTCCACAAGCTTGACCATTTATACTCTTAGCGGAGTATAGGTCAGATATGTTTAGGTTCAGTGAGCGACCTTTTTGTGTACCTCAAGTCTTGGTTAAACGAGCATCCCATGTAGATTGAGGTGCTGATGTTTGCATTGGAAATTTGATTTTTGGTTTTTTCTTTCCTGGGGATTGATTCTTTCTTTGTATCTTCTTGGATGGACGTTGCTTCTTGCGGCACTCTCATGACACCAAGCGGCTACGGTGGGTTTGACCACTCAGTTGTACTATTTGGCATTGACATGATTGTTGGCGAGTTCCAATAGTTCTGCCAGTGTCTTTGGCCGATGTAGTCTTGGTGCGTATATGAAAGGTCCTTCCCTCAGCCCTTGTGTCAGATTTGCTTGGGCAATTGCTGGCTCTAGGTCTTTCATGTCGAGCATTTCCTTTTATAACCTCAATATGAAGTCCTCAATAATTCTCCATATTCTTGTCTCATTTTGAACATAATATGCAAGCTCATAGGGGTCTATGGGCTCTAGTGAATTGTGTGACTAAATTCACTTGAATTTGGTGAAAGAGGTAATCACCCCACTAGGTAGGTGAGTGAACCACCTTAGTGACGAGTCTTTGGAGGTGCTGAAGAAGAGATGACATTGGAGGGTGTTGTCAGTGTCAAGAAGGGAGATCATGGGTTGGAAAGTCTCCACGTGGTCCATGGGTCAGTTTTTCCTCAGTAGGCCTCCAGGTGAGGCACCTTGAGCTTGGGAGGCACTCTTACCTCGATGATTGATCTGGAGAAGGTGTTGGTCGGCCCTGGTTCACTCTCTTTGGCTCGCGTGGCAGGCGGGCTAGAATTTTCATCTCTCACTTGGGGGTGAGTGTGGTTGATGACTGGATCGGGGGCATGTATTTTTTCCAGAGGCTCGTGGTGAGCACCGGGGTCATATGGCACTTCTGGCGTGTTGGTGGTTCACGCTTGGTTGCAAACGGTTGCGAGAGCATACTGGATGGACATTAAAAGTTGCTCTTCCATTTCTTGCAGTTTGTGATTGCTTGTATAGTCGAGATTCATCATGTTCATCCAGGTCTCTTGTTGTTTAGAGGGTAGTGATTTTCTAGTTCATGGCATCGGATTCACACTCATCGCACCTAAGAGGATGTTAAATTCAAATTTGTTCGATGGATGATGCCTGACCATAATTTATGGGTCTACCTGTGAGTTGAGGGCCTGTAGGTGAGCATGCTGAATGCTGAGAGAGTGAAAGATAACAGAAGATGGATTGGGATAAAATCTTTATTATCTCAGCCAAAAATACAAGAATACAAGGAGCAAGGCTTTGTCTTGCAGAGCTCAAGCTAGAAAAGGAAAAACTCGCACAATGTCTCTTGGTTTATCTCTCTATTTTGGCATGTTTCCTCTTTTTTTTCTCTAGTGTTTTCTCATGTCTTTTGGTGTGTTTTCTTCTATCCCTATCCCTTTATTTATAGTGCTTAGAGAGTTACGGTAGAATATATGCAGAATATAGGCGTTATACTATCAGTCATTGATATAGCTTGACCATTTGTGCCGAGTGGTGTGGCGATCTTGTGAGGGATAATGCGAGTAGGGTGAACCCGTGAAAATATGGAGATCCAATCAATTGTGGGTAGGAAGCTGGTTTGATGTTGCCATGCTGGAGTGAGAAAGGGCGAGTAATGGGCAGACGTAGATCTTTGAGCTCGATGTTGATTCGATTATGAAGTATGTCTTGTGGATGAGATATGTGCCTTTATCTTGACTTTTGATAGGACTTGGCGTCTTGCATAGAAGACTTGACTTTGGTTGAGATGAACAAAGACTTGTTTGATTAAGAGAGGAATTTTTGTGGTTGCCCTCACAAGGAAGGGCGACTGCTTGGAGGATGTGGCCGAAGGTGGTCCGTCGTGCTCCAATGATGAGCTCATTCTCAGCTTTTAAGCGAGTCCCTCGAATGTGCTGTCTTGAAAGAACAGAGAATTTTCCTTCCGCGCTACCCAAACGCATGGTTTAAAATTGCGCAATATGAGGCTCACCTTAAGGCCCGCATTTGCGCAATTCCAGTAAAAAACGCCTCGATGCTTACGCCTCGAGTTTTTTTTATGAGGCTTGCGCCTCAACTTGGTTGAAGCCCGCCTTGAGGCCCGCCCCGCCTCACTGGCATGAGGCTTACGCCTCACGCTGTATATATTAAAACTTACATAAATCTTGAAGTAAATGCCTGACATTGGACTCTATAGGAGAGGAGGAAGGGGAGAGAGCAGTTCATCATAATGATGATTCAAATGAAGAACCCCTTAGTGATGACAGTGTTGATGACTTATGAGTTCTTATGTGATATGTCATTGCTATTTTTTTTTGAAAATTGGAATTATATGTTAATGAAAAGAATACTGGGATTTGAGAAAGATAGAATTTTGAGTTGAACTATATTTCATGTTGTCTTATTATTGGGATATTTTGATTTCACTTCATATCTTATGCTTTTTTATGTTTTATATTATTCACTCATTAGTATATAAAAAATTTATCATTTTATGTTTACGCAATCTTTTGATTTTGAGGCTTACGCCTCAAAACGCCTTGAAGCTTACGCCTCACCTCACGAATGAAAAACGCCTCAATACCCGAATACGCAATTTTAAGCATTGCCCAAACGTAACCTGTAAGATACCTGGGAGAAAGATACATGCACAAGTAGTCATTGGTGTACACCTTCTAAACTTATGAGAGCTTCTTAAGTGGCCTAATTCAAGTCTAAAGGGAAGCCAACTATGGTTAAATCTATGTTGACTAAGGTTTGACCCTAGTGGTCTTCTAGGCTCTTCTAAGGGGTTGAGCAACTATGTTAATGTCCTCGAGATAGATAAGAAAGATTATTAGTTCGCACAAAATGGGTTGGCTCAATCTGAAATAGGGGTGACAGTCAAGGACTAAAATTCAAATAAAAGATCTTACGGCGCTGAAAGAGAGATGAGCACCATGCATCAGATTATGAAATACTTGACTTTGATATCACTTGATCTGACTACTCTCGATTCATAAATAGGGATCTTACGACATAACCAATAAGCAAAACATAGACTTGAAGGAAATTCATTTTACTTTTGTTTCACCCCTTGAGGCTCTTGGCCAGCCGTCACTCTCAATTTGACAGGTTTCCACTTTGTCATAGTCAAGTACTTGTGCTTATACATTTATCTTGTTCTTCACTTCTTCCTTGGTAATTCGTACATGAAATGAGAAGAAGCTGCGAAAGAGATTCATATGGGAAGAGGGTGGGAGAGTTGGCAAAGGAGTGAGAAAAGCTTTTCAAGGTTGTTAGCATATGATAAAGGATAAGTGCAACTTTATAAGCTGACACTCTTAATCTCAGCCGTCTGTGCATAACGGTTGAATCATCGTCTTCTTTATATTTGGTTTTCACTGTAGCAGCGGAGCTATGATGGATATATGAAAATTCATATTCTACTATCACTCTGTTCTTTCTTCTTCTAACCTTCTCTTGCAGATTTTGATTCACTGTTCAAAACAGTGAATTCTCACAGCATACACCTAAGAAAAATGGCTTGCTATTTTCAGTTAAGAGGGGAAGAAGAGCATTTGGGGTATTATTTGGTAGAAATCACACCTATACCAAGAAAAAGGTGTTTTTTTCATACTCAAAACAACAAAATTTTCTTGATTAGAAAGAGTACTACAAACTCGAACTATGTTTCAATCATATGGGAGTGGATGAGGGCGACAGGGCAGCAATTACATGTGGATGAAGGAACACCATTACAGATGCATGAATATATTATTGAGAAGTCGATTTTTTCTTCTCATAGCAAAACATAAATGAATATAACTCTTCATGAGGGAGAGAGTAGGGAATGTCAAAGGCCTAGGCATGAATATAACTCATGAAGAAGAGAGTTGGGAATGCCAATTTTCAAAATTTGTTTATATAAAACAACACATAAATCAAAATTAACTTGTAAATTCACGAATCACACAATATATATAAAGAGTGAATCTGATCTTTGATAAAAGCTGATTGCAAGCTATTGTTTATTGCATAATGACTTCTGCCAATCAATCTACCAGGACATATCTTTTATGAGTTTTAGGCAGATTGATGTGGCTTAGAGTTGATAGTCATTTGTTTCTTTAGTTTATGCAGTCTTAAAAGTGAATTTTGACCATCTAAGGGTTTGTTTGGGATGACTTTTTTATTGCTTCTTAAATCAGCTTTAAAATTTTTGTACTTGAAAGTTGCTTTAAGAAATAGTAAGAAAGCCGTCCCAAACGAAGCATAAGAATGCAATCAAGTTGCCATCATTGGAAGATGAACGTAAATACTCTTTTTTGTGTGAAATAAGTTGCACTTCAAACACTAAAGGATCCAAACTTGAGAAAAGCTTTTGGATGGTTTTGCACAAGAAAGTCTACTTGATTTAAAATTTTAGTTTGCTTCTACGAACCCCAAGAAATTATATATTGTTTTTGGCAATATTTTAGTGATTTCAAAATGCCATGTTGTGGGTATCCCATGCCCAAAATAACAACTCGATTGCTTATACGATCGACCAAGCTCTAGATTAGTATCTCAAGCGCTTATTTGATAGTTTATGTTTGAAATGTTTTTCCATGCATTCTATCGTAAACTATTCATCGAACCATTATTTTAAAGGTCTTTCCAAGCCTATGGATGCAGGAAACAATGGAAGAGCTGGGTGTGTACTTGGTGAGTTTCGATCGAGCTGGCTATGGCGAGAGCGATCCAAACCCAAGACGGTCACTGAGGAGTGATGCATCAGACATTGAAGAGCTCGCAGATGCCCTGGAACTGGGCTCAAGATTCTTCCTTATTAGCCTCTCAATTGGAGGCTGTAGCGCTTGGGCTTGCATCAAGTACATCCCTGAAAGGTGAATTACATTCTTTACAATTCCTTCCAAAACAACATCATAAAAATGTGGCTTAATCTCATCGTCTTTCACACATCATACTACCAACCATTTTGAGTTCTAGGCTCGCCGGAGTTGCACTTCTTACTCCGGTGATAAACTATCGGTGGCCCGGCTTTCCAAAAAGCTTATTTCAGGAAGCTTACAAGCAACAGCATGTAGGAGATCAGTGGACACTCAGAATTTCATACTATGCTCCCTGGCTATTATACTGGTGGATGAGCAAGTCCTGGCTCCCTACCTCCACCGTCGCCAAGGGTACAACCTACCTCCCTAACCGCCGCGATGCCGAGTATCGAGAATTCGCCATTTCCAACGGAATACGTGAGGAGGTCTCTTAATGGCTTCATCCATTACAACTGATTTTATATTTGACCAAAGTTAATAACTCTAAATCTGTGTTCTGATATGGTTGGCAGAGGAGGAAGCTGGCAACCCAGCAAGGCGTTCAAGAGTCCTATTACAGGGATTTGATGGTGATGTTTGGCAAGTGGGATTTTGATCCAATGGATCTCCAGAAACCAGCTTTTCCTGTCCATCTATGGCAAGGCGACGAGGACGGGGTCGTGCCGGTTTCTCTCCAGCGCTATATCTGCCACCGTCTAAGCTGGATTCAGTATCATGAGCTCCCCATGACTGGACATTACCTTTCTGCGGTGCCTGGATTTGGTGATACTGTTCTCAAAACTCTTCTGGCCGAGTCTTCATTTTGAATGAACTACAGCATTGTATTGGGTGGGGGGGGGGGGGGTGTTGGAGAACAAAATTCTAACATTTGTAATATATGGGTTTAAATGTTGCCAAAATTTTAAATCAAACACTCTTGAGATTTGAGATTAGCAACATAAACATTATATATATATATATATATATATATATATATATATATTGTTTATGTTGCTAATCTCAAATCTCAAGAGTGTTTGATTTAAAATTTTGGCAACATTTAAACCCATATATTACAAATGTTAGAATTTTATATATATATATTGGCCGACGTTAAAGCGCTGCATGCTAGAGCTGTTGGGATTTGGAGCATGATCGATCTGCCATGACTGCCTTTCTTTTACCTAATATTTCCCCAACTTTCTTCCTTCCTCTCATCCACCCTATTCTCCTCTTTTAGGGTGCAAGCAAACTAAGTGCTCGACGAGCTATCGTTGTTCGGTTCGATTAAAGCTCGTTTGTGATTGTTTAATTAATTAAACAATCAAATTTGAATGTTTTTTTTTAAATATCCGACCCGTCAATAAACAAGCTTGAATAATAATGTGTTCGACTCATTCATGTTTTTGAACAACATTATTTAAAGCTCACGAACAAGCTCCACATTAAGTTTGATAAAAACTCGATTCATGTTCAATTTAAAACTCGTGAATAAGCTCATTAAAAACCGATTAATATTTGATTATAAAATTGATAAATATATGTAATATAAATATTTATATTTATTATAATATAATGATATAATAATTGTTAATTAATAAATTTTATACATTTCATGAACAAGAGACATTTGTTCATGTTTGTTATGTTATTTGTTTAAAATGCTTATGAAAAAATATAAGATGAATAATAGATCATTTGTTCGTGAATGGACTCATTTGTTAGCTAGAAAATACTAATTAGATATGTTCATGAATTTGCTCATTTGAGAGCTCAGGAATAGCAGTTAGATATGTATGTGAACGAGCTTGTTTGATAGTTTAAAATATTTTGCTAGATATGTTTACGAACATGCTGGATGTGATTGTTTATTAGAAGGATCATTTGTTAAGTTAATGAACATGTAGAAGTATAGCTCGTTTATAGCTCGATAAGACTCATTTGTTTAAAGCTCGATAATCACGAAACGAACCGAACATAAATAAAAAATGAACCAAACATGAACACCGATTAATTTAAATGAATCAAGCTTGAACACAAAAAAAAAAAAAAATGAATCAAACTTGAACCAAACTTGAACAAGTTGATAATAAACAAACTTAAACATGAGCATGTACATACTCGGCTCGGCTCGTTTGCAGCTCTATTCATGATAAAACTTAAACATGAATAGTAGGCGGCATCAAAATGGAGAATAACCATCTCTCTCTCTTCCTTTATGCAAATGATGTATTAATTTTTGAAAAAGATGCTCAGAGAAATCTTATTTCTTTAAGAATATTATTATTAAGTTCAAATCTTATGCTGGTCTCTCTATTAACCCTACTAAAAGTAACATTATCTTCCCAAAACTCACTGACAATAAGAATGAGCTTAGAATTATTCTAGATATTATGAATGATAGTGATATTATCACTTATTTAGGAGTGCCTATTGCTCCTTGGAGACTGCTTAAATCTAATTTTTCTTCTATGCTAGAAAATTTCTCTTAAATTGAGAGGTTGGAAGGTATCCATGTAGGAAAGATTCAATTTATCAAATTTTATATTATCAACAATATTGCTCACTGGATCAGGGGTTCAGTTTTACCTCAATGTTGCATTAAGAAAATTAATAAAGTTTGTGCTCGATATTTATATTGTGGGGATGTAATGTCAAAAAACTCCATATGGTCTCTTGCAGTAAGACATGCTTGCCTTTGAAATGCGGTGGTTTAGGCATCCTGCATAATTTTTTTTTTACGTAACTAATAATGGGATGGTTGCATGACATCATTAATGTAGCTCTAGATTTATTAGCTATTTCATGTTGCTTGTGATTAGATAATCCATAGATTTGAAGCCAAAATAAATTATTGAATAAATGGAAGTAAAATTTCATATTAAAGTCTCCTATATGAAGGATGGAGATGCAAGACACAAGGAAATCAAGATAATTTTTGGCAACAGGGAAGAATCATATCATTTAACAATTCATTTATGGGAGTAATATCTAATATAGTTGGATGGATTATCTAGGTTAAAGGTAAAATTTAATAAATAAGTACTTTAATATTATGGTTAATATTTATTGTCCTGCCACTAAATTGTTTAACTATGACATTTCTAGCTTGCTTCCATTTGTGAGATGCTCGTCTCAAATGTCAAGTTATATAGGGGTGAGCTTGATGGCTTGTTGCAGAGCTAGGTGCAACATTACCCCATTCTCTCTATTTCATTAGATTGGTGGCCTATGGCTAAATATTTATAATTCTTCTAATGCTTTACAAAATACAAGTTATTTGGGAGCCCTACAACCACCAAAATAGATTGCATGTTGTATATTTTTTCTTGACTAGTAAATATATTTGGCAAGCTTGGGTTCCTTTGATCAGTTAAAAGAGGGTGGAGTGACACAAGGTAGACTTAGTGTTGTGTAAGTTTGGTATATGCCATATATTAATGTACCACTAATGAATCCCCAATTCAAAAGTGTGGATAGTCGAGGAAAAGCATATGTGTATTATGTTGATTATCATTACATGTATATTATGTAGGAGAACATAAGAGCTTCCATAGTCATTGATGATCATGGTGAGAAGAATAGGGAGTATGTGTAGACTTGATATATGCAATAGTATAGGCCTTGGGGCATCACTATACTTGAAGATATCATTTGATCCTCCAGATACATATAATCCAATTGCATCTTGCAGGTGAAGTTTGGTACAAGCGATAATATAAGCCTTGAGCATCACTGTACATGAAGGCATCATTTGATCCTTCAAATACATTTATTCAAAGTGCACCTTGCAGGTGAAGTCTGGCAAACTTCTAACACATAATTGAGTAGTCTTCCAAAAACAATGCAGTTAACATTGTTTCTCCTTTTATTGTACATATGACACGTCTACTTTTTGGACTATGAGGAGGTATTTCCAGCCTTCTTTTTTTACACAAGAAGATTATGCCCTCCAATTAGTAGGAAATCAAGATATGCCATAGGCTGATTTACCTTGTGATACAACATCAATTGCACCAACAAAGACTTCATCCATCCGTGCCATATCATCTATGTATGGCTGTATGCTGATCCAAGATGTTTCATGTACATGTACACTTATCCAATTCAACCAATATATGATGATGGTGGCATGATTTAGTTACAATATTGACCCACATTTGACTTTGGTGGATCGTAGAATGATTATTATCAATAATTAGCACATCAGTGACTCCATTAGTTTTGGTTGTCATTAGGGTTGATTCCAACATCTTAATATCCAAGTTAGGAACCAGGAACAACACTAATTCTATATCAAGTTATACCACCGAGTTATCCACAGTATGCATGTCATCAAATGCCTATATAATAAGAGGAACATGAGAATGTTGATGTTTAAGACCCACAATACTTGTGAGATGGCCCATTATGCTCTCCAGAGCATTATACATTAGAGAATGATGTTATGCTACATAAGTCATGTCATAGGCACTAGGATATTATATGTTTTACATTCTACTCCATATTTAATACACATTGTAATTAATATTATAGGTACTTTGAATGAATCAATATGATGTTGCTTTTCTTAATTATGTAGATGTTATTACTCAAACTAACAAATAAATAGAAATGACATCATTTGGGTGGTATTACTCTAACATGAATCTATTATTGTATAAGTCAAAGCGAGGTATAATTGAACTAATTGATTTAACTTAACGCGGTTGAAGATGTAAGTCGAAAATGGCTTAAAACTGTTATGTAAATTTTGATTATAATAAATACTATTATATTTATGATAATTAATCTAATAGAATATCTAATCATATTTTCACCAAACAATTTTGATTAAAAATATTATATTCATGTTTAAATAAATAAAAGACATATCTTTATGCATAACAAGTAAATGAATTTTAAATCCTAAACTAACTTTATTCAAATATAATATCTATATGAATTTATGTAAATCATAATTTTATTTTAAACCTTAAAAAGGGTTAAATTTTAGAGAAATATATAATTAAAAAAAAAACCCCTACAATAAGTGTTTATTTCAAACAGAGAATTACACGGTCACATCATTCTAACAATAAGTTTATATTCAAATAGAGGCTTACCTTGCTAAACTAGCAAAATATGTTGATGAGGCAATGAGGCAAGATCTTTTGCCCATTAAAAGGGCGATTATGATATTATTTGGGATGACTTTCTTACGTCTTTAAGAATAAATACGAAAGTCATCCCAAATAAAACCTATATCTAAACATAATTTTTTTAAATCATATTTTTATTATTCTAAATTCAATTTACATAGTATTTTTTTCTTAAACATTGACCTTTAAACTCATATGTAATTTTCAAATTTAAATCTTCAATGACATTTTTTATATTAAAAATTAACAAATTATATTCATTGTTAAATATTTTATGATTAAAGCATTACCCTATTTTTACATCTTATCTTACTATTATATAACTCTAATTAATTAATTGTTGTAATCTTAATGGAATGTTCTATGCTATCGACTTAAAATTAATACTCTCTTAAATTTAAAAGGAAAAAAAATAAAAAACAATCCTTACCTTATCCAATAAGATTATTTATTAATACAAAGATAATTTACAAATTACATTTTCATACATTAGCTGTTATGTAATCACATGCAATAAAATTTTAATAAAATGCAATATAATTTATTATTATTTTTCTTAAATATAGCATTAAAATAGTTAATATATATCATATTGATTGTTAGTGTTAATATTAAATATTGGGCAAAATGAATCCAAACATTAATATTAGTTTTTTATGAAATAAAAATATGTTGTATATATTCAATATTTTGATAACACGTGCCCCCCCTAAAATAAATAAATAAATCAGTTATGTAGGTCTGTACCCAATCACCATCAAGCAAAGTGGAAAGCTTTCCTAGCAAATAATTAATTTTTAAGAGTTTTTTTTTTCCAAACAAATACTATTAGAGTAAAGCTTTGTAGATATAAATGTATTTTATATTTTTATTTATATATATTTTAAAATGTGTTGTCCTCTGCAATCAATGTATTTCCTTTTTTTTCTATATTTTTATTAAAATCTCGTTAAAAAGGTACATAAGTTTTAGTTGAAATCTTTGACTTTTGTTTGAAACTTTATTTTAAAGAATCTCGAGTAAATTTTAGCTGAAATTGTATTAAAATGATTGAATTTTAAACTCAATAAAATTAGTTAAAATGAAAATATTTTGAAGAATCTCGTGTAAATTTTATACCTCGACCCAAAAGATCTGCTTCACTTTCACATTTGCTTCTCTCTCATGACTCGCAACTTCGCTACTCATCTCGCACCCAAACGGAGATTGCCCGTGGCAGATATTTATATCTTCTAAGCTCTAAATGTCATGTCATTTGCATTCTTAATTTTAATCTTACAGCTCATCTTGGATCTGATAATGAGACGTCCCCCCGTCCCCCCCCCCCCCCTAAATTTAGGGCTCCGCCACTGGGCGAGCATGGTTGGGACCCCCCACCCCCGCAAATATTTGAATCCCCTCTCATGGGACGCAACCGCTTAAGTAGAGAGAAAATAACTGCGGGTCGTTAGCTATAATGATTTGATAATTGAAATTCTATAACTGCTACATTGTATAGTTTCAAAGCTTATGATCGAGTAATGACCATTTCTATATGCAAATCTAGGAGAAATTTGGATAGCATTGCACTCTTGCTGAGCAAATTTGATGAGTCCTTATCGTTAATATTTTTTTCATCATAATTATCATCATGATTAATTTTTTTAAATCATGGTGAGGGCTCATGATTGAGTATCCCCTAGGATGCAATTCACATTGATCTGTTGGTTGGGTGCTTTGGCTATCAACTAAAAGATCATATGTTCGAAACTTGCATATGTAATGTGTATGAATTTGTCTTAATTGACCTAAATGCCCCAATTTTGATCGTAGAATGTTAGCCTCCTATTTAATATTTGCTGGTTATATCATTATATTCACTAATAGAAATCAGACCTCTCTTAATATTATTATGAAAAAAAGATAAATCAATTTCCGTATAAGAGATTAGTGAAGTGAAATTTAATTTTATTATTAATTCTATATGTTTTGAACAAAGAATTGATATTATTATTAAAATGACCACATTTGTCAAGGGATATTTGTTTGTGACTTATCTTGACGTGTCATTCTTTAAAGGTCATAAAAGTGCTATCTTTGAAGAAATATTTCATACAATCAAATACAATTATTTATTAAGCTAAGAAGTTTCTTTAACTTGAGGGTAGAATGACCTAAATTAAAGATTTTTAAGCACCAATCCCATTTTCCTTCTTTAAGCATTGCATTCTACTCAGAGAATTATTGACAGTCTTAATGTAATTATTAAAAAATTCTTTGTACACCTAAGCATGGAGGTAGAAAAATTATTTGGACTAATTGGACTAAAAAATGTCGCTTGGTTTGGGAAGGGGACATTGATGTTAGATCTTTTTATGATATCATTAAGTTTATATCCTTAAAATTATGATTGTTGTTTAGGTTTGTTGCGAGCTAGAATATACACGGTGATAGATAGAAATTTTTTGTCTCAGCATTGTACGGATATCTAGTACACAAACAAAATAAAAATGTAACATATATACTACAGGAAAACAACATTTTTCCGATGGAAATGGCCATCGGAAAATGACGTTTTTCCTGTAGTGACATCAGAATTTTTACGTGGAAACTCTGGAAAAGGAAAACATCATGGGGCCATGCTTAGTTGAAAGGATTCAACTAGTGTTTGCTTAGATTACAAGTGGTTGACTCAGCCCTGAAATTGAGGACGATCATATTATAATAATCAACTATCTAGTTGAAATTCAATTATAAATGGAGATAGAAAATCTGGCGATGTTTAATGGTCAAGCAGAAATTCGGCTTCAATTGACGATCGGACAGAAATCCGGCATCAGTCGACTGTTGGGTAGAAATCTGATGTTAGACAGCTGTCGGGCATAACTCCTGTGTCAGTCGACTTCAGGGCGGAACCCAGACGGTGGTCGAGGAGTAGTCTAGTGGCAAGAGAGCTCTTTTCCTTCTATTCTTGCTTCATTGCTTCCTTCTCTTCTTACTTGGGTCCCATCTTATTAGAAATGAGGGGTTTATTTATAATTTTCTGAGAGTGTCATGACCAGTAAATAAGAGGAAGATCAAGCATAAATTGGGAGTGGTTTGAATGGATGACCGATGTGAATCCCTTGATCATGGATCGTTTACCGAGCATTTGAATATCTTAATGATATTAGAATTTGATGATCTTGGGCTCGTTGAGCCACTCAATTCAACTATAAGCATGTCATGTCTAAAAAGTTGTTTGGTAATCCAAATGATGGATTGAACCTTCCAAATGTGCTTCATGTATTTGATTTTGACTCATTGGGGCTCGAATTGAGTTGAATTTGATGCCGTTGGGTTCGTATTTCTAAGACATTAAGTTCGACTGTAAGTTTGTTGAAATCGGAGTTCACATAGTCTCTGATTTAATTTTTGAAATTTCCAACTTGATTTTGCGTCGAGATTCGTGCCAAATCAAGATATTTTTTGATGATATATCAAGGCTAAAATAATATCTATTGGCTTTCTCCCATTGAAATACCATTACGATAAACATCTTTTTACTAATAAGAAAATTATAAATTCTCACGTATAAAATAGACCTTGAACCATTAAATATATAGCACAAAACTTCGTATGTAAGATTTTTTTCTCGATTTGATAGGCAAATTGATCTTCTTAGGCTATTTGATATTTGATATAACATATTCTCTTACCTATCCTTAAGATTAACTTCTTTTTTGAAAATGAGGCTTGGAATAAACCTTTCCTATTGGAGGTTGTACTTATTGTTTTTTTTTTTAAACGGGGGTACCTATGCGTTGTCACCCTCATCAGAGGCACATGACTTTGTAATTGATCATTCGGCGAGCCTACTAGCAACCAGCCCCACAGGTGCAGGATCGGCAATTATTTTCTCCCCACTAAATTAAAATAGTTTCATTTGCCTTCTCATTATCGGAGCCAGGAAGAGCTGTAAAATCAAAATTAAGAATGCAAATAACATCGCCCTTAGAGATAATAAGACATAAATATCTATCACGTACGGGTGATCTTCGTTTGGGGGCGAGAGAGGAGTGAAAGAGAAAACGAAAGTCGTGCTCGAGATCGTGAGTCGCAAGAGAGGAGCAAAAAGGTAAACGAAGCAGGTCGTTTGGGTCGAGGGAAAGCAAGCTATTTAGGGGCAGTCTCTGTGCACACGAAAGAGAAACCCCGCTCAAGGTCGCGAGTTGTGAGAGAGGAGCGAAGGGTTAAGCATGCTCCATAGGCAGATACGAAAACGAAACAGCAATGGGAAAAAAAAGCATCGACCAAGGAACCGAACAAAAAAACTAGGGATGTTATATACTTATATCACTATATATATATATATATATATATATATATATATATATATATATATATATATATATAACTTGATAAGCACAAAATAAGTGATTTTATCTATAAAGCAGTCGACCCACATATCCATGTAATCTGCTCCATTATTGTTGTACTACATATCTTCAATCTCTAACTAACTATGTAACAAGAATATGATGATATATGCTAAATATTAATAGTTATTATACACAAGCAATAGAATGAAAACCTAATAGTTGATTACCATTCAAAACCCTCTGTTATTGCTTTCCCCTTTTTTTCTATTATTCTTCTCTGTTTTTTTTATTTTCATAGTGCAGCTTGCTATTCAACAAGTAGGCTAATAGTAACATCAAAACTACCAAGGGACATATTTCCATAATTTATTTTTGATAATTTGTTGGATGATATTCAAAAATTATTTTTAATGCTTAGTTAAAGAGAATGATGATAGATCTTTGTGGCTAAAATAGTGGGCAATATTTTCATGTTAGTGCATTCAATATTTTGCAAGGCCTATTTATCAATAAATTATTACGTGCGGTCATCGGACTGTCCGGAGATAAATCAGGATGTGTCATGTCATCCGGTACATAACAGTACACAACATTTATACACAACATCATGATTCACCTTAGGACGATGTCTAATATCCGCACGTAATAATTTCACTTATTTATAATACTATGAGATTTGGGAATGCCATAGCTACTTTTATCTTAATTTAAATTACTCATGCTTCTTGTTGGGTCTACTGCTCTAGTTGACCTCATGTGATGTGCTTGCCCTTGTATTGGGATTGGTGTAGATTAATTTTTTGAAATCTAGTAGAATTCTGGAATGCCAAAATTTTTGTCAACTATATTTTACTTTTATTATTATTATTATTTTAAGATTTACCTATCACAACAAAATTATTTTTTTAGTCAATGATAAAAAAAAAAAAGAGGTGGATGGGCCAATGCAATCTACTAATAAAATCGCTCTAGCACGTAATCAAATAGAACTGGAATAGTGGAATCCACTAGTTCGTAATGTTATATACTTATATCAAAGAGTCATTATTTTTTTTGTATCAATATTCAAATTTTAATTTGAATTAAATAATTTCAGTAAATGAATTATTAAAATTTAAAAGAAAATAAAAATCCCTTGCTCTAATTATATATAAGATAGAGATTAAAGATATTCAATATTTTATAAACTAAATATTTTTATTTATGTTACACATTTACATCATTTATGTTAGTTTTGTGTGAAATCTAATTGTGTTGATCAAACGGGTTATACTGTTGACTTATAGCTTAGTTCGATCTGTTGGTATAGCTCGTCAGGGACTTGCAGGGAGGCCTCCTCATGCTTGGGGTTCATGTGTCTTGCCACTGATTTTTTTTTGTACAATCGTACAACAATGCGACACTGGACATTAAAGTGTTGTAACGCTATAAACATGTACAATGTAGTGTCATAGGATACGACGCGGTAATATTGTAGTCTTGCTTGGAGATAAAGAGCGGAGCACTGTGGTGCTTCAGAACTAGCGCTACAAGTTTCTTTTTCATAGTGAATTTCTTTTACATTGCAGTGTCATAGGATGTGATGTGGTTACGTTGTAGGCTTGCCAATTTTCATTTTCATTTTTCATGGTTTTACTTGAAGGGTTCCTTCCTTTGGTACATTGAAAAACACCCCTTTATTTGTTTTGACTAAAAACAAAAGGAGAAGTGAAGAGAAACAAGAAGAGAGTAAGAGAGAAATAGATTTGTACAATTTCTCCAATTTTTATAGTGAATTTCTTGGTGTGATATTGCCCTTAGTTTTGCCTTGTTTTCATATTTTTCCACGTGTTCATTTATGTTATTTTTTTAAATGTTATTATTTGTTTCGTTATGTGGTTTACTTCGCAATAGTGATTAAAATAAATTTTATATTTATTATTGTTGTGTGCTAGGATATACGTGGCAATAGAGTGAGGATATTTTCTTCTTAGCGTTAAATGGATATCCAACACACAAATAAAAAAGATAAACACCAAGATTATTAATGTGAAAATCACAAAAAAGGGAAAATATCACGAGGCCTTGCCCAGTTCAAATGATACCACAAGTGTTTGAATGAATTACAAAGCTTTGATCCGTCATGTAATTCAAAGATGATATTACAATAGTAGAGAGAGTTAGGTGGAAGTCCAGTGACGATCGGGTGGTCGGGCAGAAGTTTTATGTCGGTTGTTGGTTGGCTGAAAGTTTAGCGTCGATCAGTGGTCAGGTGATAGTCCAACTTCCGTCAGTGGAAGGGCGAAATTCCGGCGTCGATCGATGGTTGGGCGAAAGTTCGATGACGGTAGACGATTGGGCGAAAGTTTGACGTCGATTGGTGCCAGGCGGAACTCCGACGATAGTCGATAGCCAAGTGGAAGTCCGACATCGATCAATGGTCGGACATAAGTTCAACATCCCTTGATGACCATACAAGAAACTGCAAAACAATCAATATCATGGAAGAATCATTCACTAAGTCGAAAATTTCAACTCTCTTATGGTTATTTTCCATGTGGGGAAATAAGTTTCATTGGTTCCTTTCTCATGATACTCGGTTGAGGCCTTTTTTTTGTATTAGTTGATTATTTTATAAAGTGAGTAGGAGGACTAGTATTTGGTCCTTCAACAATATAAGCACTTATTTTCTTATAACAACAACAACAATATCAAGCCTTTATTTCACTGTGGGATTGACTTCATGAATCATTTTTCTCCATTTGGGCCTAAAAATAAGAAAAAAGCGTGCAAGCTACGCAACTTTTCTCGGAATGAAACCACAAGCTACACAAGCATTTCAAATGAAACTACAAAAGAACATTAGAAAACACAAATTAAAAGATGAAAACAATTTGAATGAAACCACCTGAGACGGAATAGGGTCAAGCATACTCACACGAGCGTAAGCAATGGTTTGGGGACAAACCGGCAAGGAGATCGACAAAGAGCCAGTTGTGAGCTGGATGTGCAAGCAGACGGGCTTTGAGGGTTTTGACGGTAATAATGTCGCTCCTGCGACAACAGTTCCAATAGGCGACACTCGACAGTGGTTTTCTCCGATCGAAGGCCAAGGAATACAGCTCAAACCTTAAGGCTTTGACTCAGTCGTTCACTCCAATCGAAGGCTAAGAGTCACAAAGTCATGAAAGAAGAAGGAAGAGGGAGACCCGAGCTTTAAATCGTATATAATATTGGGAATTAGGGATTCAATCTACTGTTGGGGTCTTACTAGTACTCAAAACTAGTGTTATTTGTACTGGTTAAAACCAGTGTAAATTGTAGCAGTTAGAACCAGTGTGAAATAAGGGTTTTGACTGTGGTTTTAAAACCGCCCCTTACAACCACTACGAAAAACCCTATTTTTTAGCAGTGTTGGTCTGTTGGTTGAGAACTTTGACGATCAACCAAGAGGTCTTTGATTCAAGTCTTGCATATGTGATTTGTATTTAAATTTGCCTTAATTCGCATAAATGTTTCAAAAAAAAAAAATCTCATAAAATATGTGCACACTGAGCTCGACACATCGAACAAGGCGAACGCCAAAATTTGATGCACGACTCAATTAAAATTCAAGTTCATTGATTTTGAGCTGTTATGATCCGTTTAATATTAAAAGAAAAAATGTATATAAATAGTAAGCCCGGCCATTGATTTTAATTTTTAACTATCACTTAAGTGCCACGTGTTCTCATTGAATAAATAAGTGAATTATATATTATTTGAGTAATGATTTTTATATTGCCCAATAAATTCTTGGCTGAAGCACGTCTCTGCTCGTACGAGATTAATTGATCTATCATTTATTTTTGTAGAATATTATAATGACTCGAGATATGTAATTTTTTTTTTCTTTGGAGTTTTCAAATAATATTTTTATTATGTTGAATAAAAAAAAACTATATATTTAATTATTCAAACCTGTTGCCAGTAAAAATATATAACATATATTTTCTACTAGTATATATGTGAACCATCGAAACTTTAGAATTACGTGTGAATTAATTTAATTGTTGAAATTTATTATATTATTATGAAAGAACATTTACAGCTTTGTTTGCATCATGAACATTAGGATGATTATAATTTTACAATAAAAATATGTCAGGGTTGATTTTATAAATATATAATATAAAAGTGTTTACTATGTAATTAACCTAGACCTGTCAATATTTGACCCGACCCGAAAACCCGACCCGAATCCGACCCGGAATTTTCGGGTTTGGGTTGACCCGAACCTGAAGCGGGTCGGGTTCGGGTCCGGGAAACCGACCCGTTTGCAAAAACGGGTCGGGTTCGGGTTGACCCGGCGGGTTTCCGGGTCAACCCGAAAACCCGTTTAATTTAAAAAAATTTGATTCCCGCTGCCCTAGCCCGCCTTGCCCGCTGCCCACTGCCCTAGCCCGCCTTGCCAGCTGCCCGCGTCCGCTGCCCAGCATCCGCTGCGGCCTGCGGCGCTGTCTCGAGCGATCGAGCGGTGGAGGCGTCGAGCCCGCCTGCGGCCTGCCCAAGTCGCGACTCGCGACTGCCTCGAGCGGTCGAGGCGTCGTCGCGTCGAGCCGCCTGCGGCCTGCCCAGGCCAGCGCGTCCAACGGTTCTGGCGTTCTGCGACACAGCGAGTCAGCGAGTAGCGACAGTTTCGCGTCCGCGACAGTCCAGCTTCCGGCGTCCGCGACTGTTCCGTGTCCGGCGTCATGCTTACGCGGGTCGGGTCGGGTTGACCCGAACCCGAAGCGGGTCGGGTTCGGGTCCAGAAAATCGACCCGTTTGAAAAAACGGGTCGGGTCGACCCGAATCCGAATAATACCGGGTCAATTTCGGGTTGACCCGAACCCGACCCGTAACCCGAAATTGACAGGTCTAAATTAACCCTTATCAACTTTAAAGTATTTTATAGAAAAAAAAAAGAAAGTAATTTGTTTTAGATGCCTAGGGGGTGGTGTACCATTTTTTTTTTGTAGATATTTTAGTTGAGTTGTCAATTTATATTGGGCGTAATGTT
Source organism: Dendrobium nobile (assembly GCA_022539455.1). NCBI lineage: Eukaryota > Viridiplantae > Streptophyta > Magnoliopsida > Asparagales > Orchidaceae > Dendrobium > Dendrobium nobile. The sequence continues at coordinate 29,961,939 of CM039730.1, forward strand.
AATAAACTCACTAACTTGGAGCTAGTTTTAGGCTTCGTTTGGGACGGCTTTTTTACTGCTTTCTAAAATGGAGTTTTAGTACAAAATTTTTTATTTTTTACTAAAACTCTATTTTAGAAAGTAATAAAAAAGTCATCCCAAACGAAGCCTTAGATGGCGGTAGCTTTTTATAAAAGTGATTATAAATTACTTATCGAGAAGTACATTTTTTAAAAGTGATAATAGAAAATAACTTTTTAGTACAAAAATTTCTTGAAAATAATAAAAATAATAGTGGAAGAATAGAAACTGTGATTGTGTTATGAAAAGTAACGCAGCAAGAAAGCTGTCCCAAATAAAATCTTAATCTCATTGACTATACTGTAAGTTTACATGTATGATGTCACACTCGTAATATTAAGTTATTTGATTAAGCATATATATTTAATATTTTTAATGATTAATTTTATAAAATAATAATTATTTATAAACTCCTTTGTATTAGTTATCATACATTAATTGTGTATATTTTCTTATAATTATACACTTATATAATTTTTAAATTTTCATGTTTAATTTAGTTTATTATTATTATTTTATATGAGAGTGTTGAATTGATAAAATTTTGAAAGTATACTAAAGTGCCCCTTTGGACACCTAATTCAGCCCTCTTTTATTGTGCCATTGACTACTAATAAGTTTTAGCAAATTGGGGATTGACTTTATATTTGGTCATTCTATATTGATCTATCATCCATATTTTAAATGCCAAATTCTAATTATTGGACTGAAAAAAAAAAAATATTTTTGGGATTTTAAAAGGAATTAATCCTAAGCTTTGGTTTATTATTTTGAATAATGATTTATTTTTTAAATTAATTTTAAATCATGCAAATTGAATGAAATTAAATGGCTATTTTATGTTCTTTCTATGCTTCATTATGGGATGATTTTAAATATTTTGAAATTCTAAAAATTGGTAAGTCCATTTAGATGCTTTTACTTCATTTAGTTCTTTACTTGATAGAATAAACTTTTTTATTTAAAAAAAAAAATACTCGTTTAAAGAATAAGTTTACAATTTATCATTATCTCTTCTACTTGCACTTATTCATTCTTATATGCATAGTAATGAAATTATTTTTTCTAAAAACAGAAAGAAAATTATTAAATTCATTAGACAGGCTCTATCAATTATAATATACTTTCTAGCATAAATTTGAGAATTAAGCTTAACTTGGGACTGCTTTTTTATTATTTTTTAAGTACAAAAAAATTTTGAATTAAAAAAATTGTACTAAAAAAATTGCTTTAGAAACAGTAATAAAACTGTCTCAAATGAAGTATTTGGATTATTTTCTTATTATTTTTAAAATAACTTTAAAAAAAAATTTTAAAATTTAAAATTTTTTTAACTAAGAAATTATTTTAAAAAATAGTAACCAAGTTGTCCCAAACGAGGAGAGATTATTATGCATAGAGTCAGAACCCAGAGAACCGATCGGTTTTATGACTATGAATAGCAAAAGCGCGTTATTGAACAGTAAAAACACTGTGGTGAACAGTAATTGTGCTTTACTATTCACAGTCCCAAAATCGAATAATTCTCTGAATTCAAACTCCACATGTAACAATCTCTTCGGAAGAAGTCTTAGCATCTTATATATGTCTTAGAAATCATTGTGAACCAATTGATCATCATCACATAGATAGATTCAAAGGACGATATTTTTCCATCACCTGCATGCACATGCACCAACAGTACTAGCAGTGATAGATCCAAACTAGTAAAAAATATAATAATGCATTAGTAAGAAAAATCATAATTTTGCACTTTGAAACTTGGTCTAACTTAGCTAATTGGGCCATAAGGATCTTTTGAATCATAAATGAGCTTCTTAATATCTTTTATTGTTGATGTACTTTTTCAACATCTACTAAAATTATATTGACCCTTACATACACTAACCTTATTCAACAACATTAGCTAATAAGAAAATATATTTATGATCATCAAAATTTTAAATTTAAGCTTAAAATAATTTGGTTATCAAATAACAACAATAAATTTGATTAAAAATTAAGGTTTCGTTTGGAACAACTTTTCTACTGTTTTCTTAAATAACTTTTTAGAATAAAAATTATTTAAATTAAAAATTTTTGTACTAAAAAACTACTTTAGAAAACAGTACATAAGGCTTCATTTGGATTATTTTTTTACCGCTTTCTAGTACAAAAAATTTTAGAATTAAAATATTTTGATAAAGCTACTTTAAAAAGTAGTAAGAAAGCTATCTAAAATGAAGCTTAAGGCATCGTTTGGGACGGCTTTCTTACTACTTTGTAAAGCGGCTTTCTAGTACAAAAAATTAATATTTGTACTAGAAAGCCGCTTTAAGAAGCAAGAAAAAAACCGTCCCAAACGAAGCCTAAATCTTATAAGCTTAAGCTTAAAAATTTTAAATGATTTAAATACTAAATTTTGAACACTTAGAAGTAACACCAGTAGAATCTTTAACATGCCAAGGGTATTTTCTTTTCTTTATTCAAGCTCTTTTTTTCTTTTTTCTTTTTTAAGGCAAATTGCTTTCCAATTTCTTTGCTATAAACTATATTTAAAAAGGTGAGAATGACATGATTTAAACTCAATCCAATCACAGCACAAAATAGAATTGAACATATATTGGTACACTAGATTCAACTCATAAATCTAAATGTTTCAATTACACTCACTAGGGTCGAATTAGCTCAATTTTTAACCAATTTGAACTTAAATTAATTTGGCTCAAAATCATTTATTTTTTCCTTTTCTAAATTTTTTAATGTTTTAATATGCTTATAATTATTATACTCATACACACACCTATATATACATATAAAATTTAATAATAATAATAATAATAATAATATAGTATTTATATTTTGAGCCAAATATTACTCGTTTAACGAACTAAACAAAGCCTGGCTAGAGCAAAAAAAGAAATCTTAACATTAAGGCTTCATTATGGACAATTTTTAATTATTTTTTACTGCAATTTTCTACTATATATATAATATATATATATATATATATACTTTAATAATAAAAAATAGTAGTCAAAAGCTATCTCAAATGAAATATAAATTTACATAAAATTATATCTTTTTTAAAACACAAGACTTTAGTTTCACAAATTACTATGCGCATACACATATCCCTATTGTAGCAATTCATCCAATTATTACAATTAAAGGCCATTCAGTGCTTGAAAATGACATTTTTTTAACCTTCATCAATGGAGAAATTATTAGGTACGGAGTGCGGACGGGAGAACCGTCCGCACACTAGTATAAAACCGCGCTCGGTACCGTTCGGTACCACTCGGTACCACTGGGTACCGCTTGGTACCCTGTGTTTGTGCGGACGGTTCTCACCCCGTCCGCACTCTGTACCTAATAATTTCTCTCATCAATGAGACCAAAATACACTTCATTTATAATCCTTAACTATCCGCCTACATTTAGGCCACCCCTATAATAAAAGAACTTTTTAGGCTGTTTTGCTACTTATGGGATCAAAGTGAAATGTTCTTAAAATTATTATGCTTGTGAAAATTAATCCAGATTTCATAGACCTATGTGAAAGATGAATGTGGTGTAGTGCCGTTATCTGTGATTCATTTTGGTAGAAATATCATTGTCATTTTAACATTTCTCATTCAATAATATCAAAAATTTTCAGCCGGTGAAAAAGCATTAAAATATCAAAAAGCACAAATAGAAGTCTAAGGTTTCCTTTGGGAGGGCTTTCTTATTGCTTCTTAAATATGCTTTTTAGTGCAAAAAATTTAATTAGAGGGACGTTGATTAGAGGTATCGATCATAGATGGCGGGCGACGGTGGTCGGAGGAATAGTAGTCCGCGAGCGACTATGGTTGAAGAGATCATAGTCACGGGCGATGGTGGTTGCAGTGGTGTGTCGATGGCTATCGAGTGGAGGTTTGGATGTGGTCGGCAGCCGGATGAAGGTCTAGTGATGTCAGCGTAATGGCGGAGGTCCGGCGGCGGTAGGCGGCTGAGTGGAGGTCCAATGAAAATCAACAAATGAGCTGTGGTCCGACAATGGTTGGCGGCTGGGAATGCAGTGGTCCGACGATGATCGGTGGTCCAACGATGGTCAGCGAACAGGCGGTGGTTTGACAATGGTCGGCGGACGAGTGGTGGCCCGATTGCAGTCGGTGTAAGGGCGATGGTTCGACAGCGGTCGACGGATGGGCGGTGGTCCGACGGTGGTCGGCGGACAGGTTGTGGTTCGGCGATTTTTGGCGGTCAGGTGGTGGTGTTTGGATAGAACTCTAGGATTCTTAAAGCCTCAAAACTCTATCTAATCTCCAGCCAAAGGGTTCTTTCATGAAGAGGGCATGGGCATATTTATAGATTTTAGTGAGTGTCATGCTCCGTTACAATGGAGAAGATCCAAAATCAAATTCAAAGTGCTCCATAGAGTCCAGACAGCTCATACTGATTCCCTCTACCATAGAACATTTTTTAAGCATTTATATATCTTAATGATGTCAAAATTAAGTGATCTTGGGCTTATTGGATTCTTCTCGTCGAGCCTCTCAATTTAACTATGAGCATGCCATATTTAGAGATTACTTGGTCATCCAATTAATATTTTGATTCTTTCAAATATGCTTCGGCCACTTGATTTTGGTATCATTTGGTTCATCTCACTGAGGCGTTTAACTTGACTGTAAGTTTGCTAAAATTTGAGTTTGGATGGTCCCAAATTTAATTTCAAAATTTTGAACTTAAATATGCCTCAAGATTTGTGCTCCATCAAGAAAATTTTTGATGATGTATCATGAATATACATTTTTAAATTTTCTAATAAAATGATTTGTGTTGGTCCCATGAGCCCATGAGTGTTTTAGATATTTATGATAAATTTACCCCCAAAAAAAATTATGATAAAAAATAAAAGTAAGGAATTCAGATTGATGAATTCATTTGAGTTTGTGAAGAAATAAGTACATCATCATGATACCTCAAGCACATCAAGACAGAGCAATTAGATAAGAAAATTAAACATGTAGTGCCAATGTTTTGGAAGAGATATATAAAACAAAATATCACAATTATATCAGAAAAGCAAGCAAGGGAGGTATGCATTACCTAAAATGGACAAAATTAAATATCATTTTATATACATATTATTAAAGAAATTATTTTTAAAGTAAATTATTTTCAAAATATCATATAAGGTCAAACTAGTAATTAACTAAATTTAATTTTCAAAAATTAAGTTCTAATTATTTTATTAAAATTTGAATATAAAAACTTAATAGTAGTGAACTCATTAACTTGCTTAATAACTTACAAATTATTCCTTAAGATTGATGATGTGGCAATGATTAAGACTTTTTTGTTGGAGATAGCTTTCTTATTGCTTTTCAAAGCATCTTACTGGCATAAAAATTTTTAATTCAAAAAATTTTTGTACCAAAATATTGATTTAGAAATTAGTAGAAAAGACGTTCCAAACGAAGCCTAAGATAATAACTAACTACTATAATATATATTCCCCAATAGATATGATCAACTAACAATTATTGTAAAAGTTAAAATAAAATTAATATTTTTTTGTAAAATTATAAAACTTCATTTCTTATCTAGAGCAACATAGATAGCCTATCAAATCAAATGTAAAAATCCTATAAATTCAATAGAATATGAATTTATTAATTAAAATATATTTTTATCTCTAGAAGCACTATAAATATCTTGATTTTTTATTATTATTTAATTGAGCCCATAAATATCTTTAAGATTTGTCACATATCTCATTAAAATGAGGAATATATTTTCTATTTTATAATTGGATAAAAACTAATTAAATTTGTATTTTAAAATGTTTATATCATAAATTTAAATACTCATAACGCGATATGGCACAAATGGGAAGAAGCAGTAAAGCACCTAACGGCTATTTTCTTCTTTTATTACTCGTGCACAATTCCCCAACCTAATCACCACATGGTTGCTTATACACATTCAACAGAAACATAATGTGTAAGAGAGCCGAGCCGCCTCTAGCTCGAATCGTTTATGAGCTCGTCAGCCGAGCTTATCAAGCTCACGAGTCGAGCTCGACCTCGTTAAGTAAACGAGCTCGAGTTCGAGCTTGAGCAGGCTCGGCTATTTTTAAAATAATTTTTTTTATTTATTAAATTTAAATATTAAAATATAATAATAAATTTTAATCACATAAATTTTACTTAAATGTTAAATATTTCATATATTTTTAAAATTTTTATCTAAGTCTTAAAACTCTCGCTTAAGTTTTAAAAATCCCGCCTAAATTTAAAAATTTCTGCCCATGACTAACGAGCTGGCTCGAGCTCGTTTACAGTGAGACGAGCTCGACTGTTGGCTTAAGGGTGTCAATTCGGGTCGATGGGTCGGGTTCGGGTCGAATTCGAGTTGACCCGGTTCTAAAAGGGTCAAGCCGAACTCGACCCGTTTTTACAAACGGGTTGGTTTTCTCAACCCGGACCCGACCCGCGCGGGTTGCCAAGTTGACACGACCCAACTCGAATTTTTTGAAATTAACTCAGACTCGGCGGCTGCAGTAGTGGCGACAGCAGCGCCGAAGCAATGACGCGAGGCCAAGCAGCGGCAGCTTGCGAAGCGGTAGCAGCGGCGCAAGCGATGCGTAGCAGCGACCACCGAGCGACGCGTCACGCAACTGTGACTCAACTCGATGTTTCGGGCAGCGCGAAGCTACTGCGACTCGACTCTTCGGGCAACGCGGGCGGATAGCCTGGCACTCGACGTGTTGGGCAATGTGGGCAGCAGGCGCGAGCAGCGGGTTTCGGTCATTTTCGGGTTGCCAGGTCAACCCGAACTCGACCCGATTTTTGAAATGGGTCAGTTTGTTAAACCCGACCCGTTTCACAAAAGGGTCGACCCGAACCCCGATTTTTTCTGGTCGGGACCGGGTCGGATTTTGGGTTGTGTCAAAAATTGACACCCATAGTTGAGCTCGACTCGAGCTCGCTTTCATTGTAACGAGCCGAGCTCGATAAGGGCTTAAACTCGACTTGTTTACACCTCTAGGCTCGATATCCTTTAAAAGGGCAAAGCTGTGCTGTTTAATGAATATTTTAAAAATAATTGATAAATTAATTTTAATTGACTAATATTCGGAAAATACTTTTAAATTTCACTTGATCCCATCAAATTAAAAATTTTTGCTGGAATTTATATACTTGGCACAAAAAATATTAGGATATATAATAAGTAATAACAACAAAATTTCATTATTTACCTAACCTACAATTCTTTTAATGGAGTTAATGTATCTCGTTGAACATGCCGAGGATCTAGGCCAGGAAAAATTATTTCGTGCGGGTTCGGATTCGTCCGGAGACCAACAAAAATGGTCACGTCGCCCCAAAAAAATGTATCGGGCTCGATACCAAGCGCGGAACCGGACGGTTCTCCAATCCGATGTTCGCACTGAATAATCGCTCCTAGGCCAGGGCACATCAATGACCTTCGGTGCCAAGCCATTGCGACCTTCCAAATCCCTAACAACCCAGAACCTCCAATGATCTAGCTCTCCTCTTAACATCACGCTCTGACCCGCATTTTTCTCTCTCAACCTTTATCGAGTATAAGCAATTGTGATTGCCCAGCCCCAAATCCTCTCCCTCATCGAGTTCCTCAATTCTTCATCCAACTGCCTCTCGTCTCTCTCAAGGAGTGTATAAAAGGAGACAAGATCAGGGATATAGGAAGGGCGATGAAACTTTTTTTTTTTATTGGATATTTAAATTATTTAAGGCAAACTCACATACATAATGCATACACAGAGACTTGAATTCAAGACCTCTTAGTTGGAAGCCTAAGCTCTCAACCAACTGGCTAATGTGAATTATGTAAGGCGATGAAACCGGCAGCATGTAAAAAGCGACGTGACATGCAACAAAGGGAGATGGGATAGGTGGCGCATGCAAATGACAAAATTGCAATGAGAGGGTTTTTTTAATTTGGGAACTGGGTATTCACCCGCTACCCTGAAAGAGCGCTTGACGGCATGACTAATCCTCGGATGACATAGAAGAGGCACCACCCTAGAAGCTTTCTGGCCCGCACTTGATTATGCCAGATTTAAGAGGCGCTGCCACTTGAGGTGAATCAAGCATGGGTTGGGGGTTCCCAACTCTACTCGCCAGTCAACCAAGCTAAGCATCAGAGAGTATATTTTAAGTAATATGTATGGAAAAAGTGAAATTAAGTGTTGAATATTTTAATTGTTTTGCATGTATTTTTTTTTCTAGTCAAATTCTTATTAAAAAAAAGGTCGTGTATTGTCTCTCAATTTTCATCATATTCATCTTAAAAAATTAAAATATTTCCTATTTTTTTACATATATTTTATCAATAATATATATACATCTTAATTCTGTTATCATATACCTCACAACAATTATTTTTAATTTATTTACAATTTTAAATTATATAATTTAATATAATTTCAACATACTCAAACTATTATTTATCAAAATTTTAAACTCATTAATTCAAAATCAGAGATGACCTAATTTTTCGTCTTTTTTTTAGCAGCATAGTTAATTCATTGAATATTCTCAAAGATCTAAAAGAAATAAAAAACCCATTATATATCTGTTTCTGATGCTGTGGATGAATAAGCACCCCAATTCCCTGCCAACATCAACATCACATAAAGCTAACTTTGCTGTAAGATCGGTCCCCATGGCGACAATCTCCGCCCAGAAACAATGGCAGGAAAGGGATTGGAGCTGCATTATTGAAGTTCCTAAAACTCAAACCAAATATGAACACAAGAAGAAAAATAATAGGGATAATTTCTTATACAAATTATCCTTTTTTTGTCCATTGACGATTGGAAGTTTGAATGAAAATAAATATGAAGAGTGAGCATTAGCGAGTGGAAAACAGTGGCATCACAGTAGCGCATTCGTCATGTCAATGCAATCAAGGTTATCAAGGATGTACAGGTACTGTGATAAAAGAAAATTAACCATATGACTACGGATTAACAGAAGATAAAAAAGAAGTGCAGAGGCTCAAGATCCTCGATTGTGAATTGTTGGGAAAGAAGAGTGGCAAAGCAATATTGGTAAATAGTTAATGCCGCATTGGTGGTATTGAGATAGATATATATCACTCAAAGAGTTGGTAAATCCGGCCATGAGCAACAAGATATAAACGTGGATCATGGTGGCAGATATTGGGTGCCTCCGGAGGTCATAAGGGAAGTTTATATGAATGTATCAATGAAGTTTATGGGTTGGACTATGAAGTTATTCTTTTTGAGTTCATCGTTGAGAAACAAATATGCTAAGAACTTGGTGTACAATGTCTTGCTTGAAAGTTGGATGGAATGACTTTGACACCGGGTGGATCTATTCGGATCGGTTCAACCAACCAAAGTCACCTCCTCTCTATTGGTATATGTTACTTCTTCTTCTTGTTAGTTTTCTTTAATATTTCCATCCAAAGGGGTCGTTGACATATAGCCTTATATTATAAATAGAGGGTTATCTCCTCTCTTGTAGGGGGAATTGGAGATGAATAAAAAATGTGTTTAGGTTGTGCTTTTGTGTGTTTTGTATCATGGGTAGATAAAGTGGTGTTGCCCATCTAATTAAGAATCTTGTTCTTGGTCATGTTTGAATTGCCATTTAGCACAGCTCACATCTCTTTCCTTCACCCATTTCACCCACTTAGTCTGACTGATATTCCCACGCCCATGTTCCACTTGTTTTTATGTCTTGCCCAACTGCACGTACAATGCCCAGCACATGGTCTAATTGTGTCGTCAAATCGATTGTGCTAGAATCCCTTCAAAGAAAGCCTAGGGATGTCGTTCTTCTTCCAACTGTCAAGACACCTGCGGCCAACCTGTTCCAGAATTCCTAGTTCTTGGTCCATAAATCAGCAACTTTACAGAGCAAGATGCGGCCTAACTGGAATAAAAAAAAATGATTACAAATCGGTGAATGAGGAACTACAAAAGGAAATACGATAGCTTCAACAAACGTTAGCAAGATTGGAACAACCAAAAGTAGGGAAACTTCTGGAAGAGGAAGAAAACATTTTGCATTTTCATCAAGATCTTTCGAGTGATGAAGAGGAAAGAAGACAACATCAGAACCACACTAAGCGAGGATTACGGGATGCAAGATTGATATAGTTGGTTTTGATGGGATCCTATCTTCCTATGCAGATGTGTTTGAATATCCACCCTATAAGTCTTCATCCACACCCTCGCTCGATCGATCGAGTCCAACTTCAATTATTTTAAAGATCAATCATTGAAATCATCATCACAATACCTATCTATGATGAGCTCGTGTATGATGATCAACTCATATTCAGTGGAGTTCTTGATCCTGATAAGCCCATATATAATGAAGACATTTTCGATGGAGCTCTTGGTCTTGATAAGCCCGTGTATGATGATGACAAGAGCAATCTATATGTGACGCCCCAAGCATCCATAGTGAAAGGATTCATCTAACAGTCTTGATCAACCTCACTTCTTGCTCCCTTGCTCTGATCTGAAATTGTTAACCACATATAATGAGCTTTAAAAAGCCCAGCAGGTCAACTAATACCTACAATTGAAATTAAAGCACGGCACTGAAACAATATGCATGTCAATCAATCAAATCAATAACAGTCAATTGCACATGATCAGTGAATCTATGCAGCAGATACAAAAATCAGTAATCAATGCATGATCGATACAATCCACAATCATCGATAAAAGAATCGATAAACAGTAGGAAGAAATCCATAAAGCTCGATAAATCAGTACATACGTCAAATCTTGGAAGAATCCATAAACAGTAGAAAAATCTATATTCGGAAGAATCTCAGTTAAATCGATCAGTCAAATCGATAGAGAAAAATTGTCGTCTCGATAATATCAGTTAAATCAACATCGTATCAATGGAATCAATCAAATCAATAATCTCTGGTCAATACTATCAATCGGTAAGAAATCATATAAAATAATCAAAACCAATACATTGCAAGAACGGTGGAAATCAAATCAATACAGTAAAATCTATATTCCATATCAGTCAATGAATCACATGCAGCAGTTCAATACGGTGTATCAATGAAGCGATAGTATCAATGAATCAATATCAACGAATCAATAGTATCCATATCCATAGTATCAATAAGTCAATGCAATATCGATATCCATATAAGTATCAGTATCAATGCTCAGTGACATAATGCGAATATCAATAAAATCGTACAGTAACAATAAACTCATAAATCCATCAGTAAATCCATTCAAAATCAATAAATCAATAATCAATATAAGAAGTCCGTCGATATCAATAAACCTATAAATCCATAATGAGATCAATAGGTCAATACCTTACGCATGCAATTCAATACAATAGTCTTACTGAATAAGTACAATCACTGGTTATTAAGGCGTTTTTCGAGTCGATAATCCATAGTGCTGTTGCAGAAATTCATAAATATATCCGTTGGCTCAATAAGTGTCGTCACTCTGTGCCCGTCGGCCGCCCGTCGGCATAATAATCTCCTTATGACTCCCAATCGTTATATCAATGATCAAAAGAGGATATTGCCAAATGCTTTTTAAAAGAAAGCCCGTCGGGCCACCATCCTGTACAGGTCAAATCAATCTCCAACCAACGATTCAACCAGTCTTCACTTGTCTTTTAGTAACAATAATAATAATTCAATCATATATTCACATTCGTATGCATATCAATAAGGTATTGCAATCAATAAACATAAAAAGCTCAATGCAGAAAAACCCCTTAAAATATTGTATAGTAGACAGACGTCGTTGCAAAAATGCATAGTGGCAAAAAATTACCGAATTACCAGAAATCGAATAGAACAACGTTTCAAAGCTTTACTTTTACTGAAGCAATAATTTCCAACATCCTGATAATTTTCTATTCGATAAAAATCGCACAGAACTCAAAATACCGGGTAGAAACTTTGTAAAAAATACTCAAATAGTGTAAAAATATCATATCAGAAACATATCAAAAGTTGTGCGGCAAAACTTTCGTCAATACAAAATTATGCATGCTTTTCGATAACGAAAACACAAAACTGAGCACAGAAATATCAAAACTTGAAATCTTTGAAATCAGAAATAGGATTCGGATTTCTTACTGCGAGACTGACAAAATTTTCAACTGCGTCGTCGGACGAAAAGCGCTCCGCGGGCTCCAAAACCAAGCTTTTCCTTCTCTTTCTCTCTCCTGCTTTCTCTCTCTTCAAAAATGATCCAAAATATCTCAAATCCGATACTTATCAAGCAGGATCGTCCAGGACGATGTCCAGATCATCCCGGGACGAACTCCTCTGGACACGGATCGTACAGACGAAATTAATTCCAATTTATTTCGTCCCTGGACGATGCTCTCTATTCGGTTCGTCCCGACCCTTACAGGTTCGTCCAGACGAAATTGACAGATTCTTCATAATTTTCTTCAGTTCGTCCGGGACTAAGGCCAGTTTGTCCGGGACTAACAGCACTCAAAAATCAGCTTTGGAGGGGTTTTACACTATATGCATGCACCGCTAGAGTTATTCATTAATATTTTTCCTGATAAGGCAATAAATATGCTCACCTCTATGATAGCGAAAATGATATGATGAAATCTGATCTTTTCAACACATTTGGTACCATCACATGTTTCGACACAAAAGAGTTTATGGAGGCACTGGCTGCTAGTGTTGATGTTAGCATGGTTGGTCAGTTTGTTGTTGGGTTTGATTTAGATCTTGAAGAGTGCCATTGGAAGGAGCTAACTAAGAATGAGATTTCTGATGATGAGGATGAGAAAGAAAAGAAAAAAAAAATAAAAAATAAAACAAAATCCTTAAGTTCAACAGTAAGTTTCATCGACTTTAGCTTATGCTGAAGTCTCTCCTATACGGGGAGAATGACACCATGTGGATCTATCGGGACTGGTTCATCCAACCAAACCCACCTCCTCTTTATTGTTATATTTAACTTCTTCCTCTTGTTAGTTTTCTTTAATATTTCCTTCCATAGGGATTTTGAGGTAGCCTTATTTTATAATTAGAGGGTTATCTCCTCTCTTGTAGGGGGAATTGGAGATGAATAATAAAATGTGTTTAGGTTATGCTTTGTGGGTTATGTATCCCGAGTAGATCAGGTGGTGTTGCCCATCCAAGAAGCTTGTTCTTGGTTATTGTTCGAATTGCCATTTCTTATAGCTCACATTTCTTTCCATCGTCCATTTCTCCCTCCTGTCCGACATCAATCTTGACCCCCGACCATTAATAAAAATCATTAGTCGTTGAAAAGATTTATAATTTTTAATGGACCTATCATAATTATATTTGAACATAAAAAAATCAATGGTAACCCAAAAAGTTTTGAGGGAACGAGTTCTTGAGTTATCATGATTTATCAGGTGAATAATTTTATTTTGTTGTGATAGTGAGATTTCGGAATGGCATGTGAATGTTAATTTTTTCTTAGGTGGCCATTGGGTGGGAGTTATTGGGGTAGGAGGGTGTTTGGATGTTATTATTGTGGAAGAAAGTAATTGGTATGTAGTATAAGAGGTAGGAGTTTTTGTGTGATTATTTTAGAGTCGTGGCTATATAATATGGCATAATAGAAATGGCATTATGGATTATGTCCATGAAAAGATTTTTTTCAATGAAGGGTAAGGGATGCTAAAGGATGCAATGAGGTGATAGTTTTTTCAAAGTAATAGAAGATGAAAATAGAAATACTAAATAAATTGTATAGAATATTTGTCAGTTTTTTGGATGTGGTAGCATTGATCTATGATATGCACTTTGAGTGAGACAATAATTATGGAAGGCATTATTTTGGGAGCAAGATTCAAGTTTATTCGTTACGAATGGGTGATGCTATCTATAATAATATAAACATTCAATCACATGTATTTTTAAATAGTTAAGACTTGATCCAATAAGATATTCATTTGGGGAATAAAGGTGAAGTGTAGGGGTACATAAATAATTTGTAATATACATTGTTGTGGAAAAAGTATGGATCCATTAGAAAGGGGGAATGGACACAAGAGATGGGAGAGAAAGACTAGTTTCTATAATATGTTGAGAAATTTTTTTAGTTTACCCATAATATTTAAGTGTTTGATAGACTAATCAAATAAGATATATTATTGTAGGATTTGAATATGTCAGGTGCTTGAAAGTCATCGAAATATAGGGTGATGATTTTTCTATCAAAGTATTTTTCTCACTTAGGGTTATAGTAAATGATAACCTAATAAATACGAGATTGTTTCATAATGAATAGTATTATATGTATTAGATAATTGATCACAAAAAAGGATATATTATTTGAAATTGTTATAATATTAGATTGGTGAGATCCACATTGTGATGCCCAAGATCTAATTTTAGAAGAATAGTCTCTTTTATCTTTAATTTAATCTACTAGAGACACTAATTTTCATTTATTCAAACAAATCCAACAAAAATAACTACAAATCATATACATCAAAATATTTGTATATTCTTTCCTCAATATTTATGGATAATAGTCAAGAATTCATTCTATAACATCAATTTATAATTCTTTGCCCTTGACTATAAAAAAATAAACTAAAAAATGCAAAAAAAAAAAAAAAAAAAAAAAAAACTAAACATGACTTATGATCTACCTCACTCCATTGGATCCTGCCACTTTCCTAAAAAATATGTAAAGATCACGAAATGAGCTAATATCTCAGTAGGTTATTAGAACCAATAATTGTAATCAATACAAGATAATAGAAACAGTTATAAGGTGAAAAAACATTACAATAAGAAATATTACATCTTTATCGATTTTAGGTGGAAGAAATTAGGCAAGACACAAAATCATTAAAAATAGAGGTAGGACTAATGTTACCTACCACAATCAAAATACTTTTCACAATTTGAGAGACTAAAGAAAACACCTCGAAGTAAACTTCCTCTCTCCTCTCTCATCACTTCTCTCTCTTTCTTATCCCCTCTTCTCCCCTCATATAACGAAGAATAATAAAGGAAGGGATGACTTGGGTAAGATTTTTAATAAAATGAAAATTAATATTTTATTAAAAAATAATTTCTTTGATCCAGCACCATAACGCTCTCTCAGATAGTTTTCAAAAAAATTTTGTGAAATTAAATTTGAGGTTATTACACATATATCTTATAATAATATTTCAAGATACTTAGAATAATGAAGTTTAAAATGAAAGTTATGACTTGCATTGAATTAACATGATTTGTAATAGAGAGTCAATAACAATGGAGATGATAAATCTTTTATTATTTGAGAACTTAAGATGTTTGAGAATCGAGATTGATGGATGGACTAATATATGATACCACTTAGATGAAGTGGCTTTGACACTAAAAAGGCAATAAGGGAAGGTGATTATAATAGGGAGATATGTCATTGTAATTATACCCTATATTTAGTTTTCCATATCCAAAGTATTGTCATTGATATAAATTCTTCTATAGCAATAAGATTCTTTGTCTTACGAGATACACATAAATCATATTATTTAAAAGAAAATAATAAGAGAGATAGGGTAAACATGGGGAGAAAGCAAGGGTTATGAGCAAACCCATGCCATGTGCAATCATAAAACTACGATAAAGTCATTATTACCAAATTTGAGTATGTGAAGAAGAGTTGGTGGCATCATAGAGAAACAAACAATGCATCCAATAAGAACTAGGTATGCTAAGGAGGCTAATAATAGTTGAGGCACGATGAGCCAAGGTGTATGTTTCAGTCATCTATGGTGATGGTAGGGCTACAAGAACCACCTCTCTAAGATCTCCTAAGGGCTTACTTAAAGAGCAGGTTACAATCGGTGATGCAACCAAAAGAGTAGAGAGAGAGAGAGAGAGAGAGAGAGAGAGAGAGAGAGAGAGAGAGAGAGAGAGAGAGAGAGAGAAGGGGGGAAACATGAGTTTGCATTACTTATGGTCATATTTAGCTACACATGATGAGGTGCCTAATCTAAGAAAATGATTACGAATTTGGTAAAGATGAAATTGGTTTGGGTGGTATATAAAAGCAATGATATTCAGCAACGGATTGAGGGAGAGAGGATTTTGAGAGATAACTAAAGTAAAAAAGTCTAGAGACAGTTTGTGCACAAAGGTGCATGAGTGTGCGAATAAGAGTGAATTTAATGATATTTCAGAGTTCACATTGCAAATTAAGAAGAAGAATTATGTAAGAAAACTCGTCATTTAACGTTAAAGTTAGATAGTGACAGATAATATACAATCAACCATTGAATCATGACTTATGATGACAAATGCACCAATGAGGAAGCATTAGTGGCATGAATTTAAGCACTTCACTCAAGGACAAAAAAATGATTAGAGCAACATGAAGCCTAAGAAATGTGAGGGGTGCATGGATCTAGGTTTTGATACCATATTGAAGATCTGAATTATAGATTGATCTTATATTCAACCATCATAAATATATGGAGTTATACAAAATTAATAAAAAAGGTGATATCCCAAATTCAAATATAACCAAGAAACTCTTTAAAAAAACTGACTAAATGCTTATGAGAATAAAAAATAAGCTAATTATAATAATTATGAATTTATTCAATTACATTAATCTTTTACTTTTATTTATTAAATTCTAACTTGAATATTAAAATTTAAAATAAAAAGATCAACTATAATTTTAAATATCTCGTCAAATTCCAAATAATTTAATCATAGTATATTAAAAAACACATACACAATAATGTATTTTCCTAATTAATGTTAAATATATAAATATATATGATTTTAAAAAATGTTTATAATTCTCCAAAAAAATATTACTTGATATTTAATTTACAATAAATAAATAATTTAAAAAGTACCAATATCCGCATCTTCTTCCTCCTACGTGGGTCCCATTTCGCCATGGATTTCTTCTCTTGCAGGCGTGGACCTGCAGGCTTCTTTCAAATTCAGACGTTAAAAGGCGTGGCAGAAGCTTTTGTCCTGCTTCAAAGTCCTCAAAATAAACTAGAAGATGGTGGCGAAAAGAAGAGAGAGAGAGAGAGAGAGAGAGAGAGATCAAAGGCCAAGCTTGTCTTGTTGTGAATGGAGGATGACCTTTGGCTCTTGTTTTCTTTATGGTTCAAATCATGACATGGATTGCTTTTAGCTCTTTTATTATAGGGGCATTTTCCATTGAACATTTCGCACCTAGGTTTCATTTGCGATGATTTTTTTTTTATTAAAAGACTAATTTAAGAAATAGTAAGAAAATCTTCTCAAACGAAACTTTATTCTATAAGAAAGAAATGATTTAAGATTTGGATAATCTGTCATCATCATCTTAAAAATTTGATATCTATTGATAATTTCTTTATATAATTTTTATATGAGTGTGTGGTGAATTTTTATACGAAGGTAGGACGTTAAACTCCACAATGTTTATAATGATCCTTGCATCACTCTCTCTCTCTCTCTCTCTCTCTCTCTCTCTCTCTCTCTTTCTTATTTATGAGCATGATGAATCTTCATATAAAACTAAGATGATAAACTCTGGCTCTCTCTACTCTCACGAATATTCCGGCATACTATTAATTATTTTCATACATAATATGTTAAGTTTGATATATCATCAAAAGATTATCTTGATCAGACACGATCTCGAGGCAAAATCGGGTTGGAAGTTTCAAAAATTAAATCTGGAATCATCTGATCTCCGATTTCAGCAAACTTACAGTTGAACTAAGCGTCTCGGAAATACGAACCCATCAACACAAAATTTGACTCAATCTGAGCCCAAATGAGTCCAAATCAAGGACCCGAAGCACTATTGGAAGGTTCAAACCACAATTTGAATTACCAAATGGTTTCCAAGCGTGACATGCTTATAGTCGAATTGAGTGGCTCGCAGAGTCTTGCATTGGGCACCCATACCCACACCCACACCCACCCATGTTCCCACCCATACCCAATGGGTATGGGTGGGTATGGGTACTCCCATGACCTTATGGGTGGGTACTCAACATTAGAGGATAAATCAATTTACATTGTTATTCACCATATATCTTATATTACTGAAATCATCACTACGTAATATGCATCACTTAACCACATCGCGACTATGGTAAATTCTAATATGTGGCTTGAAAATTTGCAATCAGAGCAAAGGGCAACAAGCCTTAAGGCCATTAGTCTATGATAGATTGCGTTCAAAAAGCATGGAAAGTGGGTGGGTATAGGTGGGTACGACATCCCGAAAGTCACCATGAATGGGCGTGGGTGAGCGAAGCCTATCTGAGTAAAGCATGGGTAACCAACCAGGACCCCATGTAGGGCTTTGGTGGCTCGACGAGATGAATCCAACGAGCCTATGATCGTCGAATTCTGATATCAATAGAGCCCTCAAATGTCTGACAAATGGTTAATTATCAAGGGATTCAATATCGACCGTCCATCCAAACCACTCCCCACTTGCCCTTAATCCTCCTTCTATTTGCGGGTCATGTCATCCTAAAAAAATTATAAATAACCCCTCATTTCTCTTAAGAGGGGACCCACGTAGAAGAGAATAGAAGAAAAAGAACAGAAGAAGAAGAAGAGAAGAGGGAAGAAGCTCCTCCTCGACCACCGCTGGAATTCTGCCCGACTTTCAAGTGACGTCGAAACTCTGTCCAATCTCCAAGTGAAGCTGGAATTATGTCCGATCTCCAAGTGACTTTGGAATTCAGCCTGAATACCCAATATTGTCGAATCTCAAATTCTTGTTTGTAACTAAATTTCAATTCGGGAGTGAATTATTGTAATATAATCATCCTAAATTTTAAGTACGAGTTAGCCTCTTGTACCTCAAATAAACACTAGTAAAATTCTTTCAACGGGATTTTTTCTTCCAGGATTTTTCACGTAAAAATCCTGATGTTCTTTTATCTTTTGTTTGTGTGTTGAATATTCATACAACGCTGAGACGAAAACTTTCTAACTCTATCGCCACATATATTCTAGTCCCCAACAAAGTTATATTTCATAATTATTGGATTTGCATTTAGATTAGTGCTATATTAATTTCAACATAAATTGAAAGTCTTAGAAGGTCATTTTAATATACTTTGCATAAGTATTTTTTTGTTATTTATTTGTTCATAATTTTGTGTTATTAAATATAATTACATTTTTACTAATATTTTAAGTTCATTTTATTTTAAATACAGTTAGAGTATATTGAACTTTTTTTAGGGCCGAACAAATGAAATAAAGCCTAATTTAATAAAACCCCTAAACTATACGGTAATGGATTTGCAATTATTTATTAAAGTTAAGAAATTTTAAAATAGTCAATTTTGATAATAAGCTGACATTTATATTTTATATACGCGCTATCAAATTCTGACATGCCATTAGCTTTAAATTTATTTATGAATATGTCATTATTAATTAAAAACTATTAGTTTTATTTTTATTTTTATTTAAATTTCTGACATGCAATATGAGTGTTCCATGCTAACAAATTCATGATGATAGAAATATATGTTTTATGCCTTAGCTTTTCATAGAGGCCCACTAAAAAAGAGAAAAAAATGCAATATACATAAAAATTTTTATGTGAAAATTTCAGAAAGGGAAAAAAATTAAGGGGCCTGACGTAGATGAAATGATCCACTATATAAATAAGTTTCAAGAGTCTTCCGATTTTTTCCCTTAATCCGATAATATGAGATTGCAAAGTATGTATCACACAAGCTTGTAATTTTATGATGTTGGAGAATGAGAAAAA
Organism: Dendrobium nobile; assembly: GCA_022539455.1. Classification (NCBI taxonomy): domain Eukaryota; kingdom Viridiplantae; phylum Streptophyta; class Magnoliopsida; order Asparagales; family Orchidaceae; genus Dendrobium; species Dendrobium nobile. The sequence continues at coordinate 29,981,758 of CM039730.1, forward strand.
TGCAACAACTGGATGGTGTTAATTGGGTGAAGTTGAGCGAACGATAGTGGCAGAGTGATGCTCGGGGATGATGGCAACAATCAAATGAGGGTTGGTGAATGAATTATAATGACCGAGAGACAACAATCTGAAGGTGACAATAGGATGACGGCAACCAACGATGGCGGTGGTGATCAACGTAAAATATCAAGTAGAGCTCTAGAGTTAAAATTAAGATGCAAATATAAGATAGTCAATCAATAAGATTTTAGACTAATTCAATTCTTTGTGATGCTTGGTACCAACAATTGCAGGTATACACTAGAGAATCAAAATATATATATATTACGTATGAATATAAAACGTATAAGACTTAGGCTTCGTTTGGAACGGCTTTCTTACTGTTTCTTAAAATAACTTTTTAATAAAAAATTAAAATATTTGTACTAAAAAATTGCTTTAAAAAGTAGTAAAAAATACGTCTTAAATGAAACCTTAGATGAATACTCAAAATTCACTAGATTATTAGAAGTTCAAGATAAGCTAGAGGTAATTTAGATTGAGTGCTACATGAGTCAAAGTTTGTGGTCGTCGTTTTTCATATTATGAGTCATATATGTATATTTCAAGTAAAAATTTTTGGTGAAACAATAGGTCACGCATATGAGTAAATTTAATAAAAATTTTACTTTATTTTTTATTAATGCAAATTAATTATTAGACCCTATATAATTTCAATCATACTATGTAATATTTTTAATTTTAGAGAATTCAATTAGATTAATTTACATTAATTAAGTTATTTTCTTAAAAAAAAATAATTTTGTGAACTAATCATATTATACTATCAAGTTTAAATTAAAAATTATAATTGCATCTATATATATCTTGCATTATTAAAATTCAAAATTTTAAATGTTCATACTTTATGATGTATTTCATTTTGCATGATTAATTTTCTAATTTAACCTAAGTAGCAAGAGTTAAGGGATGAATTAATATATATCAAGTTCAATTGGTCACCCCAGTAAAAAAATTATTTTGTGCGGAGGCAGAACCAATTCCGATGCCTAAGCCTGCGACTCAATATCGCGGTAACGAGCGTCGGTACCGCGGCTCGGTATGACTGACATAGCTCATTCTGATTGGTATTCAGATGTAGAACTGCGTTTGGCGTCCGCACAGAATAATCTCATTCTGCATGGTGTTTATTGTATTGTGCAATTTAGTAGACATATTTTTCCTCTCAGTCTATTTTAATATTTATTTTAAGTTGTTCATATTTTTATCCTTAAAATTTATTTTTAATTGTTCTTATTGTATAATCTATCATTAAAATTAAATAAATAAATTTTTTGTATTATTGTAGTTGATTTTTAAAATAAAATAAATTATTTCTATTTTATAACTTTTAGTCGTTTGAAAAATGCACACTAAGTATTTGTTTGAGATGATTTTCTTGCTGTTTTCTTAAAGCATTTTTTTATTACAAATTTTTTTTGTTCAAAAATTTTTTTGTACAAAAAAATTGTTTTAGAAATTAGCAAAAATAACTATTTCAAATCAAGCCTAAGGCTTCGTTTGGGACGGCTTTCTTTCTGCTTCTTAAAGCAACTTTCTAGTACAAAAAGTTGTTCTTAAAGCAGCTTCGTTTGGGAATTGGGACGGCTTTCCTACTGCTTCTTAAAGTGGTTTTTTAGTACAATAGTTTAAATTTTTATATTAAAAAATTGTTTTAAGAAATAATAAAAAAATAGTCTCAAATGAAGCCTAAATCTTTTAGGAGCCCTACCAATTAAATAAAGGCCCTAACAAATATTTGTTGACTCAAAAAATATAAGGGGACAATTGAGTCTTATTGTATTTCACAGCAAGCTAATTACCATACGTTATATTTAGTATCCGTTTTTGTGTATAATTTTTGTTGGCCCGAAAGAATCATAGTTGACCTCAGTTAAATAAATTATTAGCTAGGGACCTTATAGGAGCACCGAGCAACTACCTTAGAAATATGGTGTCTTATAAGCAACATGCCCTTTCGTCATGTGCAAATTTCAATATTCTTATTCTGATTTTGTAGGATATTAAGTTTTCATTTGAGATGATTTTTTAACTACTTCTTAAAACAACATTTTAGTATAAAATTTTTAAAATTTTTGTAAAAAAAAGCTACTTTAAGGAACAGTAAAAAAACCGTCCCAAAACAAGCCTATGTTAATAAAATTGTGTATAGAAAACTTATCATTTTACAGGATTGTTGTGTCCTGAAGTATTCGCGGCGATATAGAAATATAAAGTTTAATGTCTTAGCATTGTACAAAGATCCATCATGCACATAGATGAAAAAGAGGGTGCAACATTCATAAGAGACACCAATATTTTTATGTGAAAAATTCTGAAAAAGCGGAAAACCCATGGGGCATGGCCGACGAAAGTTTGGATACATGCAGAAGTTCGGCATTGGAAAGAAATCCAGTATAGGGTAGGAGTTTGGGGAGAGGAGGAAATCTGAAGTTGGGTAGAAGTCCGGCGACGAGCGGAAATCCATCGTCGGGTAGAAGTCTGGCTACGGGCGGAAGTCCAATGTCGGAAAGAAGTCCAACAAAAGTCAGGCGATAGGTTGAAGTCCGGTGTCGGGTAGAAATTTGGTGACGGTCGGAAATCTGACTTCGGGTAGAAGTCCGCTGAAAGTCCGGCGACAGGAAGAAGTCCGACGATCGATGAGCCGAACTTTGGCGTCGGGTGGAAGTCCGACGAAAGTCGACGGCCGGGTAGAAGTCTGGCTTCATTTGTCGGTTGGGAAGAACTCCGACATTGGTAGGCTATCAAGCAGAACTCCGGCATCGGTCAGATGCCAGGTGAAAATTTGGCGGTGGTCGAGGAGGAGTTTCTTCATTCTCTTCATTTTCTTCATTTTCTTCTTGTTTGGGTCTCCTGCTTTCCCCCTTTGGGGTTCCCTTTCTATGAGAAATGAGGAGTCTTTTTATAGTTTTCTGAGAGTGGCATGATCAGTAAATAGAAGGAAGATCATGGGTAAATTGGGAGTGGTTTGAATGGACAGCCGATGTTAAACCCCTTGATCTTGGACTGTTTATTGGGCATTTGAATGTCTTAATGATATCAGAATCCAACAATCTTAGGTTCGTTGGATTTGTCTCGTCGAGCCGCTCGATTCGACTATAAGCATGTCATGTTTGAAAACTGTTTAGTAATCCAAATTATGGTTTGAACCTTCCAAATGTGCTTCGAGTCTACGATTTAGACCCATTTGGGCTCGGATTGAGTCAAATTTGGTGTCGTTGGGGTTGTATTTCCGAGACATTCAGTTCGACTATAAGTTTGCTTAAATCACAGCTCAGATGATTTCCGATTTAATTTTTGAAGTTTTCAATCTTGTTTTTTCTTTGAGATTCGTGCCTGATCAACATAATTTTTTGATGATATATCAAAGATATACTTTACTTTTATGGCCTAAGAGAGAATAAAATCATTCATTGTATTATTCAAATACATAACAATAAGAAGTTATGTTATTCAAGTCTTATGTCTCAACCAGCAACTCTTCATTATCCTAAAGGCTTCGCTTCAGACGGCTTTTCTATTGCTTCCTAAAGCGGCATTTTAGTACAAAAATTAAAATTTTTGTACTAAAAAGTCGCTTTAAGAAGCTGTAAAAAGGCCGTCCCAAACGAAGCCTAAGTTAATAACATAAAATTCATATATGATAATACAAGAACATTTTAAATTACAAAGAACCTTATTAAGCACTCGTGAAACTAATACACATTAAATTAATAATCCTTTTATTATTGATCACTTGCCAAAAGAAGATGTGGATATTTAGTTCATTTACATTACCAATCAACTAGAAAATTTATTCACTAAATCAATTAGTCATAAGAGATTTAGTACACTTAAAAACCAACTTGAGAAATTTGATATATGTGCATGAATCTAGTTAAGTACATTTGTGTGCTTGTATTTTTTATGAGTTTTTTTTTAATTATATTTTCATAATTTTTTATTATATTAAACTCTGATTATTCTTGTTGATGATTATTTTTACTAGAGATGCAACAAAAAATTTGCAAAATTAACTCTGGATAGTCGTACTATGCAATCTATATTGTACGACATATATTATTTCATTCTGTCTAATTCATAATTATATTGCAATATTGATCTTTTAACGTTTACAGGCTAAGTTGACCTATAATGAGCAACATGTATAAAGTCAAATCATATTGTATGATCCTATATTATATTGATTGTATTATAAGATTGGACAAAGTCAAAATTAGCAATTTTCTAATAATTAAGATGACAAATTTGATCTAACATTGATCGTATTGAACTGACTTATTAGTTCAAATAATTTAATAAATTGCTTTATTATTACAGAACTTCACTCACATTTCCTAGATTTTCCAAAATTTCAAAAGAGCTTCTAAAGTTCTTAAAGAAAACTAAACCCTAAATAAACACATGGTTTAACTTCCATTCCACAACACAACACTACTTCCAAATGCTGTTGATGTTACTACCTACAAAATGTATCGATAGTGTTCCAATTCCTTATTTGATTTACCTATCCATGTATCACTCTAAATTATCTTTTGGATCATTTAGAAACTTAGGCTTCGTTTGTGACGGTTTTTTTACGGCTTCTTAAAGCAGCTTTTTAAGATAAAAATTTTATATCTTGTATATTAGAAAGCTGCTTTAAGAAGTAATAAGAAAGCCGTCTCAAATGAAGCCTTGATTTCTATGAACTAATTCTACTTCACAATGTATATCAAATTAAACAATTAGGTCTAAATTTAAAGTTATGAGTGCAATATAAATCATGGTAATCTTATTGTAAGTTCTAGTAAAATAGTATTACCAGTTTTATTCTTGAATTCTTTTGTTAGTTGTACTTATTTTTTTAAATCTTTAAAGAAAAACAATCATTTAATTTTTTTTTGAGGTAATTCTCCTTAAATTTTTAAAATAATTTTTTTTTTTCTATTTTTACTTTACATATTTTAGTTATTAGGAAATGTACTAATCAATTACTGACTTGCCATTGACTTCAATCATACTATCATGAGAAAATTTTGCAAACATATAAAATAATAAATTCAGTAGCACAAATATAGGGGATTGAGGAATTTGCATGGGCAAACTCAATTAAAATTGTACTAGTAGTGTGAGCAATTTATTATGAATGAAATACTTCCCCATAAGTAAATTAGAAATTAATATAATATAATAATCATAAACAATAAAATATGACTTACATAATAGAAGTAGAAAGAGCCTTGGGGTGTTAGAGTTATCATCAAGAGATATTTTATGATCACCTAGTTGTTCTCCTTGTAAGAAGGCATATTGGATATTATACATGCAAATATTAACCTTAGTGTTCATCGCAAGTATCAGTCTTTGAGATGTAATCAAGTTGAATCGAGCTAAGTACATTTTAAAGTGTACTTGTCTTAGTCATAATACAAGTTATTCATGTTTGGTTTAAGGATGAGCCGAGCATTTATATATATATGTCTATATTTAATCTTTTACTCTTCATTTGTTCATTATATCCCGCTCTGTTCCGCTCTGCTAGGGCTTTTCGCCCTAGCGTCGGCCGGTGATTCCGTGGCTGATGATCTTTGCTTTCGTGGAGACGTTTTCCTCTGTTCTTCAGGGAAGTTCATGTTCATCTTATTTGTTTTCATTCTGGGTTTTCTTTGTTTTGTTTTTGCCCGACGCTTGTCGGCATGCCTCCGAAGTTAAGTGACCCTGGTTTTTTGGGGGTTTCTGCTCCCTCTCGTTCTTTTTTGGATGTTCTTGCGGGTAGGCAAGATGATACCAAATTTCCGGAACTTAGGGTTTCATCTTTTCGTGGCTATCCCTCTCTTTGGATCTCGGAACAAGAAATTTCTGCGTTGGCCGCGTCTTTCCAGTTTTCTCTGGTCGGATTTTTCCCTTCTCAGCACCCCTCTTTGGATTCTATTCGCCGATTTTTCTTCAATCTCAAATTGAATGATGAGTTTTCTGTGACGTTACTTGATCCGTCTCATATCCTCATTAAGCTTAAAAGTGATCTTGATTATTGTCGGGTATTTTGCCATGGCTCTTACTTAGTGTATAACTCACACAGAGAAAGTTTTTACGTCCTAACTTTGCATTTTTTTTTTGGACATTTAGATCATTTAAGGAAAACTCACACAACGTATACACAAAGACTCAAACCCAATACCTCTTAGTTGGAAGCCTAAGCTCTCAACCAACAAATCAAGGTGAGTCCAGCACATACAAAGATTAAAAATGAAGAATATATGAGACACCGGATTTTTATGTGAAAAACCCATAAAAAAATATGAGGCTTATCCAAGTTTAAATAATTCATTTGGTACTTGAAGTTACAAAAGTTCACTCATCTGCAAAATTAATGAGAAAAGGATTACAAATTATTTGTTTGCTTGGTCTCTTATAGTTATAGGAGAGATTATGGGAGAAGTTTTGGAGAGATGATAATGACAAACATATGATACCGATTGAACAACAATGGTTAGGTGAATGGGCGAATGTGATTATATGATGATAATTGGGTAACAAGGAATGCACTATGAGTGGCATGTTGCGATGGTTCGACAATGTTAGTTGAATGATGACATTAAGGTGACAACAGTGGTTGATGTGATCATCTCATTGACTATTAGGTCAAGCTTTATAGTTCATTAGATTTCCAATTTTTTTCTAATCTAAAGTACTACACCCCTTTCATATGAAGAATGAGGATTTATAATAGAATTTTGATAAGGTCTACCAAATTATTTAACACTCCATTATATGACTAAGATTAAATACTTTGATCTTTTATCATTTAATCAGTTTTTAAGTGCCTTAAAAATTTTATACTTAAAATGTTTAAATAATTCAAAATTCTCATAAATAATTTTCATCCTCCTATTCTACATCAAATTGGCATATAACTTAATTGATTAAAATTTTCATTAATATTTTGAAATAAAATCTTATTGACATCAAATTTTTATTGTTAAAAATATTTTCATTAATAAATAAAGTATTAAAAATATCTAAAGTAATTAATAGAATTATGATATTTCTATAATTAAGTTTTGATGAATAAACACACATTAAAATATTAAAAAAATTTATGATTGATAATTAATCCTAAATAATAATGATAAGAAGTTATACTATTACTATTAAATAAATAAATAAATATCCTAGATTAAATAATATACAAACTATCAACGAGATTAATATAAATCCTGTAATAAGTTAATTGATAAACAATAAACAATATAATTTGTGAACATATATAAATAAGTTGGGTTGTGCAAGCTTCATTCTTTTGACTTCCTAGTTTTTAAAAAAGCATTTAAACTTACTTATTTACTAGCTTTAATGAATTTAAACAAGTTTTAATTAAGTCGAATTTGAGTTATTCATCTAGTACATTATTCATTTAAAAACCCTAACAATAACAAGCATCACAAGTAGTGGTGATAGTGGGTCAGAAGACTTGTGAAATGTTCGCTCTACTAGGGTTTTACCCCTCTTTTGGCGATCTCTGCATGGGTGATCTCTGCCGTCGGATTTGTATCAGGGAAGTCTTTCTTCTCTAGTTTTTGCATGTTTCATTTTTCCTTTTTCAATTTTAATGGCATCTACCTGGCTTCATGATCCGAGATTTTTGAATGGAGCTTCTCCGGCTCTTTCGTTTAAAGAGGCGTTGTCCGGGGCTTCTTCTTCTTCGGTTCCTTTTCCTGGTTTGCGAATTTCTTCTCACCGGGGTTTACCGGCGTTGTTGATTTCGGAGGAGCAAATTTCCTCGCTTGTTATTCCGTTTGAATTTGCACTGGTCGGTAGGTTTCCCGGCAGGCGGCCATCCATTGATGTCATTCGGAAGTTTTTCTTCAACTTAAAATTCATTGGTGACTGTTTGGTCACTGTTCTAAATCATAGAAATATTTTGATTAAGCTTGTCAATGATTTTGATTACTATAGAATCTTCTCTCACAGGTTTTATTTTGTGAATATTTGATATATGAAAGTGGTTAAATGGTCCTCAAATTTAGATGTTGAGGTTGATTCCCTGATTGTCACCATCTGGGTTTTGTTTCCCTATCTTAGGCCCCATCTCTTCTCACCTCAGATCCTCTTTGGGTTGGGTTCTCAGCTCGGCTGAACTCTAAAATTGGACACCGCCACTGTTTTGGGTTCTCGTCCTTTGGTTGCTCGCATCCTCATTGAATTGGATGTCACCAAAACATTTCCTGATAAAATTTGGGTGGGTTCTCCTAATTCTGGCTATATTCAATCAGTGATTTTTGATGACACTCCTCACTTTTGTATGCATTATAGTTCTTTAGGCCATTTGAAAGAGGATTGTCATATTTTACATCCTCGTCTTAATACTTATACTAAACCCACTCATTACTCTTCTTCTGCTTCGTGTGTACTGCCTGAGGTGAATTTGGTTAATGCGGGTCCTATTTTGCATGTGTCGGAGGTTGGAGTTAATGCTCTTGTGAATGCTGATTTAGTTATTAACATAGTGAATGTGGAGTCCGTGGATACTTTGAATGCTAACTGTGACGCTTGTCCATTGGCTTTGGCCTCAGAGGGCCGGCTGTTGGTAATTTGGTCCCCTCCCCGTCTGTTCCTATCGGGAATGCTGGCCTTATGGTGGGGGGTGAGGCGACTTTGAGGGAATTGGCTTCTCCTTTGGTCCCTTCTCATTCTGCTCCTCTGTTTGGTGAGGTTGGAGTTATGAATTATGATACTAATTTAAAAGCTAGCCTTTCTTGTGTGGATGATGTGCTTGAACCGATAGATTTTTTTGTGGAGGTTAATTCCGAGGTTCCTGTTGTCCTGGTGTTGGTTGATTATGGTGTGTCTTCCCCTATCCATTCTTTGGTTCACACTAATGTGGTCTCGCCTGTGACCAATGGTACTTCGGGTAGTTCAACAACTTTTTTTAATGTGCCGATTACTATTATGTCTAATAGTGAATTGAAGTCTCAAGTGGCTAAATTTATCAAAAATTCTATTTTGGTGTAAAATGATTGACTAATTCTAAGAGACGACTCCTCTTCGTTTGATGAGAGACGACTCCTCTTCGTTTGATGGGGAGGAGGAAGAGGATTTTGGTGTATGTGAGGAGGCTGTGCCTGTTAAGCTTGCTAACCCTAGTCATTCTAATGGTGGTAATAGGCGTAAAAATAAAGGTAAAAAAAAATAAGCTCTGACTCTTTCCTATTTGCTCTTCGACTGTGTTTTTTTACGGCTTTCTGTATAATGATGAGGAAGCCCCCAACTTCCCCTCACTGGCTCGACTGGTTGGTAACCGAGGTGATTTGGTTTTCTGCTTGGATTGCTTGGTGGTTTGGATTTTGTGAAGTTCCGATCACCTATGGATGGTCTGTGGCTGGTGCAGGGGGCTTCCATTTCTAAGTTCAATTTTATTTTATTTTACTCTTATTGTATTGCCTCGAATTTTGCTATATGTTTTGAGTCTTTTTCTATGTTGTTGCAATGGCTGGGGGCCACGGACTTTAATCTTCTTTTGTTTATATAAATAGTTTTTTTGAAAAAAAAAGTGGTGATGGTAGGTTATATTAACCTTATTGTTAATGATAGCTAATGATCATACTAGCCTTGGTAGTGATCAAAGGCTTTGGCTGTGGTGTTGATGGCCAAAATTAATGTTAGAGGCTACAATAGTCATCAACCTTATTGGCAACAATAGGTGTTGTCTAATTCATGATGACATACATCAGTGCATGTGACGATGGTGAGCATTGATCGTGCTGGCAATGATGAACATCAACTTTGATGGTGATGATAATGGTTAGATTTGGTGGTGAGGATGGTTGTCGTGATGATGAATGTCACACTCCATGATCTATATTTCATCCATTTTTTATTTTTATCATTTAACTAGAGCTTACCAATGAACAAAAAAAAAATATATGATTGCATTTTTATCTTGTCCAGATCCTCATATCATAGAATCTTTACCCTTTCCCGAAAACATATAAAACTACGTAATGAGCACACAGTCCAACAAGTAACTAAAATCAAAATAAAATAAAAGAGAATAATATGCTATAAATTATATAAAAAATATATGTACATTAATGTCTATACATATTATATGTTTTAATTTATACTTTTATAGTTTATCACATCTCAATTATTAAGTCATCAGTCATAATATCAGTAACAATCAACAATACTAATGCTAGTAATAATATTAATATCATGATCAATAATGTTAAAATTTTTAATGATATTAAATGGTAATAATATTAGTCACAATATCAATTTAGCATTATTCGTAGTTGTGTTAGTATCAATATTTAGATATTCAAAGAGTGTATCTAAAGAGTATAGTGCTCATATACACTTTTGACTCTCAATCAATCACTCATTATAACTCTCAATTAATGTACTCATTATAACTCCCCTTCAATTACATGAATCAATCATCTCAACTCCTTATGTCTCCCAATCAGTGAATTGCGTAGAGATCAACAAAGTATCATGTGGAATTATCATATCATATATCTGATATCATTCAATACTTCATTTAAAATGCAATAGAATCATATCACTTTTAGAATGATTCAATCTATAGCATATCCAAACTTACAAGGTAAAAACTTATGAAATTAGGAGATAATGCATTTTTGGTAGATTTAGGAGATGTAAAATTCGCAAAAATTAAAATCATCAAAAATAAAAGTAAGAAAATATAGTTAGTTATAACTAATAAAATAAAACATATAACAAGAATAACTTACAAATATAATCCAAAAATCTTTCTCTCTCCTCTCTCTTCTTCTCTCTTTCAATTTCTTCATAGTCAAGCAACTAAGTGAGAGAGTTAGTGGGGTGAGGCTGGGATATTTATAAATATATATATTATTTATGGCCTAACCTCACAACGCTCACCAGATTAACACCAAAGCACTCTTCTTAAGAATTTTCAAATAAATGCATTTCACATATTTGAGTTATTACAATGATAGACATTGATGATGAATATAACGTGGCAATAGACAAAACTCTTGATTGTATCTAGCAGAATCCTTCTTCGGCCTCCATTTGGCCTCCTTAAATGCGTAAGAAATGATCTATTTAGAATTTTCTTGAGGTGTCAATTAGATTATTTTGGCTAGAAACATATTTTTTTATCAGATGATTAATTCTAATTTACCTTGATCATACAATATCATGGTGGCTTATTAAATTCTTCCAATGGAATCACAAATTGTGATTATAACCATGGAAGATTCAAAGGTTCTATGATCTCTCAAATGGTCTCATGTTGTTTTCAACTATTAGATTTTTCTCATTAGAATGCTCATTTCAGCTATAATTTACATGAACACAAATTCCAAATGATGGTTAAGTTTATTGTTAATATTTTCAATTTCAATATTTGGAGCATTCTGAAATGTTAGAATTACATCAAAATTTATTTAGAATCAGATTAATTTTCTACTGACATATTAAAAACAAACAAAATTTGGCATCAAATTAAAGGTATTTGGTTTTGGATTTTAAGTACAATTAATGAGTAATATTGGATTGTATCTAGATTGCATTGAATAAAATCACAATTTGATTTTTGATATAAAATATAATATTTTATGAACCCCATTTACTACCTTCATCACATAATAAATTTGATAACTATTAAATCATCTTCATCAATAAGGATGAGGACACAAACTTTCTTATAAAATCATTCTACGCAGCCTAAAATCACAATAAAATCACATATAATATGCTTTGGGTGATTTTGAACTAATTTTAATTGGCTCAATATTATGAAAAATTATTTTGTGTGGATGCTGAACACAATTTATCATTCGGAGACGAATCAGAATGCGCCGCGCCAACAATATCGAGCACTGTGCCAAGTGCCGTGCCAAGCCACAGTAGAGAGCGGAGGTGGCGTGGCACATTCTGCTTAAACTCTGAACCGCACAGAATTATTTGCCCAATATCGGACCGTTAACCGTCCTGATCGTAGCTATTGAATTAACAGATTCCTTCACAAGAACAGACATGGGAAGCCGCGCTCCCGGTGGCAGTCGGCATCGGCGGCGTGATGAGCTCCGGTGAAATGAATAGGAAGCCCAGCGGTGAACCCTCGTAAATTGCTGGCAGATGCACCGTCGAATCGCACCCGTTTTTGTATCCGCAACTCCTCCCACGCGGCCCCTCCTCCGCTCGCGCCATTAGCATCTTCATATTTATTACGTCATAAAAGCACGCTGTCCCCGAATTTAATTACACAGCTATCATTTTCCCTAATTGGCCCCTGCGCGGTCCGCCCCAGTGAACCAACCCTCCAAGGAGACGTCCAATCCCGATCAGACGGTTATAAATCGTCGAAAATTGTCCATATCTGTATGTTGTCAATACAAAATTTGGTCGGGGTAGCTATTTTTCTGCTATAACTTTACCGATTTGCTGTCTTTTCAAGTAGAGGAGAAGAGGTCGCCGGAGAATAGTGACACGGCAGCGGCGGCCGGTTGCTGAACCTGGTCAGAAAACTGACTTGATTAAGTCTCGAGCAATTTTCAGAAGAAAAGGCGTCAGTTTTGACCTGGTTAGAGAAAACTTCTGCTTGAGTCATTGGAAGTCAGCTTTCTCCACCACTTTCTTTGACTTTTTTTTCTCCTTCGATCATCTTCCGCATTGCTTCAGCGACGCCTTTCGAGGAGGGCATTGCCCCACTCTGATCTCTCTTGTGTCTTTTTCCTACTGTAATTGGATCAACCAAGACGGGCCTTATTATTACTCGATCACAGCGATATAAAATCATAATACATAAATAATTAGTGATATGACACGTCTTAATTCCTCTGTAATTGAGGTTAGAATTGAGTAGGAAATAAAACAAAGGAAAAAGAAGGTAGTGCGGTAATAGAGGCGGGCGGAGGTGGGGTTATAAAAAATTGGGCTTTTTTAATGGTTTGAGAGGAGAAAAGTGGAGGGTCAACAAGCCCACCTTGGCCTTAGCTACTGGTTTACGCTGCTCCTCGCTTTGAGGATATGGTTCACATATAATTTTGGAGGGCTCGGGTACTTCACATGTGCTTTGGTTTTTCTCTTTTCTTTTTCCTCTTAGAGGTGCGGGAACTTCACTATTGTGTTTCCATTTTCGTTTCTTCTTTGGTGACAGTTCGAGTAGAATGGAAGCCGGAGGCGACGTGTAGAGGAGCTTTTTCAATTTGCAAGTGCCCTGTTTATTGTAGGCGGCCGGAGTGGGTTAAAAAAAGGGGTTCTGTGAAGGCGAAGTAGGCGGAGAGGGAGAGGGAGAGGGGGAGAGACGGAGGCACTAGCGTTCTGCTTGGCTTCTTTCTCTTTCTTTCTGCCCTGTAAACAGCGTGTGAGAAGGAGCTGTGGGCATTGGTTCATAACCTATTTTTAATGCTTTTGCCTCATCTCGCTTCTCCATTTTCTCCCTAGTTTCAAATCACTACTTCTTTCCCTTTAATACATCTTTTGTATCTATATCATCGTTCTCTTTTCTGCGAATTTGTTAAATTTAGTGAAGGTTAGTAAATGAGCTGAGGAGTTCTTAGATCTGAGTAGTTAGAGCACAGGAAAAAAGATTAGATTTTGCAAAGAATAGAAGGATAAAAATGAGTTTTGGTGGCTTGTTCGACGGCGACTCAGGTGGTGGCAGGCTGGTTTCCGATTTGCCGTATGGAAGTTCCGCCATGGTTTCTCAGCCCCGCCTCGTCTCAAATTCTGGTGTTCCTAAGCCTATGTTTGGCTCAACCGGCCTCTCCCTCGGTCTTGTGAGCAATCACTTATGCCGTTACAGTTTTTTAATTTCCTTCTGTTCAGAAACTCTCTCTTTTAAATTTCCTTTTACTAATTTCTTGTGGGTTTCCTTCAAAGCAATCTAATCTGGAGGGTCAGGGAGACTTTAGCCGGCTCGCCTCCGTCAGCGGGGGAGGAGTAGGAAGTGTTGGTGAGCTTGACGTTCTCTGCCGGAACAAAGAAGATGAAAACGAGAGTAGGTCAGGAAGCGACAACTTGGAAGGAGGATCCGGCGACGATATGGATGAGAACCCTCGCAAGAAGAAGCGTTACCATCGTCACACTCCGAATCAAATTCAAGAGCTGGAAGCGTAAGAGATTTATCCTTAATTGCTTGTGATTTATTTTTATTTCTTCGCCTCAACCGATGAAGGCGTTTATCTCTCGCAGTCTCTTCAAGGAGTGCCCTCACCCAGATGAGAAGCAACGATTGGAACTGAGCAAGCGGCTCGGTCTGGAGACTCGCCAGGTCAAATTCTGGTTTCAAAATCGCCGAACTCAAATGAAGGTATCCGCCCGAAAAAAAAAAAAATCTTTTTTTTTTATGTTATCGTGTTTCTGAAATTTTCTACAAAATCTGGGAAAAACTGAAGACTCAAATGGAGCGCCATGAGAACACAATCTTAAGGCAGGAAAACGATAAGTTGAGAGCTGAAAGCATAACAATCAGGGATGCTATTAGGAATCCTATCTGCGGGACCTGTGGCGGGCCGGCGGTCCTCGGTGAAGTCTCACTTGAAGAACAGCACCTGAGAATTGAGAATGCAAGGCTAAAAGATGAGCTCGATCGAGTCTGCACTCTCGCCGGTAAATTTATTGGGCGGCCTATCTCTTCTCTTGTGAATTCGATCTCAACTCCAGTGCCAAACTCATCTCTCGAGCTTGCCGTTGGAGGCAATGGCTACGGTGCTTTCGGATCGGTTCCTCCCACGTTTTCATCTGTGTCGGATTTCGTTGCTGGAGCATCAAGCCCATTAGGGACGGTCATTACTCCTCCCACGAGGACCTCGATACCTTCTGTTGATAGGTCAATGGAGAGATCTATGTTCTTAGAGTTGGCTTTGTCTGCCATGGATGAGCTTCTGAAGATGGCTGAGATGGGCGAGCCACTATGGATTCCTGGTCAAGAAAATGGTAAAGAGACTTTGAACTATGAACATTATGAGCATTTGTTCCCTCGCTGTATTGGTATGAAGGAGGTTGGTTTGGTTTCGGAGGCCACGAGGGAAACCGCCATGGTTATCATCAACAGCCTTGTGCTTGTTGAAACTCTCATGGACGCGGTATGTGATTAGGTTTTTGGTTCCATTCATCAAGTTCGCTTCTTTTTTATTTTTTATTTTCAAATGAAATCACTAATCACACTGGTTTTCTAATCCTTGAACTCAAATACTACTGATGGTGAGATGACCGTTAACCAATCGATCTACATTAACTAAATACTGAATAATAGAAGTTCTCTCTGGATTAATAAATACTCGATCATGAGATCATAACTTGAAATTTGATTTTTTTTTTCAAAATGCAAAATGTATTTATCGAATTATGTTTATTAATAATTTCTAACATAATAACTATATTTAAATGATAATAATATATTCATGTAATTTAGGAAGAACTCTTAACGTTTAGAAAAGTGCTGCAATTTTTTTACTCCCTCTTTTGTATTTCCTTGCCCGTTTGTGATCTAATTGATATAATAACTAAAAAACATATATATTTAAAAAAACATTTTTATTATGACCTAAATTACTTAATTATTTCCTAAATATAATTGTTTTTCTCCCTTAAATAAAAACTTTGTTATATATCAAGATAATATTTAATTGGTTCATATATACATAAACAATGAAGTACAAGTATTTAAACACTTCATGTTGTTTAAAGTAGTACTGTTTTCCTTACTTTCAAATGTCACCGTTAGGTCCGTTGGGCGGAAATGTTCCCTGGCATGATTGCAAGAACAATCACAACTGACATAATCTCTACTGGAGTAGGCGGTTCAAGAAACGGAGCACTTCAACTAGTAAGCATTTCCTGTAATCTACTTCATGATCATAAATGTTTACTGCTGAACTAATTATTTTTATAATTCATAGATGCACGCTGAGCAACAGGTTCTCTCTCCCCTCGTTCCAATCCGGGAAGTAAACTTCCTCAGATTCTGCAAACAGCTCGCCGATGGTGCTTGGGCGGTCGTCGATGTCTCCATTGATGACCTCCGAGATACTCACAGTTCGGCCACTGGCATTAGCGCTAAATGCCGCAGGCTTCCTTCTGGTTGTGTTGTGCAAGACATGACCAATGGTTACTTAAAGGTACAGTTGACTTGAAAATATTATATGGATCCGTGAGAGACTGAAAGTCAAGGCTGACTACAATATCTTAGTCTTTTACCAAAGCGTTTTTCTGTGCATTATTAATTGTTAAACTTGTTTATAAGAACCTTAACTAAAGCCTGAAACCGAGGCTGCGCCATTGCCTTCGGGTTCGCTTGTCTCTTTCTACTTTTATTTACTTTGTTAATCTTCCTCCCACTTTCCTCGTTCTCGAACTCCTGCGTAGATGCGTTTGAATAATTTGCTTCTTCTAAATGAAGAAGCTTTCTTGTTTCTATTCCATTCTTCCATGGTACTTGATCATTAGATTCCTCGCTAAAATATTAATTACTTATTATTTTCCTATTCAACTTTTCAAAAGGGGTGGTACTTTTCCGGTCTCGCATCTCGAAGAGGCCCAATAGTCAAAGCTTGGCCGGATCTTGATTTCTTCAACCATGAACCATGTGCTATGATTTGTCTTCTTGTGTCGGTAGTGTGTGCCACCGGAGACATGTTATGCTTACCGTGTTCCCTAATGGTGATCTGGTTTTCGTTGTTTGTACAGGTTACGTGGGTGGAGCACGCTGAGTACGACGAAACGGCGGCGCATCAGCTTTACCGGCCGCTGCTGCGCTCCGGCATGGCGCTTGGGGCGCAGCGATGGGTTGCCACACTGCAGCGCCAGTGCGAATGCCTTGCCATCCTTATGTCCTCCTCCGTCCCCAACCGCGACCACGCTGGTATGAACATGGTTAACAATTACTCTATTCTGTTTAGTTGATTGGTGTGTGAACATATGAAATGGCCGTGGAAGCAGGGATAATGCCGGCGGGGAGACGTAGTATGCTAAAATTAGCTCAAAGAATGACGGACAACTTCTGCGCGGGGGTTTGTGCTTCGTCAGCGCGAAAGTGGAGCCACCTGGCGAACATGGGGAGTATTGGTGAGGACGTCAGGATGATGACCCGGCAGAGCATGGAGGATCCCGGCGAACCGCCCGGCGTTGTTCTATCCGCCGCCACTTCCGTTTGGCTCCCTGTCTCCCCGCACCGCCTCTTCGACTTTCTCCGCAATGAGACCCTCCGTAGCCAGTGGGACATTCTCTCCAATGGCGGACCAATGCAAGAGATGGCTCATATTGCAAAAGGCCAGGATGAAGGCAACGCCGTCTCCTTGCTCCGCGCCAGTGTAAGCATATATACATATAGGCACATCTTAATTCATAAAAACTTCGAACTTTACGTGTTCTTCGACGAATTGTGCAGGCGGTGAGCGCGAACCAGAGTAGTATGTTGATACTGCAGGAGACGTGCACGGACGCGTCGGGGTCGATGGTTGTGTACGCACCGGTGGATGTGCCGGCGATGCATTTGGTGATGAACGGCGGGGATTCGGCGTACGTGGCGCTGCTGCCGTCTGGGTTTGCGGTGATGCCGGATGGGCCAGTGGCGGCGGGTGGCGAAGGGAAGATTGGTGGTGGGTCGTTGCTCACGGTCGCTTTTCAGATATTGGTGAATAGTCTGCCGATGGCGAAGCTGACGGTGGAGTCGGTGGAGACGGTCAACAATTTGATATCTTGTACCGTGCAGAAGATTAAGGCGGCTCTGCAGTGCGAGAACTGAAGGGAAGGATGTCAGGTGAGGGCGGGTTGAGTCAAGAACGAACCGCGCGTTGGGGGGAGAAACCTTTGCTTTGTGATGATGATGCTGCCGCCGGCCGAGAACGGGTGGCGGTTTATGAAATCCTCAGCACCGAGCAATGGTGGTGGTTCGGGTATTGACTTAACCTAATCTTTCTATTCTGTTCTAAGGACCGCTAACGCAGAAGAGAGCTCATTTGTCATATACTCTTTTAAACTGTTTATCTTGTTGTGCACATGATGTATTGTTACATTTTCTTAATTTTGTTTTTTCTTTGGAGGGATTTATATACATAGCATTCACTTCACATATTTAACATTTAAATATTATATTATATATATATATATATATATTAAAATATGTAAACAAAATAAAAAATAATCTCCCATTATCATTTTATGAATAGTCCTTAGGCTTTTATATTTATTTTTTCTTAAAATAAAATTTTAGTAAAAAAAATTAAAATTTAATTTTAAGAAAGAAGCAATAAAAAATTCTTCCTAAACAAAGCCTAAGGCAGAAAATTGTGGCATTTGCCATTTCTTTTTTATATCTGTGATATGCAATAATTTGATGAAGCGTATGATATATTACTGAAGCGTTATATGGTGTTAAGTAATAATTAAAAATTAAAAAACAAATATTTAAATTTAAATATGTGTGATTGTTATATATGGAAAGTTTTTTTTTTTTTTGACATTTAGGCCATTTAAGCAAACTCACACACACAATGCATACACATGGACTCGAATCTTGGACCTCTTAGTTGGAAGCCTAAGCTCTCAACCAATAGGCCAAGGAGAGTTGTGTTATATATGGAAAGTTACTTCTCTGTAATTGATAATATGATGATAGATTTTGTAGAGATTTTTGAACAGATATTTGGTGGGACCCTATAGAATTAGATCGAACGGTTTTGATGTGTAGCTTTGCAGGAGGGATGAATCTCGTACGAGATGGGATGGGTTAGGACTTTAGGAAGTATTGCATAGGGGTGGGCTTCGGGCCACGAAAGGAGAGCCATGACTTGTGAGAGCAGCGGATTGATGTAAATCTCTGATGAGCATTAAATGCTGTGCTGCGGAGACAGCGTGGCTCATTTATTGCCTGTTGTTGTTTTCCATTGAATTTCTGATTGCATCACTGCCGTTCACTTTTCCTTAAAACAATTCAGATATAAATCACTTTTTATTTTTTAGATATAAATCACTTAAATTCTTTTCTTACAAGTCTCTTTAAAATGAAGACTTTGATTGAAGAAATTATTTTGTGCGCACGCCGAATATCTCTAAAGATCAATCAGTATGCATCATATTAATTTTTTTGCTCGGTATTGCGGTTTGATATCATTTGATATTGATATAGCGAATTTTTTTTTATCTCCAAATTACGTTCTACGTTCAGTCATGATTTGCGTTAAAAAGGAACATTTAAAAAATAATGCAGTGAAAATTAAATACTTTTAAGTTATTTTATATTTAGATGATCATACAATAAATGTATGAGATTATTTTTTTTATTTGATTTGAAATAAAATAAATGTAATATAAAATAAAAATAAGGCAAGTCATATTGGTGGAGTGGCCAACGTCAATGATGGTGGCGAGCAGAGGTTTGCGACGGCAGTCGCCACCGTGTAGTGGTCGATCGCTGGCGAGTGGCAGCAGTGGACAACGATAATTACAATGAATTTTTGTTGTGTTGAACTAGTCCGATTGGAGGATTTCTAATACATAAAAAATAGATGTATTTTAAGTCTGACTAAAATTTTATATTATATTCATTTTATTTCAAATTTAACTCTAATATTTTTAAAATTCTTGTGTTCATACAACTAAATTGCCCTTAGTGGAAATTTGTTTAAAAACTATTTATTTTTTATAAAAATATTTTTAATAGCTATTCAATTTTTTCATTCTTTTATTACCAAATGATATGAGCCCAAAAGATGTCATTCATGTTGAAATGATTACTAGCACATTTAAATTAAGTATTGCATTTATAGATTTAAATATTGATTAATTACGTAATTACTCACATTGATACCCCAATTAACCTTAATAAAGCGCATTCCATCAACAACAATTGTTAGATTTCTTGCATTAATTTTGTAGTCTCACATCCTCTCTTTAGCTTCTCTCTCCCAAACACTCTCATTTCATCTTTCTATCTCTCTTTATTATTTCATTCATATTTAGTTTTCCTGTTTTAAATAATTTCTTAAGTTGGCCTATAATGGCAATTTCTTAGTTTGTTACTTTTAGAGATCTCATTGTGTTTAATTTAGTAATAATGTTCTTTAGGCATAACTATTTTAGTTTGTTAGCTGTTTCTAAAACTTTTTATGTTTCTCTACTTTATTAGTATAAGAAAATGATTGTAAGAACAGATATATGAATGAATATTTTTGGGTCTTATCGGCGTGTTCACTGTTTTGATGTTCTAGATCTGAAGAGCTTTGTTTGTGACGCTTTATGTTTGCTCCCCACATCAAATTGATGTGAAATGTTTTGAATGATTAACATATTTTGTGGTGATTAGCAAACTTTCTCTCTATATTTTTCATATTTGTGATAATTAGCAAATTATATTTCTCAACTAAGCCTGTTATCTAAAGTAATCTATATATCATTTATTTCTTACTATTTTAAAGTGAGTGGTGTATGTGTTTTAGGTTTGGTTTGGAACAGCCTTTTAATGCTTCATAAAATAGTTTTTTTTTAACAAAATTTTTGTACTAAAAAGCGATTTTAGAAAGCAGTTAAAAAATGTTCAAAATGAAACCTTAAATTAGATTTTCTTAAATGTCAAAAGAGATTATAAAATATTGAGTTCATGTATGAGATGAAATAGGAAGGTGTCATGTATAGGTTATCCTTTGAAGAGATAATTTTAAGATAAACTTAAACAGTTATGTGTTAGTCTCGTTTACATTCATGAACAATGTCAATTAAAGCTTATGAACAAGCTTTATAAGAAGCTCATTAAGAATCTTGATTAAATTTTTATTTTGTATATTTTCATATAATTTTTAGTTTTGTTATAATAAATTATTCTTATTATATAAAAAATTGCTTATATTTTTTATGCTATACCACTTCAATATTATGAATTTGTTTATAAACAAGAGGTATTTATTCATGTTTGTAATATATTTTGTTTAAAGTGATTATGAAAATATTTGTTTACAAGAAAAATCATTTTATTAGCTTGTCTATTCGTGAACACACTTGTTTGGTAGATCATAAACAGTCATATATGTTCGCAAATTAACGGACACTAGGTGATTGTCTGTTAGTATGCTTAATAACTTGGCTTGTTTGTTAAAAGCTTGATAAATATTAACGAATTGAATATAAACTAAAAGGAATTCAAACATGAACATCTATTCTTTTAAACGAATCAAACTTGAACACAAACAAAAAGGTTCAAATCGAGCTTGAACCAAGCTTGAACAAACTAACAATAAATTAACAAGTTCAAATATAAACAAACACATATTCAGCTCGGCTCGGTTCATTGGCAGCCCTACCTCCAACACATCCAAACTCCAATTTATCATCCCACTAATAGGCTTCTCCTTTTATAGTAATTAATAAATGATTATGGTGGGCAAAATAAAGTTGAAATCATGACATACAAAGCTTGAAGACGACAATATTGCTTGTGATTCAATCAATCAAACACTTTTCTATATTTATAAGAATTGGCTTAGCAGTTGAGCCTAACATCCTTCTATTTCTTTTGCATTTAATGTAAGATGGCTTTGTTTGACGTATGAAATAATAATTTATTCACATTAAAAGCTAAAATTTGTCCCTTTGCTTGTATTTGGCCACAAGCTTTCTAATTTTTCAATGTTTTTTTATACATTATAAATGCTGTCTGATACATTCAAAATGGAACAGCCAAAGTTGTCATCTTCACAATACGTACGTGTTGTGACACTTCGCATAACTTTGTATTGACGGCATTCATATATGTGAAAGAGAAGAAATACAGATCCGGGCTTTGCAGTTATGGAGTCTGTAATATTCTGCCGGCTTCGATTGAATGGTATAGCTAAGCTGAGAAGAAATTTGCGAAGTTCTGGAAGCCATGACCTTTCACTTTCGTGGAGACCTACCTTCACTCAAAAAAATCAAGATTGGGAAATTTGAAATGATCAATTCAATTATTGGGTTTTGACATTTCAAACCTATTAAAGAGTTTTATTTTTGAGTTTCGTCTATGTTGCACCGATACACATATTTATGAAGGCGTGTTGTATCCAATACACGGATATGTCTCTAATGCACCACCGATACATGTCGGATATATCAAAGCTGTATCCAATTAAAATACTATTTAATTTCAAAAGGACACGCGTATCTGATACGCGTGTCGGTTGAAAAAAAAAATGACGCGTCGTATTTACTTCCGCAACTACGCGAGCAAGGTTCTGTCATTTCCGAGATGGATTTGAGTCTCTTGATGATATGGGAACATTAGAAATTACTAATCTTTCACTTGATGAGTCTGAATTAGAAGCTATGATATTCAATGAAGATGACATAGAAGTTCAAAGACA
This sequence comes from Dendrobium nobile, assembly GCA_022539455.1. NCBI lineage: Eukaryota > Viridiplantae > Streptophyta > Magnoliopsida > Asparagales > Orchidaceae > Dendrobium > Dendrobium nobile. Next base: position 30,004,131 of record CM039730.1, read on the forward strand.
AACCACTGAAGAAGCTAATCATATCATTCCTTCTATTGAATAGTTGAAACTTCATGTGCTAGATAATTTATGTTTATGCTTTTGTTGTTGAACTAGACATTTAATGTTTACTTATATTTTGATATTATAAGCTACAACGATACAAATGATGTTGTTGTCATTTTTTTTAATTTCAAATATTATGTCTTGATTGTTTTCTTAATTTTTATGTATGATTTATAAATTAGAAAGACGTGTCCGCTCCATACCCGTATCCTGTATTTTTAAGAATTGACGTGTCCCGTATCTGTATCGTGTCGTATCCGTGTTGCCGTATTCGTATCAATGCAACATAGAGTTTAGTAATCCATTTGTGACAATTTTCTTATTATTTTATCTTTTAGGCTACGATCATTATTTTTATTTGACTATCGTAGTAAATTATTTTTTACAACAGTTTTAAAAAATTACTTTTTTATAGCAGCTTTAAAATCACTTTTATAAAAAGCTACCGTCTTCCCAAACAGACCTAATCAGTTATCATAAAAATAATTTTTTTTATATGAATATAGATTAATATAAATGTAATTGCATACAATGATGTAGTATTCCATTTACAGAAAGAATTCGGGCTATACAAACTCAATTAGAATGAAATTGCTGAAAATTTCGTTTGTGTTCCTGTGAATATCTCCAACTTAACTACGTTATCTATTTTTCAATTATTAGACGATTGTTTGGAGACGAAGTTGAGGGATTTGGATGAAGAAGACTTCGTAGAGAGGGAGAGAAGAATAGAAGCTTGAAGTTCGCTATCTTTCTCTGAGTAGTTGGAAGATAGGAGAGGTTGGAAGATAGGAGAGGCACACATCATTTACTTTTTTAATTTTGTTCTTCTTTTGTGGGCTAAGTTTGCTCGGTAGGAGACTTGACGTGGAGGAGTTTTCAAGTCAAAATATGGAGTCTCTCTCTATTCAATTAAGAGATTAGGATTTTTTATTATTTATTATTTAAAAACATACGTCATTAGAATATCTTGATATAAAATTTAGGGATTTTTACATACATAACACTTAAAACTATGTTATTTACTCATTTAACACCTAAAGTTTTCTATTTACACACATGCCACTTAAAACTATTTCTCATTTCTAAAATACCACTCCGTAATTACTCCGTCCCAATGTCCATGAAATCCCGTTGGACTGAACTTCGCAAGGCCCTCCACGCCGGAGTTCCGGCGATCGGGCCTCCACCGCCGATGACGGCCTGTCCGAAGCAATTATGCAACGTTACCAACGCTATTCCGGTGGCCGCCGGACACCATTGTCGCAGAACCGGACTGAACTTCTCTCTCTCCATCGCCGCGAGTGCCTCCGTGTCTTTCGCCAACTCGATCAAGATATCGATGGGATCCTCGTCCACCTCCACGATCATGCTATCGACATGATCATGCCCTATCTCTAACACCTTCGTAAAGGCATTGCGGATGAATTCTTCCAGATTCTTACTGTCGGCTTGCACCAACAGACCTATTCTTACTTCGTAAGGTGCCCTGTCTCTAACACCATCGCCGCAGAGACCTTTGAATATAGAATTCAACCCGGCTTGCCCCGCAAGGATATTTTTAAAAGTCTGATAAATATTCTTTCAATCAACCATCTTATATTGACCCTCCTCGAATGATCTTGTTGAATTATACTGTTAAAATTAACGGTGTGCTATTTGTGAATCATATCAGAATAGATAAAGTGAGATTGGACCGGCGCGACGGCATCGCGAAGGTGATCGACACACTAGCCTGCATCGCCGGCGCCACAGTGATTACATTGTATAAAGGTCCCACCATCTTCTCACCGTCGTCACAGCCGCCGCCGGGACTTTCGGCTGTATCGTCGTCGGCGGTGGCGGCGGTGGCAGAAACTTGGTTAGGAGATGCGAAGGCTGGCAAAAGCTGGACACTTGGGTGCATCTATCTGATGGGTCACTGTCTTTCGTGGTCCGGGTGGCTAGTGCTTCAGGCGCCGGTTCTTAAGAAATATCCGGCGAGGCTTTTCGTCACTTCGTACACTTGTTTTTTCGGCGTCATCCAGTTTCTGATCATAGCAGCCTTCGTCAAGCGCAAAGCTCAGGCTTGGGCTTTTCACTCCGGGACTGAGGTTTTTACCATTCTTTACGCTGTAAGTTACATCCGGGAGAGAGAAGTTCAGTCCAACGGGATTTCACGGCGAGAGAGGGACGGAGTGGTATTTTAGAAATGAGAAATAGTTTTAAGTGGCATGTGTGTAAATAGAAAATTTTAGGTGTTAAATGAGTAAATAGCATAGTTTTAAGTGTTATGTATGTAAAAATCCCTAAAATTTATTAGAATGGATTCGAACGCTCTTGAGTTTATGGTGAGATTAGTGCAGCCCAACACTAATTTCGGTTTAAATTTAAGAGTTTTGAGGCTTGTTTTGATAAGTTTTGAATTATAATTGTTGCGGGTTAGAATATATGCGGTGTAGAGTTAGAAAATTTTCGTCTCAGTGTTGTACGGATATCTAGCTTACAAACAGAAGAAAAATGTAACACCATAATTTTTACGTGGAAACCCTAAAAAAGGAAAACCCACGGGGTCACGCCCAGTTGAAATAATTTCACTGGAGTTTGCTTAGATTACAAATGATTGACTCGTCCCTGAAATTGAGAACGATCATATTACAATAATAAACTCTCCCAAGTTGAAATTCAGTTACAAACAGGGATAAAAAATCCTGCGATGTTTAGTGGTCGGGCAAAAATAAGGCATCATTTAGCTATCACGCAGCTAGAAGTTTGGCATCAGACCGTCAGAATTTCTGCGTCAATTGGCGGTTAGGCAGAATGTACTTTGGCTTTAGTCAGCTGACATGTGGAATTTCGGAGGTGGTCAAGGAGGAGTCTGGTGGCAAGAGAGTTATCTTCCTTCTCTTCTTACTTCATTTCTTCCTTCTCTTTCCTTCTTGCTTTTCTAAGAGTGGCATGGCTAGTAAATAGGAGGAAGATTAAGGGTAAATTGGAAGTGGTTTTGAATAGACGGCCGATGTTGAATCCCTTGAACGTGGATCATTTATTGAGAATTTGAAGGCCCTAATGATATCATAATTCAACGATCTTAGGCTCACTAGATTCTTCTCGTTGAGCTGCCGATTAGACTATAAGCATGTCACGTTTGGAAGCTATTTGGTAATCCAAATTATAGTTTGAACCCTTCAAATGAGCTTCGGGTCTTTGATTTGGACTCATTTGGTCTCGGATTGAGTTGAATTTAGTGTCGTTGGGTTCAATTGTAAGTTTGCTCAAATCAGAGTTCATATGGTCTCTGATTTAATTTTTGAAGTTTCCAACTTGATTTTTCTTTGAGATTCGTGCCCGACCAACATTATTTTTTTATGATATATCAATAATATTATGATATATTTTTTTAAGCATCATCTACTTATCTACAATTAGATGGCAAATGTAATTGGACCAAAACTTAAAAGAAATTAAATTTATAAAAAAGTTTGATATCATTTGTGTTGTATGGTGGAGGTTTGAGTTTGAATATTTGCATAAGCAATAATTTGAACAAAAAAGTTTTGGGAAAGCTCAAAATTAGTATTTGTTTGAGATAATTTTCTTGTTGCTTCGCTTTACAAACATCAATATTAAGTTCTATTTAGGTACTACTTTTTCACTACTTAAGAAAGAAATTGTATAAAAAATTTTCATTTATAGTAGCTTTCAAAGGAGTTACTTTGCTCACATTAATTTTATAATCATTAATTTTATAATTTTATAATCATGATTAATTGAATATGATAATTGATTAATTAGATAAGTGATAATTGATATCACAAGTTCTCAAACTGCATCATGCAAACCAATTTGTCAGGTTTCTTGAACCCACAGCAGCTCCACCTCATCTCTTTGCTACATAACGACACCACTATAGCAAATCCCAGATACTTTGAATGACTCCTCATTGATAAGAATCTAGATGCATCAATTTGCTATACTCTATCTCCTATGGTTCTCTCATATGTACTTCATCTTGAATCCTGCTATGCTACTTGGACTACCATTGAACGCCGCCTACAAGCCTCCAATAGATCTCGAGTCATTCAGCTCAAGAATGAACTCCAAAATATAACCATGAAAAATTTCATTGTGACCCAATACCTTAAAAAAATCAAAACCATTATTGACAACATTTTAGCTGTCGAATCTAATGTTGATTTGGAGGTTATCATCCTATATACCCTCATTGGCCTACCCCATCTAATCAAGCCTTCAAAGCATTCATACGTACAATGCTCAACCCCATGAGCCTAGATGATCTCTACTCCTTACTACGAAGTGACAAAATTAACATACAAGCTAAATAGTCCAGACATCTAAACTCAGCAAATCCAACAACAACGCTATAATTCTATAGTGGTCGGGGTAACAGGGGATGCGACAAGTTCTTCCCTTTAAGGTCCTGATAACATTACCAATAGAGATGGACGATCCCTTCCAATAGATCACTCTGGTGCTGACATTCTACCCACACTATATCGTAAGTTTGCCTCTCACAACTTCAACATATTCCCAAACTATTCCACAATATCCTCTCCATTTCTCATCTAACTAAGGATAATAACATTTCTATCTTATTTGATGCAAATGGTTTCATCATCAAGATTTGAGGACAACCCATCACAGGCCCATGACATAATGGACTATACTCTATCCAACCGGCCTACTATGCATCCCGCACCTCCACTCTCTTTGCCACCAGAAACTCACCCATCCTTTGGCACAACCGGCTTAGTCATCCTTATCCTCAATGCTTATTACCATATCCAACTGCAATAAGGAACTGCATATCCCAACCTTTACATATGTATATTCTGCTTGTAAGGTCTCAAAGGGCCATAAACTATCCTTATGTCAGTTTAGTAATAGATCCTCTACTCTTCTTACAATTATTCACTCCTATATATGGGGTCCTTCCCTAGTTGCTTCAAATCAAGGTTACAAGTACTATATAGTTTTTATTGATTATTTCTCGCGGTTTACATGGATTTTTCTTATGCTCCATAAATCTAAAGTAATAACTCTTTTCATAAAATTAAAAAACCCTCATTGAAAATCAATTATCCCATAAAATAAAATGCTTAAGATCATATGCTAGTAAGGAATATATTAATCACCAGCTTCTATCATTCATTAACATGACATTCATCATCAGGTGTTGTGCCCCTACACACCAGAACAAAATGGGCTGGCTAAATGCAAATATCGTCATCTAATTAAAACTAGAATACTTCTACATTCAGCTTCCATAACATATACTCTATGGCCCAATATCATGCTAGCACCTCTTATCTCATCAACCGATTACCATCTTGCTCCACCAACAGTAAACCTCCACTCTAACTACTCTACAAGCAAAAAAAAATTACTCCCTGCTACATACTTTTGGCTGTGCATGCTTCCCCTTATTTCCTGCAGCTTAACATCACAAACTTGCTCCTCGATCAACTGCTTGCATCTTTCTCGACTACTCGGACAATTATAAAGGCTACAAATGCTTGGATCCCGTCACCAACCGCTTATACATATCTCAACATGTCACATTCAATGAAACCACTTTTCCATTCTAAATCTCCCTCTCATCACCATCACCACCACCACCTATCTCATCTCAGTCCAATCCCCTTCTCTTAACTCCAACATCCCTTGTAATACCAATCTCCAATAACTAATATGCAGGCCCAAATCTTCCCCTATCCACATCTCCTCTCTCTACTACCATACACACCAACTCCTCCCAATCACCTCAACCTAATCCATCCCTCCCTACATCTAATCCACCCAGCTCATCCATCAATCTTTTCTTTCGCATTTCCATACCTCCACCACCATCTATACCTTTGTATCATCCAATGATAATGTTTTATTTAACGAAAATAAATTTAAGAAAATTACAATATAATAAAAAAATTTCAAGAACATGAACATTTTTTATATCAACAATGTAGCAAATCACCTTTTTGTTACTGCATGAGTATTTAAAAGAAACAACAAACACAATTAATCAATTTGAAAAGCCAATTGTGGGCTCCAAAAATTTGTTCCCCGGCCTCCCCTGCATAGGAAAGTTTTAACGATGTTTCAGGTCAAATTTTTAGAAGGCAGATTAACTTTGGGATAAAGCACTACCAAGAGATTTCACCCTCATTTTGTGAGGACTTTATAATCTGGTTCTAGATTTCCCATAGGCGCAAGCACCTATGGTTAATCACCTCTCCCGATCACGAGAGAGCACTTTCGATCAAGGCTAGTCATTAAGTATGTACGAAATACCTAGCATATAGTAGCAGCATATGCAATTTTTTTTGGAATTATAAATTAATTATTTTTATACTTAAAGAAGATAATGGTGATGAGCCCGATTAAGATCTCATGGTTCCGTCGTCCCAGGCCATCGTGGTCCCTAGTCTACTTAGTCAGAGGATGTAGTCGACCCAACCTGATAGAAGGATCCTTGTCGATAGCCATGGGTTGCTTCTACAAGGATCCTTCGTCCAAGGGTAACTTGTAGACTTAGATGCTTATTTAAGGAGGCAAATTTTAGTCAACCTTAGCTAACCAAAAGCTTTATGCCTTATTGAGTACACCTTATGATTCATTACTCAAGGGGCTTTTAACCATTATAGAACATACGGGCTTTGACCGTAACCGTGATATAGTGGTGCTATTTTGAAGCAAAACCACCCGGTCAGAGGGCACATGCCACGTCTCCGCTGACAAGAAATCATTTGAGAATGAATCAAAGTGATACATTTAATTAGACATTTTGCTCTTTGTGAGCTGAAGTTATTCTGAAATTCTTAATAAATGTTTGCTGATGATGAATGAATTTTTGCTTTAAGTTTAAAAAAAAATAAATTTCATTTAAATATTATAAAACTTATTGAGATTTTGTTCCAAATATGATTTAACTTTGAAATTTGGGGGTATTTTAAATGTTTGAAGTCCCCTTCGGTTGAGATTAGCTTTCAATAGGGTTTGGCATTTGAAAATAGTTTTATTTTGTAAAAATTTGATGGCATTTTGAATAATTGATCCCCTCTGGTTGACATAAACGTTCAACACGGGCATCATTGGGGATTTATTGTAGCTCTTTGGCAATAGTTGCATTTCATGAGCATTTGGAGGCATTTGAAGGTGTAGAGACCCCCCCGGTTAATATAAACATTAAAACGACCATCATCAGGGATTGAATAGCATGTATATTAGGCTTTTAAAATTTAATATGTACGCTTTCAATATGGTGACTTGCTTCTCAAGGCGATAGCACTCTTCTCGGGGCAGTCGCTTGCTTCCCAAGGCTATTATACGCATTTTAGAGGTGTCGACACCCTACTCGGTGCATCATATCGAAATTTAGAAAAAAAAATTTGAATGCAAGAGGGGGCATTAAATGCCTTTTGTCAAAGTGATGCGGATCCGGTGACGTTTTACTCTAAACAAGATCTTAGAAAAAGTAGCACATTTTGCATTAAAAAAAATATTAGCAAAACCATTTCTATCTCCTTTCATTGTCTTATCTGAAAACTTTGTTTCCACTTGCTACAAAAATTTGATTTCCTTCAATTGCATCAATTTCTTCTTACATGTAGTGTCCATGTCTTTGATAGTTATGAACACTTACGGATGGCTCTATAAGATAATATTTTTCCATTCTATTGATTATATTTTAGTCCACTCGATCAACTTACGCCTTGAATTAATATTTATCGAAGTTACTATCATAAAATAGCAACAATATTCACAAGGAATGGAGGACTTTTTCATTCTATCATAAAGAACTCATGAATCTTGCCAACATTCTCAATCAACTCCTTCCTTCCACTTTCTTCCCCCTCTATTTTTTAAAAATTTTGAATTCACTTTAAGATTGAATTCAATACACCAAATTGTAAGGACTAAAATCTATTCAATTGTCTGTCTATCAAACATAATCCAATCGTAGCGATTAGATTTGTTATGATTGCATTTGGATTTGTCCATATTGGGCTTTCGTTTGTCCTTGTAGGCTCACATTAATCAATGAATATGAAGGAATTTATAACGAAAGAAATATTGCTTCTCTTTAATATCTTAGTTTTTTTTAAACATCAAAGTAGTTGGAAACACAAAACCACATGTTATGATCATTTTTCCAAGGAGTTTCCGCCATTCCACCATGACCCATTAGGCAAAACAGAGAAATGTTGTCATACAAAATAATTTGATATTCATTTGATTGATTGAATGATTTTATTTTTTTATAGTAATATTTCAATTCTGGCTCAAATATTTTTCAACAATTATTTGATTTGAGTTCAAAAATCTCCCAAAATTAATTATTTGAGTTTAAGAAATATCAAATTTGTAAGATCCTCCCAATCAACCGCACGCTATGCCAGCGGCGAACCCGACGCTCGATTCCGCTCTTCTGCTGATCCCGAACGAACACGCGGGCTGATCCCGCGACCGAACTCGCGGGATACTCCCACTTCGAACGTCCAACTATCGCACTCACTGATCCACACGACAGTCTGGAGCCGTCGCCTGTGACTAGCGACCAAACTCTGCCTTCGCCCAATCCGGCAAACCCCGCCAAGATTGCCTCCTTCAGTTTCTTTAAACAAGAAACCTTCTCTCCTCCACCTCGAGATCGCCACCACCATGGCTCTGATACCAGATGTCAGATCATTTCATTGTGGAAGAAGCACTTCCTCATGATCTTGAGAGAGGAGGAGGAGGGAGAGAAGAGAGGGGAGGCGTGGGCTCAAAATGCAGCAAATCTTATTTCTTCTTGGCTTCTTTATTACAAGCTAAAGACTCCTTTATATAGACTCCTAAAGCTATACAAAGCAACACAAATGGCTACACTATGCCATACAAGAAACCTAAACTAAAGCAATCCTAAATCTAGGAACAAATACACAACAAAATTATTTGATTCAGGCTTATGATCGTTAAAATTTTGGTAGTATCCCGACGTCTCTCCCGCGTAGGGGGCTTCTACATGGATTATAGGCCTGCTCACCACGCACAATAAAGACGTGTATGGTAGGTGTCCGTAGACACCGTGGCCGTAATCTTTATTCCTACCACGCACAATAAAGACATGCATAGGCGGTTTTTCGGTGTGTTGCGAACGCCGAAGACGGAATTTGAGCTTTAAGTTTGGCGAATACTATATCTTGACAAACAAGCAAGATGATGACGACAGAGATTTTGTTGCGAGGCTGAAAATTTTTATTACTTTTATTTTCTTATTTTTTATTAATTTTTCTGATTATTTTTTTCAAAGAAAGAGAAAGGTTAAGAGGAGGCTGATTTTTGGTAGGTTGTATGGTCTTTTAAGATCTGGATTTTAGCGAGTTGTTCTCTGTTAGAGAAAATTGAGTGGTTGGATTGAGTAAGTGGAGCTTAGGTTGCGGTAAGCCAAAAGAGGATAATTTAAGGTTGTAATGAGTAGTTGTGTGTGTGAGTTTGTCAGCACCTTCGATAAATATTGGCCTTTACCTTAGCATAAGCCATATGGATTTAAAGATGGCAGAATGGCATGGCTTGGTCAGCACACTGGAGAAACAAGTATAAGAAATTAGAAACTATAAACTCACATAATTCTATAGATAAAAGTTTATATATATAAACACATTTATGATTTATATTATTATATATATTTTTTATACTTCAGGTAAAATGTCCCAAATGAATATTTCATTTACAACTATTTTTTATTGATTTTTTTTAAGGTTATTAATTTTAATATTAACATAAGATTAAATTTAATATAAAAAATATTTTATTATCAAATTTACACTACTTAATATTTTTTGAAATAACTTTTTTTTATTCATTAATTTTGATTTTTTTATGATTTTTTTATTTATCCCGCCTCATATGCTGACAAAATTTTTAATTATCGTGCATCATCATTTACGTGTTGTCATCGTTTCACATGCGAGCAAATTTTTATATTTTCGCATGACAAATTTTATATTTTCATTTGTGCAAATATCAAAATAATATTGCAATCATTCTTGATATTTTCGACATTCTGGATGCATTGGTGAAGACTGTTTCGCAAACAGATAACATTCTGACAACATCGAGCAAAATTCTGCTCGTAGTCCGTCGATTTGATCCGCTTTCGCTTACTTTGATTGCGAGGTGTCCCTTTCTTAGTTAGATTTGATGTTCTAAATACATTGACGCAATATATTTAATAATCAGAGATCATTTTAATAGTTTTCGCTAGTGTCGCGCCCACTAACAACTCCTCGATTGAGTTACATACGAACAACTCCTCTTTGGTAATTAAATTCAAAGCCTTACATGCATCGATGTGATCCATTTTGAAATTAGACAAAAATTTGAATAATTTCATCACCATTGAGACGCTCTAATCTTCATTCTGAATGATATATCATCTAGCAATAATAATTGAGCATCATCTCCTTTACTTGTATTGACCATGACGTATATATGGAGGTCAACACCAACCAATACACAAGTAGAGAAGTAGAGATGGAACATCAATAGTATTATTAAGGGCTTCTAAAATATATATGCATAGATATCTACAAATCTCCAATGAAAAAAATATATAGAATAAATTATGAAACTTTACACATTATATTTTCATGTTGGCTTTAGAGTACAAGGATTCAAAAGAGAATATATATTCTTTATTTTGAAATTTATATGATCACCAATATTAAATATTAAATATTAAGATTGATCTATTGTGTATATATTCGTAACTATATTAATTACCATGGATTTAAGCAGGGTGATTAGGATAGTTAACATCATAATTTATATAAAATTTAAATCAAATGGGGATTGATGTATGAATTTATATTCAAAAAGGAAAACAATTAAGACTTCTTTTGGGATGGTTTTCTTATTGCTTCTTAAAGCAGCTTTCTAGTAATTTTGGTACTAGAAAGCCGTCCCAAACGAAGTCTAAGGCTTCGTTTGGGATGGCTTTTTATTACTTTCTAAAATAGTTTTTTAGTATAAAAATTTCATAAATTAGAATTTTATGTACTAAAAAATCATTTTAAAAAGCGGCAAAAAAGTTGTCTCAAACGAAACCTAAGTTGCAATCGACTTCGATTTTTGATGAATTTGAAAATGTATAAATTTTATGGTGGGTAATTTTATCTTTAATCAAATTAGTGACTAGACAAATACCACATTAGCTTTATAAAAAATAAAAATAAAAAAATTTGCTGAGAAGATATTTGCAAGATGGCCTTTTTATCTTCTCTCCCTTTCAAAATTGTTGCGGGCTAGAATATACGCGGCGATAGAGTTATAATTCTACGTCTTAGCGTTGCACGGATATCCAGCTCACACACAGAGAACACAATATTTTTTACGTGGAAAACCCGGAAGGGAAAAAACCACGGAGCCTAGCCCAGTTGAAAATGATTCCACTAAAAGTTAAGGAAAGTACAATGGTCTGACTCGTCCTTGGAGACGACCAGATTACAAATATCAATTGAGAGTTTTGCAAAAGTCCAACGTCACTCCACTATCAAGTGATAGTCTGGCAGTACTCCGATGTCTGGCGATGGATCAACAATGTCACTTTAGTGTCAGGGGGTACCAGCCTTAGATGGCTCTTCGGCGTCCCTTGATGGTCCGTCGGTGATGCGGCAGAACTCCAGCGGTGGTGCGGCAGCACTCCGGCGGTGGTGCGGTAGCACTCGGGCGGTGGTGCGGCAGCACTCCGGCGGTGGTGCGGCAGCACTCCGACGGTGGTCGAGGAGGAGCTAGGCGGTGGTGCTAGAACTCTTGAAGAGCTCTCTCTAATCTCTCGCAAAAGTCCCCTTCATGTAGAGAGTGGGGGTCTATTTATAGGTTTTCATGAGTGGCACACCCTGTAAATATAGAGAAGATCCGGGGTAGGTTTGGAGTGCTCCATCGGATGGTCCGTATTGATTTCTTTGATCATAGAGCATTTATCGGACATTTGAGAGTCTTAATGATATCAGAATTTGATGATCTTAGGCTCGTTGGATTCGTCTCGTCGAGCCGCTCAATTCGACTATAAGCATGCCACGTTTGGAAGCTGTTTGATAATCCAAATTGTAGTTTGAACCTTCCAAAAGCGCTTCGGGTCCTTGATTTGGACTCATTTGGGCTCGGATTGAGTCGATTTTGGTGTCGTTGAGTTCGTGTTTCCGAGACGCTCAGTTTGACTGGAAGTTTGATGAAATCGGAATGCGAATGATCCCAATTTTAATTTTTGAAGTTTCCAACTTGATTTTGCCTCGAGATTCGTGCTTGATCAAGACGATTTTTGATGACATATCAAAAATATTGTTTAGTAACTTTGCAATGTTCGTATTAAGAAAGCTCACATTAGCATTTATATGCAAACAATTAATCATATTATGATGAAATAAACAAATTTATATTCGCCTAGCTTTTATAAAAGTGAAAAGAAAAATCTCTTCTTAAATCAATTTATAAGTTCTTCTCAGAAATATTTTATTGAAATTTATTTATAAACTAGAAGGTAGTTGGAGCTGTTGGGTAGGGTGGCCGGCTGGGTGGTGCAGCCGCCGCTGTGGTCGGATAACTGGCCTGCAGGCTAGCCGGCGGCTGGAGGTGGCGTACGTGAGTCAGGGCTGCCTGCGGTTGGCATGAGCTGGTCCGATCGGTTGGAGGTTGGTGCGGGATGGCTGGTCGGCGTTGAGAGAAGAGGAGTGCTGCGGATCCTGCTTGTGAGGGAGTGGAAGCTCGGAGTCCTGGGCTGAGCTGCTTGTGCTAATGGTTCCGTAAAGATGAGGGCTTCAAGTTTTGACCTCCAAAACAGGTCTTTTCGCTCTCTTTTTGGAGGAAAAACGGATTCGTTCGGAGGAGAATCCGGACGCGGCATGTCACCCGGAGCCCGGTACATCCGGGTGATGTGACGCGTCCGGTTTCGTCTCCGAATGATCCATACACCCACTTAATAATCTCTTCTTTTTGGGATGCACGCGAGCAGGAGGAATTCGCCCCTGCAAGAGGCCCTGGTCTTCAATTCGTATAGCCCAATTACGTGAAAACTGATGGCCTCGACAACAGCAGATTTCAGAAGATCCAAGCTCTGCAGAATCGACAGAGCTTGCCGACCTTGAGTGATTGGGAGCCATCTGATTGATTCTCTGTTTTAGAGAATGATTCAATTCCTTTAGAAAGTTAAGTGGACTAATCCTTTAACCAATTGAACTGAATTGGTTCAGATTTAAATTTGAATCGGATTTGATTTGATTTAAATTGGGTTCAATTGAGCTCAATTGAATTCCATTTGGATAGTATGTTATTTATATTTACTTAATATTTATAGGTATTTATTAATAGTATATTTCAATTTTAATTTTAATTTAATATGTTTATTTAATTTTAAAATAACAAAAAGAATTCTTTTTTTTAATAATTATATATCTATAATAACAATACTAATGATGACAATGATAATAATCTCATTCTTTCTCTTCTCGACAGGCATTGAATGACACTTGATTGGGACGTGAATGGGCTTATCTGAAAGGTCTCGACAATCCATACACGGTTGTGCGATTCATTTTGTAAAACAATGTCCCGATCAAAAGATCTAAAAAACATGACAAATTTACACGATAAAGGCTCAAATACACGCAAAATTTACGTCAAAACATCGTCGACCCGATCACATGTTTTAAAAACAAATGACGATACGCGAAAGAAATAAATTTTCAAAACTGACGATGAATTGAGGTAGGATACGTGAGGTGACTCTTCATTAGACACAAAAATGCATCGTGCATGCAAGGTGGATAAACCCACAAAGAGCAAGTGATAAGACCGTGCAAATGAAAGATTCCAAAAAAATGAATGTCAACAATATGTAGAAGACATGCTACTAACCACAAATGAGGCTAACTTCCTCTCTCAAATCATCAATCAACTTCATCATCATTTTGCCAAGAAGCATCTTGGAACAACAAACGATTTCCTAGGCATTCAAATTACCCAAATCTAGAATTCATTCTTCCTATCTAAATTCATCCACGCCAACTCTATCTCACAAGTTCTAGTTTACTCCAGTGCAAACCATTAACCAATCCTACATGTACCAAATTGATCGCCATCATTCCCACAGATCCAATCCTCATACCTACTGTCAGCTCACATGATCCTTATAACATTTGACTATAACTTGCCCAAACATCATCTACACAGTCAATATGCTATGCCAGCATATACATGATCCACTACCTCAACATACACATCTTCTCAAAATATTGCTCACATACATTAATGGCGCACTTCGCTACTGAGGTCGAAGGGACCGTAGTCAACCGATGATGGAAGTCGGAGGGATAGTAGTCGACTGGCGACAGTGGTCGGAGGGACAGTAGTCGGCACACGGGATCGAGTTCGGAGGGACCATAGTGTGCATGTGACGATGGAGAGAGGGCTCTTAATTGATGGGTGGCAGAGGTCGAAGGCACTGTAGTCAGCAGGCGACGGTGGTCGGAGTGATTGTTGTCCACTAATGATGGTGGTTGGAGGGACTATAGTAGATGAACGATGGAGGTTGGAGGGACTATAGTAGATGAACGATGGAGGTTGAAGGGACTTTAGTCAGCGAGCGATGATGGTCGGAGGGATGATAGTCGGTAGGAGACAATGGACGGAGTGGTGTGCCTATGGAAGCCGTTGAAGGTACGATGGCGGTCAGCGATCGGGCAAAGGTCCAACGGAGATCAATGGACTGACACTGGTCCAGAGATGGTCGGAGGCCGGGAAAATGTGTGACGACGATCGGTGGAATTATTGTTATCCATCAACGGTCGATAGAATGTTGGTGATTTGCCGATGGTTGATAGATGGGTAGTGGTTCGACGATTGTTGACGGACTGGCAGTGGTCCCACGATGCTTGGCGATATGATGATGGTCCAGCGATGGCCGACGAAAATTCATCCTTAGTGTTGCATGGGTAGAACTCTTGGATCCTTGAAACCTCAAAGCTCTCTCTAATATTTAGCCAAAGGTTCATACACCCATACTTGTCAAAAGTATGAATCTATTTATAAATTTTTTAGAGTGACAAGCCTCATTAAATATAGAGAAAATCTGGGACAAAGTCAGGGTGCTCCATCGGACGACCTATGTTGATCCCATCAATAATAGAGCATTTGGCAAGTATTTATGTGCCCAAGTAATGTCAAATTTGACAATCTTTGGCTCGTTGGATTCATATTATCGAGCTGTTCGATTCGACTATAAACATGTCATATTTATAGGTCATTTAGTCATCCAATTAATAATTTGAATCTTCCAAATTTGCTTAAGTCCCCTCATTTGAACCCAATTAAGCTTGGATTAAGCCGACTTTTGTGTCGTTAGACTCGTCTCATTGAAATAATCAATTTTAACATAAGTTTGCTAAACTTGAAGTTCATATAGTCCCGAATATAATTTCAAAAGTTTCTAATTTTGATATGCCTTGAGATTCGTGCCCGATCAAGAGAATTTTTAGTGACGTATAAATTTTGAAGACTAAAAATATGTCAAAAGAATTGAGAATGATTGTGTTGATTCATATTTTTAAAAATAAAGATGGTACACAAGGGTGCGTGAATTATATAGGAATTAAGTTAATGTGTCATACTTTAAAACTTAATGTGAGAGTTATTGAGCTTAGGTTACGACGTGATCGGTGGTTGAGCTAGAATTTTTATTTTGAGGGGGGGGGGGGGGAGGGGGGGGTCTAAATTAAAATAGTTTTGTTTGTCATTTCATATGGAATGTTAGAATACATTAAAATAGTTCTGTTTGTTGTCTCATTATCAGAGCCAAGATAAGCTATAAGATCAAAATTAAGAATGCAAATAACCTGGCCCTTAGAGCTTAGAAAACATAAATATCTACCTTAATGACTAATAATCAACCCAAAAAAAACTTAATAAATGCTTCTGGCATGGGCAAACTCTGTTTGGGGGCGAGAGAGGATCTAAAAGGAAAATGAAAGCCATGCTCAAAGTTGTGAGTCGCAAGAGAGGAGAAAAGGGGACTATAAAATTTTTTTTAACCATGCTTTTTAAAAACGATGACAAATGCTAAAGTTTGTCCAGTTTTTGTTTACACCAAGGTTAGACCGTTTGGCATACTAGAACTACTCACACTTATAGTCATTGATTTAGTCACAATTTTTATAAAAACCTTCTAAATCACATTTATTGAGAAAGATTTAATTGACATTTAGTAGTCTATATTTGAATGTAATAAAGAATTCTTCACTAGGTATTTTCAACCATGTGGATTCTTGCCATTTATAGAGCTCCTGCAAGGAATGTAATGGACGTGATCATTTCCAAATGATCTAATGTGATCATTAAGGAACAATTATTACGTCCTCCGACCGGCCAAATCGCGCAAAAAAATGAGAAATACCGAGCAAATACCGAGCAATACCAAACAATAACGAGGAATACCATCACGTGAAGACCCAATACTGAGTTATACCGAGCTATACCGAGCAATACTGAGTTATACAAAAGTTTTACCGAGTTTTTCCTAGAGAAAACTCGGTACAACTCGGTATAGCTCGGTATAACTCGGTATTGGCCTTCACAGAGCGGTATTAATTCCTTGTTATTATCAAATAATACCTAGCAATACCGAGCAAATACCGAGTTTTTTGGAGGGATTTTACCTCCGACCGGACGTTCCTCTATGTCCTTACACCGGACCTAATAAAAGTTCGATCATTAAGTGATCTTTTGTGCTTGAAATCTGATCCGCAGGAGTAGAACCAGAGCTTCCCACAGTTCTTCTCATGGGCCCTCCAGTCTCAATTTTGTCATAAGGTTAAAAATGCTATCTCTGCAAAAGTTCATGGCTGGAAGGAATTTGAGAAACTACATTCCTATTTCCCCTCTTGCTTTGGTTCGAGTTTTGTTAGCTGAGAATTCTCTCTCAGTTATGGGCTTCAGGACAATGATGATTGGACCAACTCATATTCCCTCTGGACGGCCTCGTCGTACCACAAGATGCTGCCCCTTCAAGACAATCTGTCCCTTTTCTCTTCTGCTGGCTGCTGGATGCTTAATGATCTCTGCCATCGTGGCTTGGTCTGATGGCAACCGAGGGAATTTCTGCTTCCTTTGTCTGGGCGATCGAAATACCTTCTTGGTTATGATTATTCGACTTGTTGTTGGTTCCTAATTCTGAGTCCTTGTTAGCCATCTTTTTGTTTGGTTGGAGGTCTATTTTGGTCACAGGTTTTACTTGTAAATTTGTTTGACGTTATGTAATCTCCTTCAGTAAATATACAGGCCGGCTTTGCCCCAAATTTTCCATAAAAAAAAAAAAAAGTCTCCTCTAACAGCAAATGATTTTCTGCATTTCCTGCACATTAAAGGCTTCACGCCATGCTTCCTCTCATAGTGGGGCGATCAAAATCAATTTTAATTCATGCCTTGTAGCTCTATGGAAGCTATATATTTATTGAGAGATTTGATGACAAAATATATGGAGAATAAGGAGGATTTACATATGGCAATGATTGATTTAGAGAAAGCTCATTATAAAGTTCTAAGCGAAGTGTTATAGAGAGTTTTATAAAATAAAGAGGTTAATAATACTTATACTCAAGTTACTTAGGAAATGTATATAAAAATTGTTACTTGTGTTCAAACATAAAGAGGTTGGATCAATCATTTTCCTATTTCAATTAGATTACATCAATGAACTTTAAGCCTTTTTTGTTCTTTAGTCCTGAATGTTCTTACTATACATTTGTAGGAGGATATACCGTGGTGTATGCATTTTGTTGATTTTTTTTTTTTGATAAGACTAGAGAGGGAATTGAATGTAAATTTGAATTATGGATGTCAACTTTAGAGTCTAAAGGTTTTTGTTTGAGTAGATCTAAAGTTGAATATATGGAGCGTAATTTTAATAGTAATAGATCTAATGGGTGATTGTGACTTAGGGCGGATAAGTCTTCAATAAGATTACACATTTTAGATATATCAAGTCTGCTATCCAAAGTGATGGTGAGATAATTAGGATATTATTAGTATAATTCAAGTTAGATGATTGAAGTGGAGAAATGCATCGATTCTGTTGTATAATAGAAAAGTGCCCTTTAGATGGTTTGGTCACATAAAAACGTCGCCCTTCTTATGACCCGACTAGGAGAGTAGATGTGTTAGATTTGACTTATGTTAAGAGATGTAGAAGTAAACCTAAAGCGACTTGATTAGAAAATATTAGAAATAATTTTTTTTATTAGATTTAAATGAAGATTTGACTCTGAAGAGAATACAATGAAGAAAAAGAATTCGTGTACCCGACCCTACATAGTGGGATAAAGGATTAATGTTGATGTTGTACTCTAATATCTAAATCATATATATATATATATATATATATATATATTAATGATCTTTTTAATGTTATTTAAAATTTTAAATAATATATAAATGAATATTAATTTTATCTATTAAATATATAAATACGTATATAATTAATGGTATTTCTATAAATCCCCTAATAATTTCAATAAAAAAGAAATTGATGCACTACCTTCTAATAATGTAATTTACTAATTTTGAAATATATTTATTTATTTATTGAATCAATTTTTTTAATTTTATGCTTATCCCTTCGAGTGAAAATTTGAGCTCCACCAAATCACAAATAGATAATAAGATTTTTATTTTTTATAAGATTAGCACCAAATTTAAACATATTTATCTTTTAGCATTTATTTCTACAAATTTACAACCTAATCAGGTAAATTTTTAAAGAGAAATATTATACTTATGAAACATTTTCACAAAAACTTAAAGCAAGAGTTTAATGAGCTGAACAAATAAAGAAATGTTTAAACAAAAATGAATAAAATCCTTCTAAATTTATATAGATTTATACAAGGTTTTAAAAATTGAACCATATAGGCTAGTTTGACCGATTCAACAGTGAATCTGTGACAAGGCTGGTCTGATCCACTCTGAAAACTGCATCTACCTCAAATCGGACAGGACCAATCAGATACCGGCCCCTTGAACGAGCTGGTTCCAACGTTTAAAATTTTGCAATTGAATACTGAGGCTTTTTTTGTTCATGAGGCAATGTGTAAGCCCTAGAGGCTATCGAGAGGATGTTGTTGTGCTCAAATATGCATGAAGTCGTAATTTAAAAATGAATGACATTTTTTATTATATTTATTTATCCAAAACTATCATAAAGCATCTTCGCATAACCCACCACTTTATGTGAGCTATTAACACTCAAAAAAACTATATAAACAATTACAAAAAAGAGTTTCCAAGCAGTGTGAGTCTAAAGAGAAGAGTTGAGGTTTATGAGCTCATAACATATATAATATCCATAAAATATATTTTTAAACAAATTTTTAAATAATTTTTTTATAATGTGAATAATAATTATTTATTAGTTAATAATAATAATTTATTTTTTATTTATTTATACACTATACAATAATTTTATCTATTTATTAATAATTAATTATGTTTGCATAATTATTTTTTTGACATAAATTTATATGAATTTGGTATATAACATATAGATATAAAATATATTAAAACATATAATATAAATTAATAATAATTAATTTTAAATTCATAAACTTATATTTAAACTAAATTTATATTACATATTTAATATAAATTATTACTAATTTATATTAAATTATATGATTATATATAAATTAAATTTAGATTAAAAATAGAATTTAAAATTAAATTGAAAAATATTTATATTTAAAATTATCATATTATTATGAGTGTAAATTTTTAGAATTATTAGATTTGAGATCTTTTTTACTCTTATTTGAGATTTTAAAAATAATTCTTTTAAATAACTATGTAAGTTTTATGTTTCATATTTATTTATTTCATTTAAAATTTTATCTCATATTCGACATGATAACAATATTATTATATTAATTTTATTAATTTTTAATAATATGATTATTTATTACATCAACCGATTCCACTTATCGAGTCAGGAACTTTTTTTTTTCCTGTTAATTATTCCATACCATTTTCAATTGGATCTATATACAAAAATATAATTATAGATCAGTCCAAAATGTTTATTTGTATAAATTTCTTATATTTAGATCAGAGAACCCCACAGCACACGTCTTCTTCGCAAGCAAAACCCTACTTCTCATTTATCTCATGCCGGGCGAAGAGGATGCAGGCTCCATCTTTATTCGTCCCGCCCGGTGACCTTCCCCTCTCTAAGCGAAGCAAAACCCTACCAGCAAAAAAACGAAGCTCTCCTCCATCGCTCCCTCTGTGTCTTTACATTGCAAAATCGGTTTGTGCGCTAAATTTTTTATTTATCTTTATACTGTTTCTGTGCATTGCATAAAGCGCATTCCCAATAGGAATTTTTATCCATTAACTCTTTGGGGCTGTTCGGATGCAGGATTTGATCTTCTCTATACATCACACGCACAAATCGCCGAAGGGGTTGTCCAAAGATATTTTAATACCAATTGACGATGATAGGGAATTGGAGACTCAATATTTGGTAGTTAATGAAGCTGAAACTGTTGTACGCATTTTGGAGAACAATTATTAGGTCTTCCGACCGGATGTAGAGGAACATCCGGTTGTAGGCAAAATCGTGCCTATACCGAGGTGTACCGAGGGTTGTTATTAGCACCTGAAGTAATCATTGATAATGGGTTCACTGAAAACATAGTATCTCGCTCCCGTGTGCAAGCTTTATATCTAAAAATTATAAGAATCCACACTCTCGTAAAATTAGTTGGGTTAAAAAAGGAATGGAAATTCAAGTTTGAGAAATGTGTTAAAAACACATTTTCTGTTGGCAAATAATACATATGCAAAGTATGGTGTAATATAATTGATATGGATGTCTGTCATATCATTTTGTATCGACATTGGTAGTATAATCAGGGGGTATTTATGAATGTCGATATAATACTTATTCATTTGAATGGAAAGGGAAACGGCTACAGCTATGACCTCATTGTGCTGGTTCACACTACAATAGTAGAAAGAATAAAATAGGCTTTAATAAATTCTCTGGTTCAACTCTGTTGCTAGCTGACCAAGAACACTAATATAGCATTATTTTTGTTAGACCGAAGCAATTTTCCTTAACATCTAAACATAAGTATATATTCTAATATAGAGAGAAAAGAGAGCTTTGATTGGTTAATTTTGTTATACATAAACTAAGCTAACAAATCTTTGCATATGCCTCTAAGGCATTAGCAACAGAGCCCTACATTGGGTACCTATACTCACACTCACCCATACTCAATGGTTACTCAACATAGGGGGATAAATCGATTTACATTGCTAATCACCGTATATCTTATGTTACTGCAATCCTCACTACATAGTGTATAACACTTAACCACGTTGCGACTATGATAAATTATATGCGTCTTGAAAGTTTGCAATCAGAGTAAAGGGCAACAAGCCTCAAGGCCATCAATCTGTGACAGATTGCGTTCAAAACACATGAAAAGTGGGTGGGTATAGGTGGGTTTGGCATCCCGAAAATCATCATGGGTGGGCGAACCCCATCCGAGTAAAGTATGGGTACCCAACCAGAATCCCATATAGGACTTTGATTAGCAATGTAACTTGATATTAAATTATGATTGGCAGGATTTGGTCTCCATTCTTATCAATCGAGATGCTGCCATCAATGATGGGATTTGATACTGTTTATAAAGTTTAAAGCATCAAATTATTTGAACAAAAACTTTAAGAATTAATTACAAAAATCATTCAAATTGCTATTTTTCAACAAATTGATTCTCGGGTTGGTGTCGTTCAATGAGGTAAACCCAATGTTATCAATAATGTATGCATTTGATCTTAAATTCAATCTATTTAACTATCCAATGAGATATCATCCTCATATATCCATCTCATGAAGATTTGCGACATGTTCTAAAGAAAGATTATATTTTTAATAGTTTATTACTTCAGAGTAACCTTTTCTATAATACTCAAAATCCTATAAATAAAAATTAGAGGTTTGTTTTGAACATGAGGAAAAAAAAATGCAACTTTTGTACTCAAATTTATTCTAATCAAATCAAGAGTTTCTATTTACATTGTTTATTTTTCTTTAGCATGTTTCTCTCTCTAGACTTTCTCATCCCTCTCATTTGCTAGAATCTCGTAAACCCTAGCCTATGAGCATGATTCTGATTTCATTCTAACATAAATCTAGATTTAGACTATGTTTGAGACAGTTTTATTTATGCTTCTTAAAGCATCTTTCTAGTACACAATTTTTAATTTTTGTACTAAAAAGATACCGTAAGAAGCAGTAAGAAAGTCATCCCAAAAAAAGTTTTAATAATATAATATCCGTTTGTGGTAGCTTTCTTATTACTTTATAAAGTAATTTTTTAGTAGAAAAATATATTGAATTAGAATTTTTTGTAATAGAAAGCTAATTTAACAAATAATAAGAAAGTTGTCACAAATAAAGTCATAGACTTAGGCTTTGTTTGGGATGATTTTCTTACTGTTTCTTAAAGCATCTTTCTTGTAAAAAAAATTATTTTTTATACTAAAAGGCTATTTTCAGAAACAATAAGAAAGTTGTTCCAAATGAAATCTTACTCTTACCAATTTCTCAATATGTCTCTATTATTTTTATTTTTATTTTGTGGCAAAACAACATGACTCTTTCATTTACAACAACCTTAGAATAAAACAAAAAGATTTAGGGCATTGTGCTGCTATATTTAAATAATAAGCTCTCTGTCAAAAAAAAAAAAAAAAGATTTATTTAGTTCCATTATTTTATATAAATTTTTTTTTCTTGGGAATTTTTATTTTTTGGAGAATTAAATAAATTTTTAATCCGACTTATTGCTTTGAGATAACTTAAAAAAATAAAAAGGTAAAATGATTTCCAAGCAAATGCTTAGCCTTCATTTAAATATCTTTGTTGGTGCCATGCATGCTTTTATTATGATGCATAAAAATTACATAAAACCCACCAGATATTCTATGAAATAGCCTTCATTTAAATATCTATGCTTTTATTATGTCACCACAAAGCTGCGAACTTTTATTTGGTCAGGTGAACGTACGCAACTCTACGTTCGGCCGCCAGTAAAATCGTGCCATGCGTTTTCATTATTTTCCGCACGCCCCGACAATCCGACCCGGAACGGACCCAATATTAGGAATACATACGTGGTTTACTGTTAACTAGAATTTAGAAAGTTCTTAGGTATTCTTGTAATTACCATTATATAACCTTTATCTATATAAAGGCTCTCGGTCTGTACAAATGAGGTAATTAATAATATCATACTATTTGTTCTCTTTATCTTCTTTAGTGTCCTTTAGTTCTTCATGGTATCAGAGCGGCTTCGATCCTGAGCCATGGCGGATTCGGCATCCTCACAACTTCAAGAAAGAAGCGGGAGCCAAGAGTCCGACGAAGCCAAGATCTCGGCAAACTTGAAGTTCGTCGTATCTAATCTACGTAATCTGGTATCTGCGTCCCTAACTCCGGACAACTTCAGCATATGGAAGTCGCAAATCTTGAAGACGTTGCGGGCTAATGGATTTCTGAAATTTCTTGACTCTAAATCCCCACCGCCGTCTCAATTTGTGATAAATTCATCTGGTGCATCGGTACCTAATCCGGCGTACGCTCAGTGGTTACAGACGGATCAAAATCTCTCTGCCTCCATATGCTCAACAATTTCGACCTCAATTCTGCCGTATGTCATCTCTCTTGATTCCACGGCGGAGGTTTGGGCGGCGCTCGAAGCCAGATTTCAGGCGTCGAACAGATCGCGGGTGATTCAGCTCAGAAATTCGCTTCATAATGTCTCGCTCAAGAACAACTCGATGACGGCGTATCTATCGGAGATTAAGACCATCGTGGATCAAATCTCGGAGGCAGGATCTTCAGTCGATCCTGAAGATGTCATACACCACATACTCAATGGGCTCCCACAGATCTACCAGTCTTTCAAGTCCTCAATCAGGACCTCAATCCTTCCTCTCACGCTTGAACAGATCTATCCTCTATTACTGAGCGAAGAAATCAACTTAGCAGCTGATGCAGCTCGGTTCTCGTCTATTCAAGATCCTACGCTGGCACTGTTTAACCAAAGAGGAAGACGTCGGCGACCTAAAGCCAAGAACTCATACAAAAACTCGAACTTCAGCAAAACGTCAAATGTCGAGTCGTCTTCAACAATACCTCCGCAACGAGCAAACGCATTCTCCGCGGTATCTTGTCAAATTTGCTACAAGAAAGGGCATTCGGCTCAAACATGTTGGCATCATATGAATGCTCAATATGTGCCGTCCAGCAAGAATACAAACGCGGCGTTTCTTGCAAGCTCAGACTCACCGGACACCACCTGGTTCTTGGACTCAGGGGCTTCATCACATTTAACCAATTCTTTGGAAAATATGTCCATAGCTCAGTCGTATCATGGTGCAGACAACGTCACGGTAGGAGACGGCAATTCAGTGCCCATAGCGCACACAGGGTCTGGCATCTTACCGACCCCAAGCCGTAAGCTGCGCTTGTCACAACTCCTTCACACTCCATCCCTTAAATTTAATCTATTATCTATTTCTCAACTAACTAGAGACAATAATATCTCTATAATTTTTGACCCTAATGGTTTTATGTTGAAGGATCTTGCGACACAACAAATTTTACTCACAGGACCATGTAACGGCGGCTTGTACAAAATTCCACTCCACCAGCCACAGCTCCGTCCGCATGCTTTTTCCGCTTCCAAGAATGAGGCTCAAGTTTGGCATCACAGACTTGGGCATCCTCATAAAAGAATTTTCGATTTCATTTCAAATAGTTATCCTGTATTACATATGAATAAACAAACCTCTGATTGTTCTTCGTGCATTGCCTCTAAATGTCATAAACTTGCGTTTGACAATTCTCTCAATCGTCAAACACAACCGTTGGCTATCATCCATTCGGATGTCTGGGGGCTGCACCTACATCTTCTAATCAAGGATTTAGATTTTATGTTCTATTTGTGGATGATTTTTCTAGATATTCGTGGTTATTTCCAATTCAATATAAATCTGATGTTTTTCAAACGTTTGTTAATTTCAAGAACCACATTGAAAGGTTTACCTCGCATAAAATCAAAATCCTGAGGACAGATGGCGGATCAGAATATGTGAATTCTGAGTTCAAGAATTACCTAACTACTCATGGAATTGCACATCAGTTATCGTGTCCATATACTCCTGAACAAAATGGGCTGGCCGAAAGGAAGCATCGCCATATAATCGAAACAACTCGGACTTTGTTGCACACGGCAGGGGTTCCTCATGTTTACTGGCCGGATGCGGTGCTTACTTCAATTTTTCTTATTAACAGGTTACCGTCAATAACTCTCAACAAGAAATCTCCGCTTGAACTCATGTTCAATAAGCAACCGAACTACTCAGGACTAAAAGTGTTCGGCTGTGAATGCTATCCGCTGCTTCCTAAGCACACGAGAACCAAACTTCATCCAAAATCCCAGAAATGTGTTTTTCTGGGATATTCGGATCAGTATAAGGGATATCGTTGCTTAAATATGTCATCAAACAAAATAATGGTATCAAGACATGTTCAATTTATTGAGACTTCTTTTCCATTCTCTGATAATATTTCCTCCTCTAAATGCTATCCTAATAATATATGTCCGTTTTTATTAACTCCTGTTTCTCTTAGCAATATGTCTAGATCTAATGCTCAAACGACTCCTAGTTTTAATACAGATCCTTGCAGCAAACAGCTACAGGTTGCAGAAGCCGCTCACGAGCGTCCGATACAGGTGCCCAGCTCCACCGAGGAAATTCAAGTGATTAACAATCAATTTCAACCTCACCCAATGACCACAAGAAGTAAAACAGGGTCATTAAAACCCAAGGCTCGTATGAATTTACTTCACCATCACAATACACTGGATGTTCCAATGGATCCGACCACTTTCACCGAGGCCTCGAAATCGATTCATTGGCGTAATGCAATGGCTGCTGAAATTATGGCGCTACAGAAACAAGGAACGTGGTCTCTAGTTGAACCTCCAGCAAATGCATCAATCCTAGGCAGTAAATGGACTTATAGAACAAAATTTCTTACAGATGGTTCGGTTGGTAAATACAAAGCAAGATTAGTTGCTCAAGGCAATAATCAAGAGTATGGTCTTGATTATACAGAAACGTTTAGTCCAGTAGTTAAACTGCCAACAATACGCGTTATGCTGGCGGTAGCTCTGTACAATAACTGGAATGTGCAACAACTGGATGTGGCTAATGCATTCTTGCATGGCAATCTAACGGAAACCATCTATATTAGACAATCAAAAGGCTTTGAGGATCAGTCAAAACCGAATTTTGTTTGTCGTCTCAACAAAGCGATTTATGGGCTTAAACAAGCACCTCGCCAGTGGTATAACACGTTCACATCTTTTCTCATTACGCTTGGTTTTACTCATAGTCAAGCGGATCCTTCTCTCCTTCTATACACGAGCAAACACGTAAAAATTTTCTTACTTATTTACGTCGACGATATATTAATTACCGGCAACGACAATACTTTTATCTCCTCTGTTATTAACAAACTTAACTCATCTTTTGCTATGAAACATCTAGGTGAAGTTCATGACTTCCTTGGCATTAAGATTTCGAAATCTGACTCTTCGTATTTTTTGTCTCAGGCTACCTATGCACAGAAAATATTAATGCAAGCCAATCTCTCTCAGTGCAATGGCCTAGCCAACCCAACGTGTAAAAAACTACCTGCTGACATCAAACCGGACTCATTCTCCTCGGATCCGGTGTTCTACAGGAGCATTACAGGAGCTTTACAATACCTTATTGCTCGGTATTGCTAGGTATTGGTCGATTTTGCTCGGCAATAACCAATACCGAGCAATACTGAGCAAATACCTAGCAATACCGAGCAAATACCGAGTTGTACCGAGTTTTTCTAGCAATACTGAGCAAATACCTAGCAATACCGAGCAAATCCCTAGCAATACCGAGCAAATCCTAAGCAAATACTGAGTTGTACCGAGTCGTACCGAGTTGTACCGAGTTGTAAAAAAACTCGGTACAACTCGGTATTTGCATGATATTGGTCTTCACAGAGCGGTATTTCTCATTTTTGCAAAGCAATACCTAGCAAATACCGAGCAAATACCGAGCAATACCGAGAAAATCGTGAACATAGCATTCCCGGGTTCCGCTCCGGGTAAAGTCGTCGGGCCGCGCGGTAAAAAGTAAGAGCACCTGGCGACATGTTATTGGCGGCCGAACATAGCTCTACGTCGGATCAGGGACGTAATAATTGTTCCAAAGCTGCCCAACTAATTAAAAAATTTTTCTTTAATTTCATTCTTTTATATATTAATATATTCCAGCCTGTATGCAATGTCGGCTGACTATTTACCGACAATTTGAAATTCAAAAATTCATTATAAAAAGTATCACAACTAATATTGAATTGCAAGGGCCACTGCATTTAAATGAAATAACTATATTTGCTGCTAATTAGGAAAAGATATTTATTTAAATTAAATTTAGTATCACTTCAATATTTTTATTTAAATTTTTTATTTTTTTTTTAAATTATATTGAAAATTGAAAATTGAACTTCAATATTATACTATAATGAGGTAATCTGAAAATTTCATAATTGTATTTATGGTCATTTAAACTTCGATTTCAGTAAATTTATAGGCGAATTGAATGTCTCTATCAAGAAAATTTAATTATGTCCAAATAGTCCAATTTGCCTCTAAGGCCTCGTTTGGAATGGCTGGCTTTCTTACTGCTTTTTAAAGCGGTTTTTTGGTACAAAATTTTTAATTTTTGTAATAAAAAAATATTTTAAAAAGCAATAAGAAAGCCATCCCAAACGAAGATAAAATGAATTCAAATCAAGCACTTGAAATATAGTTAAAATTTTCTTGACCTTAATTAAAGGAATAAATGATTTCTCAATCTTACATTCTTAGAATCAAAACATGTATCTTGATGAGAAGAATTTTATGAGTCCAATATAACTCAATTTCATGATCATTAAAATACTTAAATGTTGAAATAATGATTTATTAAAATATTATTGTGGGTCTCCGAAAGGATTCTGCTCGTGGGGTTCGAATGCAAAGAGTACGATCACACTATCCCGTAGGACAAAATGATCGGAGACCTTTACAATCGACACAAGCAGGCCGATGGAAGAGCAGATGGAGTTATAGATACGATTAGCCATGGAGGATAACGGCTTTCACCTACCAACCTCGATGGATAATAATATATATAACCCAAAAGTTCACGAGATTTCCCCCATTCGATACATCAGCTCGAATGGGGTTTATTTGATTGTGGGGATCGGTCTCCTACGGGCGCAAGCCCCCGTAGTTAATTACATCTTAGACCTCGATCTAAGAAAACTCTCGATTAAGGATGATGTTTTATTCACTTCTTAATTTGGTGCACAGAAAAAGTTCCTAAGTTCTACTCCGAGAAGATAAACTCGTCTCTTTACCCTTAATGATGATTAGACTTTTTAAATAAATAAAGATATAATTAAAATTTTGAGTTTAAAAGATTGAAGACCAGATTATTACCCTCAGAGAGATAATAGATTCAGAATTCAAAGTGACACAATGATGGGACTTATGGCTTAAATCCCACAAGGGATCTAAGTAGCCCCAACCTGGATTTACCACCCTGCTCGGAAAGGGGTACCAGCTAAACTCCACCTAGCGTATCAAATTCATGTTGTCCAATCTTATGCAAATGTAAGAGTGGTGGGAGGTATAGAAAAAAGAAATGGGTATCAAACCCAACCATGAATGGTACTATGCTTATGCAAAGTGAACTATCCCTCTATGTTATAAAAGAAAAATCTATATGCTGACTCAATGCTATGCATGTGTAGGTAAGGCCAATCAGGACTGGCCAGTAGTCACTGTAAAGTGAGCAAGGCTTATTTATTGTAATTTAAAAAAAAAATGACCCCTTTAAAGGAATCATGCATTAATTTTTAGAAAAATTAGTTTATTTTAATCCTATATTTACTTTTTTTTTCTTGCTTAAATAAATTTTAACTTTATAGAAAATTTAGCATCCTAAAGAGCCTAACGTTGACTCCGTCCGAGCCACACCCAAACAAAACAATTTAAGAAACCTAGGAAAAAGCATGCAGTTCTAATGCACAAACAAAGTAAACACAACAAGCCAACAAAATAGTTTCCAAAGTCCATGGCAAGTGCCATTCAATATACAACCAAAGTACAGAAAAGTAGTGGTGGCCAGGCTCCACCGACAACAACCTGGGTTCTATCCCTATGGAATGACGCAAGTCTTAAAAATGAGGTATTTTATTTATCTTCAGCTTCTTTCCCTTCAGGCTCCTTGTATTGCACCATCCAATAGGATATCCAAATGAGAAGAAATTCCCTATAAAGGGTTTTCTTTTCGCTTTGGATCCCTAACACATCAAAAATATCTCATTTTTAAGCTTTCACAACACTTTAGATCAAATTACATCTTATATATAAAAAAAAAAGTTACATTGACTCCCTACAAAAAATACATATTAGCACAGTTATAATAAAAATCACACATCATCCAGAACCTAGTCCTTATGGCCATATTCCCAAGGAGGCTTTTAGCATTCCTCGCAGTACCTATTAAAGAGCACATTTATGATGATAGCATTTTTATATTACCCTTTAGGAACATGGCCACCTGCAAAAGATATTTCTAAAAAAGAGATCTAACCACTTAAGGGCAAGTGCCCACTCATCAATCAAAAAGGAAAAGAAAACAACCAAATAAAACAAACTAAGCCAGAAACAAACATCACATCATCACATATGCAAAATATAAAAGAAAGAAAATGTAAAAGGGTTATCCTATCTACACCCTACCCTAGGATGCCTATAAAAGAAGTGTCCTATCCAGCACCTAAGTGTTTGTAAAAAGGTGTACTTAACTACCCCAGATTAGGTGAGTGGTTTGAGTTACAAGGTCGAGTTCTTATTGTTTAATTTATTAACCCTCAAATTTTCATTTAAGTGCTTAATCATTTGAGATGAATTAATTAAAACTTAATTTAGGGATTAAAATTTGAGTTATTAAATTATCAAGAGCCTAAAGACTTAGGCCCTAGCTTATGCTAAAATTATAAAGGATTAAGGGGCAAATGGCCCATCCTCAATCCTACTCCTAATTAAAGCCGAAATTATTAAAAGGTGGCAAGGGTTGGTTATTCCTCCCCTTGGTAATAATCTAAGACTCGAGGAATGGCTAAGGGTGACACCACTAAGATGGGCCTATTACCCACCATGAAAAGAAAATCCTAAGCTTCCTATGTCTAAGGTAGATTTATTTTTTAAAGGCTGACATGAGAGGGGAATGACACGCTACCTATAGAGATGTACATGGGTTCTACCTGACCTAAGTTATAACACTTGGGTGACTAAAGTAATTGGTTTAGGTCCCTAAAAATGGATTTAATCTTTTCTAAGGAAGGGGCAATTTACATAGATGTTTGCACATTTTTTAAGCTAAAGCACAAAGGTGAATGTAAATTCCATATATTTAAGGAACTAAGGCATATCTTGAAATTTCTTTGCTCCTCCAATAGGTTTATTTTGGGTTGCTTACAATTAGGAGACTTTAGTTTAAGTTCAAATATTAATGTCTTAATGCTTTGTTAAACACTAGAAGATTGTTGAAGAGATTTTAATGATCTTAATTTAGTTTCACCTTAATTAATGTAGATTATTATAAATGATTTAGTTAATAGTTGATAAGAGATGTATTTTATAAATTTTAGGCTTCTATTCGACTAGTTAAGGACTTTTAAAGTTGCATGTTGGTTAAGGGGTTGCAATCATGAAGCTAATCAAAAGAAGCTACCTAACATATTAGAGCTTATATTTTATTTCATTTTTGTACATTTTTCTTATCATGCTTGTGAGAGACATTTAGAGGTCCAAAATCATTAAGAATCATTTTTTAGAGTTATTTAATCATTTTAAAACCCAAAGAAAACCACTCTAGCGGTGCCCACTTCATGTGAGAAAAATAATGCATATGACATACATAGGTGGCCTACACTACAGGCCTAAATGACCATAAGGGTCTCTAGGTTTCATAACAAGGGGGCAAGCTTTGACCCACAAGGCCAAAGCTTCGTTAATGAACTAACCTATGGCCGGCTAACTAAACATCCTAGTAAGTGTATTTGGGTGGGAAAGTAAAAGCAGTCAAATGTGTGTGTTACTGTGTAACCATTCGGCAATACAAAGAGGAGTCTCTACAGGACTATCAAGGTATACCTGACCCAGGCGTGCCCACTTATAAGCTCCCATGCAAACGATC
The DNA here is from genome assembly GCA_022539455.1 of Dendrobium nobile. Classification (NCBI taxonomy): domain Eukaryota; kingdom Viridiplantae; phylum Streptophyta; class Magnoliopsida; order Asparagales; family Orchidaceae; genus Dendrobium; species Dendrobium nobile. The sequence goes on from CM039730.1 coordinate 30,035,586, forward strand.
CATTGATCAACGCATATGCAATACTCAATGTTCCTCGCAAAATAACAAGAAGAAGGCAAATATGGAGTGAGAGCAAGCACTATTCAAAAAGAGAAGTAAGTTGATAATAATCTAATTACTAGGTAATTCATATTCATCGATCAAATGCATGTCATTCATTAAAGAGATGTAAATGAGCAAAATTTATGACTTTGAAATTCATCTCAAATGCGTAGAAACAAAAGAAAGATGACATACATGTGAAAGATATATAAACAAGTGATGGTGACATGAGGTAATGTACATATTTGATTTATCAAATAAAATCACACATATAAAGCATGAAAATTCTCTTCTCTAATGGTTAACAAACAACTACCAAAACATAAATCATACTAGCATGGGTAAAGGGAGTTGCATATGAGACATGAAATTTTATTAGTTTATTCACACATACATGGAATACATGAAAGCTAACCAACCTAAACATGCAGCTCTATGTTACATGACTCAGCATATTCATAAATATCTTTGTCAACAAATGTATGATTTCATTCTTCATATGATATTTAAGCATGTAATACATTTTTTAGCTTTACTAAACATGTTGATGTTGATGGACTCATAAAATAAATAAATAAATAAATAAAAATTTATAACACTAAACTTTACTCAACATGCTTATTTTAATGATACTATAACAAAACCTTACTAAGAATATTCACACTAATCAAATTATAAAGTGAGCATTTTATCGAATGGCATGAAATATACATATAGCTTCGATATAATTACAAACATGTGTGACGACTGTGGGTTTGATATCATACATGTATAAGAAGATGGAAACATCGCAATTAGTATTTATTAGAATTAATTACTTTTCATATGACGCTATTCGATTTCAAAGATAGCTTAATAGGAGGTTTTATATAATGATGACTCTATCTTAACTTCATAAATATTCAAGATCAAGCATATTACATTTGTGGGGTATCAAAGACGATGCTAGTAATAATCTATTATAGTGCATAGGCATAACCTGGATTTATCTGATTTGTCTTCCAACACTACAAATAAAATTTTTAGTGAAGGAACAAAAATGAAATGCTTCTATTAACCATAGCCTTTGTGGAAGATATCCTTTTATACTATACAACCAAATTGAATTTACAAACCTAAGATTATGTTTATTTATGATAATGAAATTCTAATATATATATATATATATATATATATATATATATATATATATATATATATATATATATATATATATATTAATCTTAGTATAAACTCATAAAAATACATCATTTATATGAACTTTAAGTAATAATATGTTAGACATTTATACAAATATTTGAGTGCTACTTATGGTGTCAAAGAAACAAATAGTAATCTCAATTATTAAATAAAACATTTACACGCCCTTAAAAAAAAAATCCTTTTAAACGCTAATGGCAAAGAGTCTATTGTTAAAAGGTAATACATGCAGGTGAGTTAATTGGGCTTGACAAGGAGAAAAAATAAAAATAAAAAAAAAAAGCATAATGGGTTTTGCCATGAAAGTATAAGAAGGAAGTGTGCTGGGATGAAGACTGCATGAACCCCTCATACTAAATACATTCGCAAAAATCTAAAATGAAAGCTATAGTGAAATTGCTGCCAAAAATAAATGATTTGAGATCAATTACGATTCATAATAAAAGCATAAAGAGACTCTTTTTATACAATATATTTATACATTAAAGCACGACATGCTCAAGATAAAAGAAAAAGAATTGAGAGCTTGAATACTCGAAGATAAATGTGAACTTTGGTTTCACAAATTAACTGTAAACAATGCTTAGGAGCTCCCAATCATTTCTACTAAAACATCTATATGAATTTATTCAATGCCGTACAAATAAATAAAATTTTATTTGATTAATCAAGTATGAGTTCATGTAAATGCAATGTGCCGAATCATGCTTGCAACCGAAATATTGCGATGGGATTCATGTAATGTCGACGATGATTAATTTTCTTGCCCGACGAGATAAATATACATACAACTTAACCCAAAAACTTCCTTTGAATGATTCGATATTAATTTTGAAACTATAAGGTATATCCAAGTGATATCATATTTTAGCTATAATAGGAAAAAGAAAAAAAAATGAGGTATAAACTTCCTAAAGCATGGTACTTAAAGAAATATAATCATAGAGGCAATGTGTTATATGGTTGAGAATGAAGCGTTTGATTGAGAAAAGAATGAAACTACAGTTACTTAAAATAACTCTTATTATTTATTTTTCAAGAAAACTTGCACTACTCCTTAACAAGGATTAACTCAAACACCTTGTATGCATCTTCTTTTTGTCTTAGGAAAAAAAAAATGACATGTTTACCAAAGTCTTTCACAGCCCAAACACATGAAACTTTGGATTACAGTATATAAATCATAAACGAAATGTAACTTTTATAAATTAAATATTCACTTTCCAACAACGTAAGCCAATACATAAATCTACATGAATGGATATACAAATCGTCAACACATCATAAAGCTATTCTCCTGAAGCTATTTATTAAAAAAAAAAAACTAGGGAACAATCAAGACTAGATTACAAAGAGGGAAAGGAAACTTTCAATAAATGATCCTACTAAATGAATCTATCACTCATCACTATTTTTTTTTTTTTTTTACAGTTTCCCAAAGAAGGAAGAAGGGAAAGAAGAAGAAGGAAAAAGAAGAAGAAGAAGAAGAAGAAGAAGAAGAAGAGACCACCTTGCCAAAGGAGAATGGCCGGCAACTAGGGCTGGACGGCGTCGAAGGAAGAAGCCGGCGTCGGATCTGTCGCGAACAGGGGAGACGGCACCGAAAAATGGAAGGGGCTCGGCTCCTTCTTGTGCGAACTGAGCAGAGTCGGAGAGAGGGAGGGGGTTCCGCCTCTTGCCTTGCCAAAACCGAGAGTGAGAGGCTCAAGGAGCTAGGGCCGGCTGTTATCCTTGAGAAAAAGAAGGATCCTTCTGTGTATCTCCCTCGAGCAAGACTTATGAGAGCTGCCTATCCCCTGAGCCGATCCCAGAGATTTTTTTTATAAGACCTTGAAGACCTTTTTTTTTTGTCTCATTCCATTTTTTTTTATTAAAGAAATGGCCAAAGATCACTTAGCCTCCCATCAGACGGTGAGGTAATAGTTTGCTTCTTCTTTTTTTTTCTGAAAAGCAAAAAATGAGCTGTTGTCCTCTTGATGTCTTTTCCTGCAAAAGCAAATAGAGAGGGGTCTTTTTTTTCTTACATGAATCCTGGTTCTTGGACATTGAGCCATAAGATATATCTGATTTGGAAGGTTAAAGAGCTGATGTTAAAAATCATTTTGTGTTCAAGTCTAAAACAAAGTTAATTTAAATGAAATTATTATTATATATATTTTATTGTACTATATAAACTTATTATCTCATATTCATATCTTAATTAAAATATAATTTATTATATTCATTTAATAAATAAATAAATAAAGGTATATTTTTATATTATATATATTTGAAAATAAAGATAATAATAGAAATAAGGATCTTAGTCTCTCTCCTCAACATGCGTGAAATGGTGTTCGATCAGAGCGCGAATGGGCTCGCTTGAAAGATCTCGGCGATCCGAACACGCTCGTGCAATCCGTTTATCAAAACAAGGCCTAGATCGAAAGATATTGCGCTCGGAACAAACATGTGCGATAAAGATCCAAATGTGTGAAATTACGTCGAATCGACGACGACTCGACCACATGCATTTTAGAATAAAATAGAGGACAACATGTGATCAAAAAGGAGTAATCCTAAGGCCGACAACGGGTCGAGATAAAATACACGATTTGACCCTTCATCAAACACAAAGCGATGCAACATACAAGAAAGTGGATAATTCTATAAAATACAAGACAAGATAGTGTAAGTGACCGATGCCGAAAAGGAGGTCAACAGTTATTCTAAAAAATTATAAATATATCATCATTCTTCATAATAAAAAGAGCTTAAGCCTACGTTAAAAATTGGATAGAGCTTGAAGATCTAAAAAACTCTAGAGCTCTAGCTGACGTTTAAGATCGACAAATACAATTTAGTACCCTTTGTTGTGGAACTTGGTTGATTAGACTTAATATAACTCCTAACCTAATCTAATTTCATTTTGAAATTTTAAGTTATCGTGGGTTCAATTTAAATCCAAATGAATTTAGAAATAAAATAAAAAGGAAGAAAGTATAGGAGGTCAAGAGCTTCGGAGAGCATTGCGATGCTGGTAGTGACTATATTTTTGTGTTATCCTCTCTATATTATAGTAAGAATTAGAGAGTGGTTTGGCTCTAAGCTCTTGGTTTAGAGGAGTCAGGGAAATCTAGAATATTTTGGTCAAGCATTGTGTCGCTGCGAGGCTGAGAGTCATGTCGTTCAACACTAAAATCCTTTTATATATATATATATATATATATATACCAAAACCCATTCCACTAGATGTTTTCCAGAGACGGAAGAGATGGAGAAGAGGATAGAAAAGAGAGAAAAAGGTGAGAGAAATTTGGTGACGAAAAAGTGATGTTCGTCCGTCGAGCTGATTAAGGGATTTATTCTACTTGGGATAGGATCCCAATACTCTATTTCTGATTTCAATCCCAAAATTTCTCCAAAAAATTTATGAAGTAAAGGTGCATTTAATGAGTGTTATAAATCCTTCATTGTGTAATTTTTGGTATATTATTGAATGCTTAATTCAGATCAGTTAACTATAAGAAATCAATATTTTACTTGTTGGTTTCATCTATGCAAAATTTTGAATGTTTCTTGTTAAATTGATAAATTTGGCATTAGTTATACTTCATCAAAAGTCTTGAAATAATATTTTAAAGATCCTCTATAAATGATTTGCTAAATGGTAAATGTTCAAAATATTGGCCAATTTATATATGCACCATCCCTTAAGGTGTGGCACACGTATTCTTAATCATCCTCAACACTATGAAATTATGTTAATTATGTTTATCTTTGCATATGCATTCATGTTCATATGTTGGAAGTTCTGATATAGAAGACTGTTAAAGTGAAGTTTTAAATTCTATAATGCGAGCCCAACTTATATATTGTTCTATTTTTTATTATGTCCTCATCTATTATATACGGATATGAGAAGTTATTTCTGGCCTTATCTGATTATCCAGGTATGAAATGTTCTTGGGAAGCATAAGTGAAAGTAGCGTTATAGAAGGATTCAGAATGGTTTCCTTCACTTAGTGGAGGTTAACTGAGGGAGGTATAAGTGGAAGTGATGTTATTAGTAGGCATCAAGACATGCATATCACAACTCATATATTTGCATATTATGTTAAATGAAATAAGTTTAATTCAAAGAATATTATATTGATAAGTACACTATATTATTCATATACAATTATACTTTAATGTTTTATGAAAATATAAGTGGAATTGCATGTTCTAGTCTAGAAGTCAATTCATTATAACAACTATGTGAAAGTACAACAAAGATATATATATATATATATATATATATATATATATATATATATATATATATATAGGAAAAGTAAGTTCTAACAAGTTTCTAGAAAAATAATAGTTATTTTTTGCTTATTTAACTTCAATATTTAAATATTTATTTATAAATTGTAAATATGGGTATTAACTTCTATAATAAGAATTGGGTTTGCCCATTGAGTTCATGAGTATTCATTCTGTTGGTCTATATATTTCAGAAAAAGAAAAAGGCCTAGTAGAGTAAAGGTCAATAGGAGTGGATCTCTTAAATGTTTTTCTATTAAGATATTTTATAATCTAGTTCTTATATTTTTGACATATAGAATCAATTTATACTAGATTATTTACAGATGATTTTTTTTTGGATGAGAATTTAAATGGTTGTTATTTCTATATATTATTTCAGAATACCTAGTAGGCTTTGGTATATTTTATTTTATGGTTGAGAAAGCTAGGTCTAGGAATTAAATTCTTCCATTAAATTTGGGGGCATGACAGATTGATATCAAAGCAATGGATTAGAAGAATTGGATCATAACCACAACCATATGAAAATGATCTATAGATATAGGGAGGAGTTGGATTTGTTTAATATTATTTTTCATATGAAAATGTGATATATGCTCATAGAATTGAACCATCTTATCATTATTTTAGATTGAAGTGCTCTTGCATCATGAACCTTTAATATTAAAAAGTAGTTGATGGATAGAGATCCAATCAAATAGCTATAATTCAGAGTATTATGGGGGCAATGACTTCTGATTTCATGATGCATTTTATAGGATTAATTGCTCAACTTATGAGGAAAAAGCAAAGTAGAATGATGGGAGTCAAGGAAGAGAAGGTATACAAGCATTTGCATTTATTTTTGAGATTAAAGCCTCTTTGATTACAATATATGCAAGAGTTATTTCCCTAGGCTATTTAGGGGAGCATGATCATTATGCAGTACGAGACTGAGTTTATAGCTCTTACTATGTGTGTTCTCTAGTTGGTCATGCTCTTGAGGAGATGTGTCATCAATTTTTTAAAGGTCTAAAAGATAGTATTACAGCTATTGGTTCGATTTCATATTCTAGATTTTCTTAAGCTTGTAGAAAGAGCGAAGCTAATGGAGAATGATCAAATATCCACTCAGTAGAGGTTAGTTGCTGTAGAAAGAGATTTGATAAATAACCATCTAGAAGTGGTGTTAGCCATAAGATGTCCAGATTTAGAGGCAGTGATGTAAGGATAGAAGGGTCTGCTGTGTTTGAAAGTGTGGGTGAATATGTGACAGTTAGTAGTGACCCAATTTATGGATTATATGGGAGGAATCATTTGGGTAGATGTTATCTATTCACTTGACATTATTACATGTGTGGTCAGTCTAGTCATAAGGTGGCTCAGTGTTCTTGGAGAGCTCATGAGGGCATATCTGAGGCTGGAGGGAGCTAGAGCCAGAGGTAACTACTTGTAATGCCCCTAGATCAATTTTTAGAAGAATTTTTTATTTTAATCTCTTCCTTAACCAACTAGAGCTTCTGTGAATCTGCCAATATAAATCTATCCAATTATAGCAATTAAAAATTATATGCACCAAAATAGAATTCTATATTCATTCCTCAAAATTTATATATAATAGCCAAGAGTTCAATCCATTCTTTCATCAGTCCATCTTTTAGCTCTTGACTATAAAAGAATAAAATTAAAGTAAATATAGAAACAGAATAAAACTTGAATCTTAGATCTATCATCATTCCACTAGATCTTAACCCCTTTCTAAAAAATATGTAAAACCATAGAGTGAGCTAAGAGCTCAGTATTTTATCAGAGCCTACAACTAAAATCAATGCAAGACAATATGAACAATATTTATGTAATCACTATCAGTATGAACATATAAATGTAAAAGCATATAACAATCAATGAAATAGTAGCAAATCATATTATCAATAAATATCAGTACAACTAGAGTAGTGATAGGAAACCAAGTGAACATACATAAGAGGTTAGTAAAGTCCATCATTTATATACTTATTTGTTAAGAACAATTATATCTATCTAGGTTCAAAAAATATGTATACTTATCATAATTAAATGCATGTCATATAGTGTCTATGTTATGAATGTATATCATATAAATCTTGTTGTTCATATATATGAAATATCTTTCTATCAATGTTATCAGTCTTATTAAATACTTATATCGGTTATAGTTTATATCTTATATAAATTTATCATATTAATTATGCAATTTATCATATATATTCTTATCATATAGATATAAAAGTACTATAAGAAAGCAAACACATCCAATTACTTATTATATTTTTTATGTATCCAGTCATATTGGTCAATCTTACAAGAATCAGTCTCAATCACAAGTTATTTAGGTCATATAACTTTCATATCAGAAGTTATCACTTCCTATCAAATCTATCTATCTCCTTATACCTCTATTTTTATATTATTATTTTAAAGAAAAGTCCATCAGCCCACCCTTCATAAGGTAATATGTCTCTAGCCAAATCAATCAATCATATCTGACTAGCCTTTCTTACAAATATATATATTTCACAACATATATAATAAAATAATCATATAATAGTACTCTCAATATTTAGTTCAATGTGCCATCTTAATACATATAAAATTTACATATATACCAAAATTAATGAAATTTATAAGAAAATGCGGTGTACTCTTTTTCACATCTATGTATTTGCAATGACCAAATTATAACAATTATACATGTCATATAAGCATATAAAATAATTTTAATAATTATTTTGCAAATTTCAAAATTTATCCAAACTACCAAAATTAGGATATTTCTCTCAAACTATAAAAATATCTGGTAAATATTTAATGCATTACTGTTAAAATGCTTATATTCATGACATCTAGCACATATTAAAAGTTACAGGTTAAAAATTTCACCAATACAAAAACATGATCATTTTTAGATAACGGAAATACAAATTTGATTGAAAAATCCTCAAAAGTATCAAATTATTGAAAATAGAAATAAGATAATAGTTCCTTACAATTAGAGAAGCAAATCTTCCAACATGACTGATTGGCAAAAATCATTCTACGACCTCCAAATCTAGCTTTCTATTTTCTCTCTTCTCAAATTTCTCTCTAATTTTCCCTCACAAGTCTATGTTAGCCCATTTAAATAGGGGAAGGGATTTTAATAATATTAGATGAAGTGGCTTAAGATATTTATAAATAAATGATAATATCTTTTTATATAATCATATAATTTAATCAATTTTTTAGTATAAAATTCATATATATCTTTTCAGGGCTTTTAAAATTATAGAAAAATGTTCATAAAATAGCTTATTTTATTTTGACATTTTGATAAAATCCGTTTGCAAAATAGACACATCACGATTTCAAAATCTTTACTTGCCATCTCATATGAAATGTTAAAATACATTAAAATAGTTTTGTTTGCTGTCTATTAATTATCGGAGCCATGAGGAGTTGTAATATCAAAATTAATAATGCAAATAACATGACCTTAGAGCTTAGAAGACATAAATATTTGCAACGGGCGGTCTCCGTTTAGAGGCGAGCGAAGAGCGAAAGAGAAAACGAAAGTCGTACTTGCGGGTGGGGGGGTTGGCAATCTGGTTAGACTCTAGTACATCGCAGTGTATACAATCTGACATAATAGGAGGCAAAAGAGACGCCGAACATTGTGATAAATATGACTGAAGCGAGTATCTCTTTTCTATCTAAACTATTAAAACACTCCCTAAATTAATAACACCAATAACTATTAATTCTAACCCATTTGAAATTCTCCAAACATCTATATAAAAGCTATATTTTAATTAAAGCTATCTATTAATAAAATTTCAATCTACGCGGTTGACAAACAAATATAAGCAGTGCATGAATTGACATCTACGAAATTTGGAGCCTGCGGTAACTTTACCCAACGCTTGCATGTCAAAGGTTTCATGTCACTAATTATATTATAAAGAGATATAATTTGAAACGGGCTTATATTTGACGGTCGTAACATTATAAGTTACATAAATAAACAAACATTTATTCATATTTATTATGAATTTGATTGGCCATTATAACATTTTATTTTTTAATGATCAAATGTTATTAAAATAAATCAAATTAGATTTAGTACTTGCAAAACTAATAAAAAAAGCCAAGATGTTCTTCAGTATGTGCAAAACTCCTGAAAAGGGGAAAAAACCACAGGTCCTAGCCTAGTTTGAATGAATCCACTATTATTTACAATTGAGGCTCTTCCTTAGGGGGAAGGACTTGGCTTGATGTACATTATATGAAATATATGATGGGAATACAAAGTGTCATTATTTGACGTGTTCATTTAGTCAGAAGGACTGTAATTGATGGGCGACATAAGTCAAAATGATCGTAGTCGGTGAGCGACGGAGGTCGATAGGACCGTAGTTGGCGGGCTACGTAAGTCGGCGGACCGTAGTTGGCGGGCGATAGAGGTTGGAAGGAATATAGTCGGTGGGCGACGTAAGTTAGAAGGACCGTAGTCGGTGGGCGATGTAAGTCAGAAGAACCATAGTCGGCGGCCGACAGAGATTAAAAGGACTGTAGTCGATAGTCGACGGAAGTCAGAAGGATCATTGTCGGTGGGCGACGGAGGTCATAAAGGCCGTTGTCTGGCGATGGAGGTTGGAAGGACAGTGTCAGGTAGAAGTCCAGCTATGAATAAATATCCCGCATCAGATAGATGTCAGACGAAAACCCGACAACGGACATAAGTTCGACGTCGGGTAGAAATGTGGTGACGAGCAGAGGTTAGGCGTCAGGTAGAAGTCCAGTGTCAGTCGGTGACCAGGGAGAACACCGGTGTTAGATGGTATTCAGGAAAGCTCCAGAGTCACTTGGAGATCGCACAGAATTCTGGCGTTACTTGGAGATCGAGCGGAGTTTTGGCATCACTTGAAAGTTGGGCGAAACTCTGGTTTCCCATGGAAGTCGAGCAAAATCCCGGTGTCCCGTGGAAGTCTCCCAGGATTGCGGCGTCCCGTTGAAGTCAGGCAGAATCCCGGCATCTCGTGGAAGTCGGGCAGAATTCCGGCGGTGGTCAAGGAGTTTCTTCCCTCCTACTCTTCTCTTCTTCTTCTTCTTGCTTGGTCCTCTCTCAAGAGTAATGAGGGGCTATTTATAGTTTTTTAAGAGTGGCATAACCAGTAAATAGGAGGAAGATCAAGGGCAAAGGTGGAGTGGAATGAATGGACGGTCGATATTGAATCCCTTGATCGTGGGCCGTTCATCAGACATTTGAAGGTCTTTATTATATCGGAATTTGGTGATCTTGGACTCGTTGGATTCGTCTCGTCGAGCCGCTCGATTCCACTACAAGCATGTCATGTTTGGAAACCGTTTGGTAATCCAAATTGTGGTTTGAACCTTCCAACAGGGCTTCAAGTTTTTGATTCAGACTCATTTGGGCGGATTGAGTTGAATTTGGTGTCGTTGGATTCGTATTTCCGAAACGTCAGTTCGATTGAGTTTGCTGAAATTGGAGTTTAGATGATCCCCGATTTAATTTTTGAAGTTTCCAACTTGATTTTAGCCTCGAGATTCATGCCATATCAAGATAATTTTTTAACGATATATCAACTCTATTCCTCTCTTATCTATATATACGTTAGATCTTCGTGCAAAGATAAAATATTAAACTCCTTATCTATCTATAGTTGCAAATATTCCAGCACAGAATCAGATTCTATTTTATATTTCAAAAAAATTTAGAAATTAAGTTATTAAAATTTTTAATACACACCTAAACTGATAATATATTATTTAATAAAGATCAACTATTTATTATATTCTTAAAGATTAAGGCATTATTTCATTCAGTCAGATAAAAACAGCTTCAAAATATTTTTTTAGCAAATAAAAAAAAAAAGTCGTTTACTTTTCCCAACCAAAAAACTCTAATTATTATACTAATAGTTCTTTCTGACGTCTTCTACAACAGGTTCTCCACCAACCTTATTAACTATGCAAACAAACAAAAGAGGCCCTTCATCTCGAAATCTCTATGGAATTATTGTAAGGGTAAAAAAAATAATAAAGAATAATTATTCTCCTCCAAAGAGTCGCATGCGCCACGGGAAGTAATACAGCTAGCTAATTATGTTTATAATTACAGATTATTACTTAATAATCCAATCGGTTCTACAGGTTAATTCTTCCCCGGGTCGAACCCGTCTGCCCAAAATATAAAAATACTGTCCACTTTCCCTTCTACCTTCTCCACCTTTCACTCAGATAACCGCCTCCTTAGCTGCTGCTGCTGCTTCTTCTTCTTCTTCTTCTTCTTCTTCAGTTTCTGCTTTTCCCGATTTCTCAAGCTACTCGCTTCCCTCTTCTCTCTCTTCTGCTTTTACCCTTATCCACTCTCAAACCTTCTTACGATTTCTCTGTCAAGCTGCAGTGATGTCTAACATCGACATGGAGCGCGGCGGCGGAGTGAGGAACGGAAAAGGGAGGGGCGGCCGGGTCGGTGGCCAAAATGAAGTGGTGGCGGCGGAGCCGTCTCAGTTTTATTACCATTCTGATTCGATGGTGAAGAGGGAATGGACGCCGTGGATCGTGCCGTTGTTTGTGGCGGCGAACGTGGCGTTCTTTGTGGTGGCCATGTATATGAACAATTGCCCCGCTCACTCCAATTTATACGGATCCTGTGTCGCTAGATTTCTCCATCGATTCTCCTTTCAGCCGCTGCATGAGAATCCCCTCTTTGGCCCCTCCTCCTCCACGTGAGTAGAATTCGGGAACTTTTATCGTCCAATTTTGGTTTAGGTGGAGTTTTAATGGTGGAAAGATTCGATTCCTTTTTTTTTTTTTTTTTTTGGGTATCAACCTGCATCGCATCGGTATTATTGTAGCCGGTGGAGGTAAACCCCTTTTTGCTTTTTTTCTTCCGTTCGGTTATGCAAGAAAACTTTTTTTTTTTTTAGATCTGATTCCATCAACCTAATCCATTTTTATTAATAAATTCCTTAGTTTTTAATCTGCCTATTCCGTAACAAATGCCTCAGTGAGATTGTGACGAATTAACTCAGTCCAGTGATCTTAAATTTGGTGTTGATGCCCCTCAATTCAGTCATTAAATTCAAAGCCAATATCGGTGTTCCTTGGTCTAACCTCAAAGTATTCAGCAACTGGAAAAATGGTTTACTGCTTGCTTGTAGATTTCATAAAAATATCGTTGTAGCTGTTGAATCAAATTTGTGCCTATTGATTTTCTTCATTGTTAAGAACTTGCTTAAATCATTGGATAGAAGGGGGCAACTGTTCATTGCTTCTCTTGGAAATCATTTTCTAGAGTTTGGTTGAATATTATCACGCTTAGCTTACCAAAACACCTCTATACTGTTTGATTAGTAATGTAATTTGCCTCTTTTTCCCAATCTGAGCGTGTTGATGGCTCTATTTTATTGGGAATTTCCTATTAAGATAATGCCACCATATTATCCGTTCATCTGCTTTGTTAAAACGGCGAATGACTTGCCGTTTATGGTGTGTTTTAGTTTGGTGCTTCAAAATTAAATTTGAAGATATTTGATTGATGATTAATAGATGATACTTCTACTAGGTTCTTTCAGCTGTGATAATTATACTTCATATGAGAGGCTGACTAAATAGTAGTGGCAAAGTCAAAAAAATTTTAAAGAGAGGCCCTATTTTAATCTTGTTTAAGCTGATTTTTATATTCAGATTCAATTAATCACTGTATAATTTATATGTATTATGAAAAATTAAGATATGCTTGCAAATTTCATTCCGAGTTTTTTTTAAAATCATTATTCAATGTTCAATAAAAATAAAACATATTTTTAAGATATCAAATATGTTGTATTTCATTTTACAATCTAAATAAAATAAAAATAAAAATAAAAAATTGATCATAAATGGAACCTACAAAAATGAGTTCATTTTAATTCTACTGTATTACAGTTGAGCATTTTATTTGGCAAATCATCAATGGACTGTCCTAACCTAATAAATACTCATCTATGCTCTTTTAGCTGTCATCAATACTTTTGCTTATGATTGCATCTTAGATATTGAAGGGCGTGCAGTTAGGAAGGTTTAATCAGTGTAGTTAGCGAGATAACAATTATCTAATAGTTTACAAAAGACAAACTTTGACTTAAATGTTTACCTCTGTTTTAAGATTGGAGAAGTTGGGAGCTCTTGTATGGGACAAAATTGTTCAGCAACATCAAGGATGGAGGCTTATTACGTGCATTTGGTTGCATGCCGGTGTTATCCACTTGTTGGCCAATATGTTCAGTCTGGTTTTTATTGGTATTCGCCTTGAGCAGCAATTTGGTTTTGGTAAGCTTTATTGTGTTGTACTTTTGATATCATATAGGCTTCGTTTGGGACGGCTTTCTTACTGCTTCTAAAAGCAGCTTTCTAGTAAAAAAATTAAAAATTTTGGACTAGAAAACTGCTTTAAGAAGCAATAAGAAAACAGCCCCAAATGAAACCATAGAGTAAATGCTGAGTTTGTAATTTACATATAGGAAAGAACTTGTTATGAATACTCCTTTCTCTTTGAATCTATTACTCTTTTCTCAACTTTATATTGTGGGAAGTTGAAATTTTAACAGCATTAGTATGTTTTGCCATTATCCTTATTTTTAACGTTATGTTTTGATCTTTTTGAAGCGCGTATAGGTATAATATACCTTCTCTCTGGGTTTGGAGGTAGCATTCTGTCTACACTTTTCATCAGGACGAACAATATATCCGTTGGTGCTTCGGGAGCTTTGTTTGGGCTTCTTGGAGCAATGCTATCAGAGCTGATAACAAACTGGAGCATCTATACCAACAAAGTAAATTTTCTATACCAACAAAGTAAAATTTAGATCTTTTGCATTTAAGGTTTTGTTTGGGATGACTTTCTTACTGCTTCTTAAAGCAGCTTTTCAATATAAAAATTAAAAGTTTTGTACTAAAAAATTACTTTAAGAAGCAGTAAGAAAACCGTTCCAAACGAAGCCTAAGTTTTTATCGCTTCAGTATTTAACTTCATGGATCTCTTTTGTTTTCTTTTTAAGGCTGCAGCTTTATTTACACTGTTGGCTATCACTGTGATCAATCTGGCTATTGGAATACTTCCCCATGTTGACAATTTTGCTCATATTGGAGGCTTTTTATCTGGTTTCCTTCTGGGATTTGTCATGTTGCTCCGACCTCAGTTTGGTTGGATTGAACGCCACAATCTACCTGCTGCAAGTCAGGTCAAATCAAAGCACAAGGTTTACCAGTATGTTCTGTGTGTGGTTTCCCTACTTTTGCTGATAGCTGGGTAAGCATTTTGTAGTCTTGCCTCTTTGCTTCTTGTACACAGATATCTTATCTTTTTTTTTTTTGGGGGAGATTTACATACATATCACTTAATACTATGCTATTTACATATTTAACACCTAAAACTTTAATATTACATACATACCACCCATAGTTCATTTTCATACCAAATATGAGTGGTAGAAATGAAATATATGAGTGATAGGAAAGAAATGTAAGTGGTATATTTGATATTAAAATAATATAGGGTGGTATTCATGTAATATTAAAGTTTTAGATGTTAGATATGTAAATAGGATGTTATAAAGTGGTATGTATGTAAATTTCCCTCTTTTGGTTCTCCATTACATTCAACCGTTTTCCCCCTACTAAACTGACCGTCTAAAGATTGCTGACTTGTTAATAACCACTTATTTGAATGCTTTATATTCCTCTGCTCCCAGCATCAATTACCATACTTGATGATTATTTATACTCTTTCTCTCATCTGAATGAAATTTGTCAAACCTTTTGGCGTTTACTGTTTTTCTTTCTTAGAGCATCTCGGCCGAAAACCCCATTTTCCACTCTAAAATGCCATAAAACTTCAAAATGCAGTAGTTCGTCTCCAATGAAACTCCATTTTTCTTTCTTCTCGCACTTCTTTGCGAAGGTAACCATCTCTCTCCTGTTTCACGCACTTCCTGCGAAGCTAAGCCAAGGTAATCACTTTTTTTTTATGTAGGTGAATAGTCTGACGCCAATATTGGCGCCGCACTGTTCACCTATCGATTTTTGGCATGAAATTTGGAGTTTGAATTCAGAGATTTGCGGACGGCATACCATTGTATGCAGTTTGGTTGGAGATGATCTTAGGCTTCAAACGCGAGCCACGTTGGCTTCACATGAGTGAGAGAAAGAGAGAGAGAGAGAGAGAGATTTATCAAATTGTTGGGTATTATATGTACCTTGTTTCTTATCTCTGCAGGTTTACTGTTGGTTTAGTGATGCTATTTAGAGGAGTTAATGCTAATGATCATTGCAAATGGTGCCACTATATAAACTGTGTACCCACATCGAGATGGAGTTGCGGGAATTGAACTATGAAGAATGAGAATCTCTCTTCTTTGAGCAGGACCGGAGTCTTTTGTAAATTTGCTTTTGCAGGTATTTTGAATATAGTTTAGATTGAATGTTGCGCTGCAGTTCAATTTGTTTGTAAATAGCTGAGAATCAGGTGATTTGATTCTTCAGTGGGACTGGGGATTTGAGGTGCGAGTGTTCTCTTACGCGGTACATATTTTATGTGATGTTAGATCTGTTTCTTTTCTATATGATCTCAGTCATTCTGATTTTTTTATTTTCTCTTAATATTTTAGGGGGAGCAGTGAATAAGTTTTTCAGATTATCTGCTTTTTGGGTGAATTTAAACATAAACAAATACATTTATATATAAGATTTTGAGTCTGAGATCTCTTGATTTAAGTGAGAGTCTAGGACTTAGTTTGAGATGGTTTTCTTACAGCTTCTTATAATAGATTTTTAATACAAAAAATTTTAATTTGTGTATTAAAAAATTATTTTAATAAGCAATAAAAAAGCCTTCCCAAATAAAGCTTCTGCTTCATTTCAAACATCTTTCTTATTATTTTCCGAAACAATTTTTTAATATCAAAGATTTTTGTACTAAAGTATAGTTGCAGAAAGTAGTAAAAAATTATTTCAAATGAAGCCTAAGGTTTCGTTTGGGACGGCTTTTTTACCGTTTTAGAACAAAATTTTTTATTTTTGTATTAAAATTTCGTTTTAAAAAGCAATAAAAAAGTCGTCCCAAACGAAGCATAAGTTGCAAATCAATAGAATAGGAGTTTCTTCATATCTTCCAACTATTATCTCCTATTCTTTTATTGAAAAGTCTTTTCTTGACTTCAACTGAGGGTGGAAGCAATAAATAAATTTATAATTAATTCAGCTACTGACTTTTTTGATGTCCACACCACTTGTGTTAAACATTATTCCTTCTGAGATAGGAATATTAAAAGGAAAGGGATGTGATACCAATAATTTTATTGATTTTTCAAAAACAAAATATATGGATTGATCTTCTATATTTTATAATTTTATAAGAAGAGCTTATTTTTAACGTAATAAATGGAAAAATTACATTAGTCTAAGAAATGTGAGCAAATAATTTTCCTTATTTGGCAATTTTCTATTCACTAATAGAAAAAATAATTATTTAACACTTTTTTTAACACATTGACTCAATTATATATATATATATATATATATATATATATATATATATTATATATATATATATATATATATAATTCAATTTATCATCAATTAAATAAACATTAAAAAATAATTTCTACTCAATTTCTTTCCAACCAAATAAGGAGGTGCATATTAATTTTAATTCATTTCTTTTACATTTTTTATTTATTTCATGTCTTATCTTTTATTTATTTAAGTCAAACAGAATCTTTATACTAACACTTTTCTGATTCTTTGACATTTGACATTTTAATTGATGTTATTTTGATAAGATCAATAAATGTATTGAATTTTAGATTGAGCTAACAAACTATAGTAGATCTTAGTATTCATAGATCTATAATGAATTTTTTCGTTAGAGATTTAGTTGAGTCAAGTCAACTCGTGGTCAAACTCAGACTTGCCTTAGTAAATGGCATATGAGTCAAGCTCGAAAAACTAATAAGTAAATTTGAACTAATCCATCTCAACTTGAAAGCTCGTGCGGACGCTTTTTAAAAATTTGTTCATATAAAAAGTAAAATACTTCTAAAATATATTAAAACTCAATTATTTTAGTATAAAGGTGTTAATATCCTATAAAACTTATGTATCTTTTTCTTAATTTTAAGAGATTTTTTATTATTTTTCATTTAATTTTTTTTAACATATTATCATAATATTTTTTTTGAATGAAAGCAATATTTTCTAGTTTTCATATTTTTCACATAAAAAATCTTATGCCCCCAATTAATTTATCTTATTTGTGTGTGAATCTTTATGCAATATTTCTAAATTTTCCTAATGTAGAAACATCCTAACTAAATGCAGCTTTAGGAACATGTTACCTAGTTTCTTATATGATTTTTAGAATGTTCTTGCTAGCTTATATAAGAGCAAGATATCGTAAGAAGGGGAGATGATAAATATTATAATATTTTGAAGCCTTGAGCTTCTTAGTTCCCTAGTTCTCTGTATCTCTTTTTGCATCTCCTTCTTCTTTTGGATCCTACCTACATAATTTCTCAGCCTACCTCCATGAAGTTTTTTACTTGTAAAAATTGTATTTGTGGTGAAGAGCCGGCTGGGCAAAGCCTAGGTCCCGGGTTCAAATCTCTTAGCAAGCAGTGAAAGCCTTAAGTGTTGGCCCGTGTAAATTGGTGTGGGTTGCATGCTAGGTCAATCGGGGTTTTCACTGGCCTAAGGACAGTGCTTCCTCATCACAAAAAAAATATATATATATAATAATAATAATAATAAGATTGAAGAAATTTAAGCATCTTAGATATAAATATCACTTGATTTGCTAAGATAGTAGCTCATATTTAAAAAGTATTGCAATATTATTGGATTAATATATGCTATATAGACTAATGAGATGCTCGTATGAAAATTTAATTGCTGAAAGCCTCATGGACTAAATAATTCCATGAATTCGGCTCAACATTTTTAAATTGTTGAATAAAGGAAAAAACGTTAATATTTGTGCTTATTATTATTATTTTAGTTTTAGTTAAAATGATATATTATGCAGTCTGAATTCTTAATATAATTATCGGCTTAACATTTCTCTTCTAAAATATTTTGTTAAATGTAACGCAGCAGTTGGTGTCGTGGTGTAGTTGGTTATCACGTCAGTCTAACACACTGAAGGTCTCCGGTTCAAACCCGGGCGACGCCAATTTTGGAGTTTATTTTTTAGTTTTTGAGAGCGAGAAATATGAATTGGTGTTTAATTGGACAAAAATTGGAACTTCTATTTGGTCCGGTCACCTGACGTACCTCTACGTTCGGATGCTAGTAAAACAGTGCACGTGTTCTCATTATTTACCGCGTGGCGCGACAACCCCGAACAGTAACGGAGACGGGATTGCTATGTTCACGTGTTACTCGGTATTAGTCGATTTTGCTCGGCAATAACGAGAAATACCATTCTGTGAAGATCAATACCCAGTTTTTCTCGGTATTGCTCGATATACTCGGTATTGCTCGGTATTGATTTTTACATAGAGCGGTATTTTTCATTATTGTCAAGCAATACCAAGTAATACCTAGAGCAATACCGAGCAATACGCGAACATAGCAATCCCGGGTCAAATCGTCGGACCGCGCAGTATTGAGTAAGACCACGTGGCGACATGTTATTGGCGTCCGAACGTAGAACTACGTCAGGTCACCTGACATAATAATTGTTCCAAAAATTGGGCGAGAAAAATACTAGGTAAAATTTTCATATAAAGTAATTAAAATTTTTTATTTATTTAACATGAATAAATTCCAAAATTTTACTTAATTTAGATACATTTAAAAATCTTCAATAAGATAAAATGTATGTCATTTATATTTTTTTGAAATTTTTAATATATAAATAATTTGTATCGCACTTACTAAAAATCATATTGATTTTAAAGCTCTTCCAAATTAAAATTTTGAAAAGAATTTTTTCTTCTTTTATTTTCATTCTCTCATTATATGAGTGCAACAACTAATGACCCCAACTAAACCATCTTTCTTCCATGGGTGACACACATTAGTGATGATCTTCTCTCACATATTTTGATGCAAAATACTCTTCTTAATGAGAACTATTTGGCTACATTATTGCCAACTCACCCTTTTATGTTCAATTACATGTGTTGTGAGGTCCCTCCTTTGTGGCATTTAAGCTTATAATTGATCCTCAAGGTAATCAAAAGCAAAGTAAATATTAATATTTCTCAATTTTTCTAAATGCGTAGTTATCATGGCTATTCATATAAATATAAGTGCAATTCAACATGTTTCTTTTAGGTAGGGGTGTCAATTTCGTGTCACGGGTCAGGTTCGGATCTAACCCAAAACTGACCCGACACTATTCGGGTCAACCCGAACCCGACCCGTTTTTAAAAACGGGTCAGTTTCCTTACCCGAACCTGACCCGCTTCGGGTCTGGCTCAACCCGACACGACCCGAATGACCCGTTTCCAAAAAAAATTGCTAGTTTTCGGGTAAAAAACGGGTCTATCTCCTCTTTTCGGGTCAAAAATGGGTCTATATCCTCTTTTTCTGGTAAAAAACGGGCCAAAATCGGATTTTCCGATCAAAATTGGGTCAATTTCAGGTCAAAGGGTTAACCCGAACTCGACCCGATTGTTGAAATAGGTCGAAATGTTGAACCCGAACCCTACCCATTTCTTAGGTTCGAGTCGAATTTTCGGGTCGTGTCAAATGTTGACACCCCTACTTTTAGGGGAGGAATTGAAAGGCGCAATTTGGTATATATCCTATTATGTTGTCATCTCTCGTTTGGTTTGATATATTTATTTTTTGCGATGCATGCTGGTGAAAAGGTATCAGTGGATATATTCCACTTCATTTAGGGATTGTCACTCCAAATGAATTTTAATGTCTAATTATGACTTGATATAATATTTGAGATTCATCCTATCAAAAATTAGTGCGATGAATATTTTACATTGATTGAAATGTGAAATTTTATTTAAGCCTTATGCGATAAGTGAGTATCACAAAGACTTGCAAAAAAATAAAAGATAAATAAAATACAATAAATATAACTTTTTTTATTTTTTAATGTTGTGTTCTATTTTTTGATAATGAATAAATCATTGGTAATGAAATGAGAATGCGAAAAGAAAATGCATAGTAATATTAAGAAAGATGAGCGTGCCAAACTACCATTTTGAATATATAGAATTATTGATTGTTTATATATTTATGAAGGGGCATAAGCTGATCATCATCAAAGTCTTATATGAGATCCTGGTTGGGTACCCATTAGGTAACCATACTTTATTCGTACGGTCTTTGCCCACCCACGTCCACCCATTATGACTTTCGAGATGTTATACCCACCTACTTTCCATGCTTTTTGAATGCAGTCTACCACGGACTGATGGCCTTAAGGCTTGTTGCCCTTTGCTATGATTGCAAACTTTCAAGTTGCATATTAGATTTTATCGTAGTCATAACATAGTTAAGAGTTACACACTATATAATGAGGATTACAGTAATATAAGATATACGATGATTAGCAATAGAAATCGATTTATCCGTCGATATTGGGTATCCACTCATACCCACCCATTTACATGGGTGGGTGTGGGTATGGGTACCCAATACAGAGCTCTTATGATCATTTCAACCATAAATTAGGATAGTTCATTAGATAATTGGAGTTGAACATCTTCATCATTCAATATCTTTTAAAGATCTCAATGTTTTAATATTCTCAAAATTGAGTGATCTTAGATCATCATACTTATCTCATCAAGGTGATTATTTTGATTACTAATTTTAATCGATGCAATTAGCACCTATTTTAACTGTTGGTAAAACTCCACCAGAATTACTAATTCCCAAATTTATGTACGAGATTTGAAGCTCGACACCGTTTTTCCCTCTTCTTTCCTACGTGCAACTCAAGCGAAGCAAACCGAGCGTGCAGCTACAGTCCGAGAGGTTATAACCATTTGGATAAGTCAAAAATTATGCTGCAATTGCCCTATTTTTTTAAGTAGTGATGTGCATCATTCACTGATGTTTAACACCTATTTTCTTAATCTTTAATATCTCCTCACATAAGGAAGGGAATGACCAAACAAGTCACTTATCTTCACCTAACATCAAAATATCCCCAATGAACCCTAATGGCGACCATCAATCAGCTATACCTACCTTGATTCAGAAGGCCTTCACATCAAAAAGATGATTTTTATGATTGCAATGAATTTATGTTCTAAACGGCTAAAAGCCAATCACCTGTAAGGCTTTTCTAAGCAAAGGCAATAAACTTAGAGCAGGTTGTGATGGGCGTTACATCTTATCCTCTTCATAATTAGAAAGAAAATTAAATATGACCTCATTTAGTACTAATAACAAAAAGAATATATAAATACAAAGGATGCATTTTTACTAACACTATAGCGTAATCCAGAGATCAATCACAGCTAAACGTGTAATTATTATGTGCGGGGGTCGAACATCGTCCGGAGACCAATCAGAATGCGTCATGTCACCCATTCGCTCAATACCGAGGCTCGGTACTGCTGACGTGACATATTTTGGTTGGTCTCCGGATGACGTTTTACGTCAAATCTCCGCACAGAATAATTTCTCCAGCTAAGCAGATCCTATGCCTCCTACCACTATGGCTTACTTGCACTTCAGGCTGTATGATTGCCATTTTATCTCTTTTTTTCTTTACTGTACGAAATCCATCATCTAAGGGGAAGTAATAACAAAGAAGAATGCAGGTATTAGTGTGAAGATGAAGGCAATTTCCAGAAAGTCTTGGTTGCCACAAGGATTTTCTCTCCACTGTGTGATTCTGGTTCGCCGCCATGAACTTCGACGGTCCACCGGATAGCTCGGGCGATCCGTGCCACCTTTTCAATGGATTCAGATGAGTCTCTCATCACAGCTTTTCCCTCGGGACGTAAAATCCGATCCATTTCGACCATGAGGTCTAGAAGGTGGCATCTGGAACAAAATTTCAGAACAAGTGGGGCTCTGTTTAGATGCTAAAAGTACAGGTGATGAGCACTAAAAAATAAATTGGAAGATTTAACGACTAGTTTGTGGAGCAGATGAACAAGTTATCATCAAGGCCAGATTACCTGCTCTTGCCAGAAGTTGGATCTCTTATTAAGGAAGTGATTCCCACAACATGGATTAGATCATAAGTTCGGGGATAGGTCGAGAAAGCTTCACACCTTGAACCATAAATACTATTAGCATGCATAGAATGACATACGATTTTTCAATATATCTAGTTCTGCTCTGAAAAGCATTACAACTAAGGCTTCGTTTGGGACGGCTTTTTTTGTGTTTCTTAAAGCAGTTTTCTGGTACAAAATTTTAATTTTTTACTAGAAAGTTTCTTTAAGAAACAAAAAAAATCATCCCAAACGAAGCCTAAATTTCCAAATCTATCAGGAACTTTAAAATGATAGAAATAAAAGTAGTAAGACCTTACCAATCATGATAGACTCCAATGAGGCCTCTGTCATAAATAATTCCCAAAGTTAATGGCTTTCTAGCAGGAACAACATTCATAACCCATACAGGATCAGACAACAGCGCTGCTGCAAATCCTCCAAATAAAGCATTCATGTCCATAACATTGCGTATCTCTGGATTCCCTAGCTTTAAACCCAGAGTTTTCTTGTAATAGTCAACTCTTCTAGCCCAGCGCCTTGTGTCAGCTTCAAATATATCATTACCATTCTTGATAAGTGAGAGCCTGCTAGGTGGTGTTGATATCCTTTCTGGCCATTTTGGAATCGACCCCAAGCTTGTTTCTCCCTCAATAGCAATTCTACTGACACAATTCTTCAGGTTAAAGTACCTACAACAATTTAAGAAACATGCACATTCAGGGGCGAAACCAGCCTTAATTTTCAAGGGGGCTAACTTTTAAGTAAAAATGTAGAGATTTTTTTTTTCATAAATAACTTTACAACCAAAATTTATTCTGAGGGTGCTGCCTCTTGACCCCTATTTGTTCATATTATTGATCATTGTAAGCTTAGCAGATATATAGGGGGTCCAAGGGGGCAGCGCCCCCTTGCAGGGTTCGACCTGCTTCAATGTGTTGGGACAATTGTCTAAAGATCATAGTATTTTAAAACTTTTAGAGGGACAATTGCCTAAAAACCCTTGTAATGAAGACAAAAAAATAGATGGAGGGGGACAAATTGCCTAAATAATCATATAATAATTTCCTTGTGCACATTCAATAGCAAAATTGGTCCATTGCAGATAAGATTATATGTTTTTTTTTACAACTATTTACCATGCTTCATTAGGGTCGTCATTCTCACTGCATAGATCAAGCCCAAACTCATTTTGGTTAGGAAGACAAGATGATTCAGTAGGCTTCTTCCAGATGACTGTGTTATTATCCACAGTAAGAAGTTCATAACATAAAGCGTGTGCCACAGATTGTAGATCAGACCATTCTTTATCCTGATTAGGCCATTGCACAGGAGGGCCAGATATAACCAGATATCCTCCAGGTCGAAGTAGACGGTCAACTTCAGTAAAATAAGTTCCATCTGCAGACAGAAAAAGATTGAATAAAAGCAAGACATGAATGATGCAAATGAGTTGCAGATCAAATGAAACAAAAAATGGCTCACTGTAAGCAGTGAAGGGGATCAAACAACGAGAGCAATGGATCAAATCGAACGAGAATGCAGGAAATGGAAGGCGGCGAGTGCCTAGCATAGCCACAAAAGCTGGTATTCCTCTTTCTAGTGCAAATTGTATTTGAGATTTGTGAGAGTCTCTTGGAGCAAAAGAAAGTGTAATAATATTCTCTTTTAGAAGGAAACCACCGAAGCTAGCAACCTTCATGAACAAAATAAGAGAATGGTATGGTGATCAAAAGAGTAAAACAGTGACCAGAGCAATTTAATGAGTAAATCAAACACCAGTAGAGAGGCACAGTAGCATGCAAATTACCCCACAACCCAGATCCAACGCTGTCCTCAAAAGACCGTTTTTGATAGGAATAAATTGTCCAAGCTTCCCAATATACTGTACAGCTCCATCAGGAAACATGGTGCCACCTCCGGGGAATATGAAGTATGGCCCTTCTTCCTTCATCCAGCCTTGATGTCCTTTTCTCTCAGCAAGTTTATCATAAGGCATATTGTCATGCCAAATCTACAAGTAAAAGATAAGTTAATGCAACGCAAAGAAGAGCCAATTAAGGTTTTGTTTGGGACGGCTTTTTTACTGTTTCTTAAAGCAGCTTTTGAGTACAAAAACTTTAACTTTTGTACTAGAAAGCAGTTTTAAGAAACAATAAGAAAGCCATCCCAAACGAAGCTTAAATTGCTAAGCAAATGAATGCAAGTGCAGCAATTTTTGAACTTGGGCTCTAAGTCGCTGAATAAACAGATACCACAAATTGTTAATTTAAGCACGTAGAAGTCAGTGGCTTTGTCCTGGGACCAACTTGATCATCAGGTGTCACTCTTAGTTTAAAGTTTGAAGAATACAAAAAACAAACCAATTTAACCTGACCAAACTTGCCCAGGGGCTAGGTCTATACAAAGTGTACAACGCTCCAACAATATATTGAGTTTGAGTGGTTCTTGCTAACGACCTTTCCCCTCCATTTCATAGATGCTATTTTTGGATTTGACTTTTGAACGCAAGGTTTCATGGGTACACTAACAATTACAACGAAGCCCATCCTTGGGACACAATGTGATCCTCCTATTCCTTAAAATAAATATAAAGCAGAAAAATAAGGTCAAAATAAACTAATATCTGGGCAATGGTTCACATTTAAAGTACAATACAGTCAAAGTATGCCACAGTTGCATGCAATTCTATGTTATGAAGAATCTTGTTAAAAATCTCATTAGGCTGTTGATCAAAGTAGCACATGCTGAGAAATTTTTATAAGTAGGCTCATATACTTATACATATAAATAAAGTTTTATATAATAGAAACTATCTAAAACTAAGCCAATTAAATTAGTGATCTATTTAAGTATTAAATTATTATTTGGCTTATGTAGCATCTTAATTAAATTTGTATGGAATTAATTTGTGTAGAGGCCGGATTTTTATTTTATTTTAATGATGGTCTGAAATAAAATATTTACACTTAAAGTATAAAAGGATCGTAGTCCCCAGTTTAAGCGGTTAAGTTCTCATTTCCATCTTGAGTGAAAATAATGAGTCTCTTGCTCTCTTGGAGAACGCCGCTTATCAACAAGAAGAATATCAAGGGGAATAAAAATAAGTATTTTAAAATTAAATCATAGGTGCTGCAAGCTATCAGAAGACTTGAAGACCAATTCTAGGGTCGATTCGCTCCCTCGAAGCTCTCAAACGTTGAATCCTATCTAGCTGGGTGGATAAGAAAGCAAAAGTGCCCTTCCCAACCTCCCCTCGAGGAGTGAGGGCGTCGAAAGGCTGCCATATTTTCAAGAGGAAAAATTGGTGTGTTTTAAATTAAAATTAGCAGGTCATGAACAATTGGAAGATCAGAAGACCAATTTCGGGGTCGATTTGCTCCCCTGAAGCCCTCAGTCGTTGAATCCTATCCGGTTGGGCAGACTAGAAAGGGCAAGTGCCCTCTCCAACCTCCCCTCAGGGGGAAGGGGCACTAAAAAACTGCCGGATTTTCAAGGGAAATAAAAAAAAGTATTTTAAAATTAAATCATGGGTACTGCAAGGCATCAAAAGACTTAAAGACTAATTTTGGAGTCGATTAGCTTCCCTCAGCCTCGGCCATTGAATCCTATCTGGCTGCGCGGACTAAAAAGAGCAAGTGCCCTCCTGACCTCCCTTCGCGCGCGTGCGCGAGGGGGGGGGGGGGGGGGGGCAGAAGGATGTGAAAATTTTAAACAGTCAAAGGACCCCCACATAATTATGATTGTGATTTAATGATATATAATAGCTCTTTAAAAACTCAAATTTAAATCATATATTTCATCAATCAAAACTAACTAGTATATATTAAATATCATTATGAGAGGGTGATATTTTGACTGCCTTGAACCTATTGAAAAAGAGAATGTATCTTTCTCACTCACAAACTTCTAAAACTTGTGTGGAGAGTAGTGCTTATGTAGAAGGTATATATTTCTCATACAGAATACTAATACAGAACACTTGTTAGATTGAATGGTAGGACGAGGAACTTGAAGTGCTTGAAAAGGCTGAGAAATTCATACAAGTAAAAGACTACAGAATAATATATCACTCATCCTAGAAATGCTGAAGTAGAGAAAATTGGATGTAGCACTCTATTGTGCCAAATAACTATAGCTATCACTAATCCCTAGTCATAGAATTTGTACAACTGTGATTACATTAGAAATGACGATTTTGGCAAAACATATTTTATATGAGGACCATAAATTGAATATGTTAAAGATATTGGAATTAACAACAAGGCTATTAATGATCTCTTCCAAATATCTTACATTATAGAGGACATATTGCAAGTATAATGAATCCCCTACAAGCATAAATAAGGAGGCTACAATGACAATGGCACGCTATCTGCAGGCAAGCGTAAAAAGCCTTTATAAATGCAAGCATTTACGGGCAGTGACGGAAGACTTGAAATGCATGTAACAATCTCACCTATAGGCAATGTTGGAAAGTATATACTGACTGTAATCCACTTGCATATGACAGTAGAATATTGTTGAACGTCCGCTAATAACCTAAAGACTAATCCAACAAAACTTGCATAGTACGATAGTTCGCCTATAAGACGCAATGAGAACTCGTAGCACTGTACTACAACGTGCATGCTAGCAATGTTGGAGAATTTATGCTGAATACAGTCTACCTACACGTGCCAGTTAGTGACTTTTGAATGATCATCATTTGCCAACAAAATCTGCATTGTGCGATTGCCTACCTGCGCAAAGTAGCGAATGGCTCGCAGCGCAGCGCTAGGTCATCACGCCAAATAAATCAGTTTACTTACAAATGACAGATGAAGGATTCTTGGTGCGTCGTGCAACGTGTTTGCAGGTAGGAGTACACTATTATAGGTTGAATCAGGGGAAAAATAATAATACGAAGAAGATGAAATAAGCTCAACTACACTGCCAATGTATGATAAATGAAGTCTTATACACTACTAAATGACACCACATGATCCACAATATTTATACAAGCGAACATAATGCGATACTCTTATAATAGTTCTGATCTATACGCTAAAACATAACCCGCATGTGCTCTGACTAACATATTTGATTCTTAAATCCAACGATCCAAAAATGTTGCGATGGTCAAATATTCAAATTTCATCCTCCTCTTTAAAAGGATTCGAGTCAATTTAACTTAAATTATAAAAATCCTCCCAAATTCTTACAAAAATACAACTGCGAACCATCCTGATGATAACTGTGTTGAATATAAATCTCAACCAGAGGGGGCAATCTGTCTTTCAAAATACTAGTGAACACCACAGCAAAATAAATAAATTTAAAGTGACTTCAACGTCTTTTTAACCCGATAATGGCCATGTTGATTATAAATCTCAACCAGAAGGGTTAAATCTCAAAACAAGTAAAAGCCTAAAGCCTTAAAATGAAAATTTAATCACCAAAAACTAAAAAATTAAAATTCAACCACCTCCCGCAACCGTTTATCGGGGGTGGTAAATCTGAAATTAACCTCAACTCACAAAGAACGAAAGTCATCTCGGGTGTATAACTAACATTCATCCTCAAATAATCTCTTGTCAGCAAGGACATGGCACATGCCCTCTGATCGGATGATTTTGCCGCAAAATGGCATCATTATATCATGATCACGGCCAAAGCCTGTATATTCCCTAATGACGTTAAACCCTTGAGTAATGAATCATAGGTTATACTAAATAGTCATAAAGTCCTCTATCAGCTAAGGTGAATTCAGATATATCCACTTACATAAACACCACCCCAAGTCTACAAGGTATTCTTAGATGAAGCAACCCATGGTTGTCGATAAGGTCCCTTCTGTCAGGTTAAGTTGACTACCTCCTCTGACTAAATAGACCAGGAATTATCAGCCCGGGATGACAGAGCCAAGGGATCATGATCGAGCTCGTCTTCATTCCCTCCATCACCTGTTTTAAGTTTATGGTGATAAGCTCCAAATAATAAAACCAAATTCAAATCCTAAAATTGTTATTACTATATGTTGGGTACTCAATACGTATCTCACGACTAGCCTTAATCAAAAGTTCAAAAGTTCTCTCTCGTTATCGGGAAGAGGTAATTAATTAACTATAGGGGCTTGGCCAATAGAAAACTATAACTCAGATCATAAAGTCCTCACAAAATGAGGGCGAAATATATGGGTGATATCTTATCTAAAATCCAATCTGCCTTCTGAAAATTTACCTGGAACCTAAACTCATTACAACTCTCCACGCCTATGCATCACTTAAACAAGCACAACAAAGAAGATACAGCACAGAGAGGCCGGGGCGGGAAATTTTCAGAGCCCACAGAAGTATTAGTTTTCTTCTCTCACCCATCATTAAATCTCAATTTCTTCACTTATCATTTAATAACATCCATGAAGGTATTTCCTTTCCAATTTACAGAATCAAAATTAAAGGGATTAGAGATCATAAAAACATTATTTTTATATCTGTTGCATGACATCAAT
Organism: Dendrobium nobile; assembly: GCA_022539455.1. Taxonomy (NCBI): domain Eukaryota; kingdom Viridiplantae; phylum Streptophyta; class Magnoliopsida; order Asparagales; family Orchidaceae; genus Dendrobium; species Dendrobium nobile. The sequence goes on from CM039730.1 coordinate 30,064,815, forward strand.
GATGTTTGCAACATAAGTGTTTTTATTTCCATAAATGTTTTTTGAGAAATCTTATCATAGGTATGCTAGTACTAGATTGATCCTAGAAAAAATATCAAACCAAATAGTGATAACACTGATGTTGTTTCCAATCCTTAATAAAAAAGATAGGAATATGTCATAGAGAAAAGGGAAACCCACCAAAAAGAGGGTAACAGAAAAGAGGAAATTTAAGAGGAAAAGGAGAGAGCAGATTAAATATTTCATTCAGTAATAATCAATATTTAATAATTATCCTTTATACAACCTTGAGGTGCCCTAATATAGAATATAGCTTTTAACACATCAACAACAAGATCAACATGAAGCCTTTATCCTGCTACGTGGGGTCGGCTACATAAATCTTTTTTCTCCATTTTGTCATGTTAGCAGTCAAATTCTCATTTAAATTTAATGAAAAAATCATTTCAATTATTTTCTAGCCAAGTCTTTTATGTGTACCTCTACCTTTGTTAATATAGGTCAAATCCAATACATCTACTTTCCTAACTATGTCATCGAAAGGCCGACATTTCATATGTCCAAATCATCTAAGGCGACTCTCTCTAATATTATCTGCCACTAGAGCTACTCCAACCTTTTCACGTATGTAATTGTTTTGCATTATGTCTCTAAGAATGAAGCCACTCATCCACCTGAGCATCCTCATCTCTACAACATTTAACTTTATGCTTCTCTTCTAATGGCCAACATTCTGCACCATAAAGCATTACAGGTCTCACCACCATCTTATACAATTTTCCTTTAAGTTTGAGGGGTATTTCTCCATTACACAAAATGCTCAAGGCATTCCACCACTTTAACCATCCAACTTAAATTCTACAAATAATATACCCATCTATTTCATCATCACTTTGAACAATAAATTCAAGATATATAAAAAATATACTCTTATTAATGATTTGATCGTCTAAAGTCACAATCCACCCACTAGATCTATTACTACTAAAATTACACCATGTGTTCGGTTTTTAGATCTACTCAAACGAAAATCTTTAGACTCTAATATTGACCTCAATAATTCAAGTTTTCTTTCAAATCCCTCCCTAGTCTTATCAACAAGAAGAATATCATCAGTAAGCATACACCAGGGAACATTCTCTTGTAAATTTGAAGCCCGATGAGATTTCATTTGTACTAATTGCACATCTAATATACGAAAAATCATTAAAAATGCATAAAAAAAATAAATTTGAGGCCTGACGACTCAGACTTATTTAACTAAGATGATCCAGCATGATTTCGCCATTGTTGAAAGGAACCCTTCACTAAAGAGTTAAAAAAGTGATCATGGCAGTGGTGGAGATTGAATTGAAGCATAAGTATCTGTTAAGTGTGAAGTATAAATTCCATTTTCTTAAGTAAGATTTGATCTTGATTTTTCAATAATGGTGGCTAATAGCTTAAGAATCATTTACCCTTGATTTTCAAGAATGTGGCTACCAAACACAAGATTAATCTACACTTAATTTTTCAAGATGGTAACTCAAGCTCTATTCACACTCAATACTTCATTCATACCAACCACGTCAAATTACAACAATAAAAAAGAAAGAAATCAATAGTTACAAGTATCCTACAATCATAAACAAATAAAGAGACGAAGATAAGAAGAAGAGAAAAAGGAAGACAAGAACTCACAGAGAGAAGAGCGAAGAAGTAGCTCCAACAATTTATTCTTCGTGTTTAGCCCTCATTTTCAAAATAGGTGGTTATATTCTCTTATGTAAGTAACACAAACAAAGTAATATAAGTCTTTATTCATATCAAATGTAATCTCCCCATATACCTCTTTTAAAGTTTCTAAAATATTTGACCTCTGTGTGTTATATTTGAGATTTTTGGTGAGATTGTTTTCTCATGTCCATTTTATTTTGCATGAAGTTTATTATCATCCTAATAATTGGTGTCAGAGCTATAGTCTAAAAACGCTTTTAGATTTGAGCATGATGGGTGAAAAAATCAAAATAAACAGCTTCGTTGGCTGAAATGTTGGATTCTAAAAGATGCAAACAGAGCACTATATATACAAAAAAAAATCAATCCACCACTGAAAAGAGTAAAGCAAAATTAATTAATCGCAAAGAGTGGGAGTTGATGCGAACAAGCTATACGGGTCATTCATCTATCCCTTAGCATAAGTGTCAAATTCAATATCCTCAATGAGACCGCAATAGCACATGTTATGAAGACAATCACCAATCCATATGAAAAGCCCTCTATAATCGATAAAGCGCATAAAATGCACAAACTTTTCAATTTTAATATATCAAAAACTTTGACAATTGATCACATCAACAATTTGAACTCAATCATGAGTAAATTGAACTTTGTGAACATAAAGTTCAAAGATGAGATCCATGCCTTAACGTTGCTCTTATCATTACCTGCGAGATTGGACGTCATTGTAACAAACTTTAATAATTCATATAGATCATCCACAATTAAGCATAGTGATGATAAAGATCTTTTATTCAGCAAGAATATCAAGCGATTTGAGGAATATGAACATACATCGTCTTCTATTTTAATATAAACAATAAAAGCAAGACTCAAAATACAAATAACAATAAATGAAGATGTAGAATAAGATTTCACAACAAGAACTATCACTAAATAATAATAGAAACAAGTCTCCGACTGCTCAAGTAATTATTGGTATTATAGTAAGCCTCGCCATATATGGAAAAAATGTTTGAACAAGGTCAAAAGCTAATAGAAAAGATAATGAATGTCATCAAAAAAAGATACACTCATACTCGGTGCAAACAATTCAATGAGGAGATAGAAATTAGACATAAGTGCATCCTTTCATTCTACCAATAAAAATCTACTGACAAACTACTACATTGGTAATTATAATAAAATATTCTTTACTAATAATGAACTCTTGAATATTATAGACACTGGAGATGTGAATCAAGATAACAAAAGGAAACACTTCAAAGCTAAACAAAGTCAAGCATATCTGATGGGGACATCAAATCGTGGGGAGTCTATCAGAGACGTAGCCGTCGATCTACAGTCACGATTGAGTCATTGTATTTCTGAGTTGTTTTATTTATTTTCTTATTTATGATGTCATATTGTATTTGCTTTATTAGTTTCTCGGTGTACCTTTTTATTAAGGGAGGTCATATGTAAGCCCTAGGGGCATTGTCGTCCTTTTATTTTTGTGATTCTTTGTACGAGGCCATTTATATCCCTAATATTCTTCTTTTGAGATTAATGAATGATTAATTAAAATAACTCTTCCCCTTGCATGAGTTCTTGTGAGAGCTTGAGAAATCAGAGAGAGATAGGAGAGGGAGGATTGCGCATCACCCACAACCTAGACGAGTCAGGTTCGTGGTTCTATTTCCTATCTCTTCCTTTCTCCTTCCACCACCACAGGCCAACATCACACCCAAGGCTTTCTCCCTTCCCAACCCTTCCCCTTCACTCAACCAAACTCTACATACTTCCCGCTTAGCCGCCGGCCCCCATACCCGAGCCCCTCCAACCCGCCGGCACTAGATCCCCTCTCCCCATTGTCTCCATTGCCTAATTTGGGTTGACATAATTTTGACAGATTTTGAAATTCAAATTCATTCAATTTGAAATTTAAAATCTTTCCTAAATTACTAAATCTATTTTAGGAAAGTTCCTAAATTAAATCTATTTGAATTTCAAATTCAAATTGGTTTTAATTAAATTCTTTCCTAATTCCTAAAACCCAAATTAAGAAGCTTGATTCCCTCCCTTTATTAAGTCCAATTAATCCCCATAGCCGCCGACCCCATTGGTAGAGATTTGGGGATTTATTTCCTAAAGCCCCATCTTCTCTGTTGGAAAGATTTCCAAAATTTCCCCACCCCTCCTTGGCCGAATTTTCCAAAGCCCATAACTCCTAATTTATTTCCAAAACCAAACAATTGATTATGGAAATAAATCCCTCATCCCCACCCCTTATCATGTCGCCGCCCCCCTCTCTCTCTCCCATCCCTCTCTCTCATTAATTCCCCTCCCTAATTTGATGAATTAAATTCCCCTCCTAATTTCTTTCCCTCTTAATTTCAAAATATGAAATTTGTTTCAGAATTTTGAATTTAATCATCCCCTCCAACCTAACCCTAACCCTAACCCACGTGTGGCTCCCCTCTTTGGCCGAACCCTTATCCTCTCCTTATCTCTTATTTCTTGTGAGGATCCCCTTTCTCTCAAGAGATCTATGAGCTTTGAAGGACGTCGCCGATACCACCACATACAACAAAGCAAATGCATGGCCGATCCGGAACTTGATTACAGCCTCTCCAACGACGAGCAAGGGTTTGTTTGCATCTTACACTCTACCTTCTTCGACGTCGACCCGCGCATCGACCACACCGTAGAAGAGTACGTAGAGCGCATCTTGGATACCTTGGTCGAGGCTATTGAGGAGCAACTTGGAACCGTCGAGTGGAGGATTACAACCGATCCTTGACGAAGGTTTTCTAATCTCCCTCTTCTTGTATTCTTAACATCTAACCCATTCCTTGTGATTTGATTTTAGTCATGAAAATCGCGTTTGCCTAATTCTTCCAAGCTTAGTAAACGTAGGGAATTGAATGCACTTCATTTGTTTCTAATCTAATTGTTAGATTAGGGATTTTCATTGAAATCTATTATATTTGCATAATATTGATTTCCTATGTTATTCTGATGATTCAAAGCTCTTGATGTGCAACTTAGCCTAAGCGAAAGTGACTGCTCTTACGTTTTGTTTCATTGTTTTATTTGCTAATAGTTCTACTTGTTGTTACTCTAATGAATAAGTCGTGCAAGCTCTTTTCAAGATTACTTCAAGCATTGTAGTCTTACATCAATATCCCTAACTTAAAGAGGAACTTGATCTTCATCATATAGCTAATTTCAAAGGATGTCATAACACTTTCAATGATGATAGTTGAAAAGTGACAAAAGGTGCTTGGCGATAGCTCGAGGCAATTTGACAAAACTTTTTTAATACCACCAACATAAGAGCTAAGAGTTCTTACCAATGCATACATAGAATCAAATATATGACATCTAAGGTCAGTCCATGTGAGTGAGAAATGCAAAAAAAAAAATCACTCTAAAGGTAAAACCTCAAGTTTAAGATCTATAGATACAACCCATTGTAAAGACCATTTCCTAGAGATACAAAGGATAGTCAATTTCTCAAAATTGGGAAAGCACTCAAATTCATAAGGTTGAACCTAGCACAAAAATATACAGGATCCATCCCGTATCACTTCCTTTAGAGAATCATTAGCTAAGTCATATTCATTGACGGCTATACAAAAAAATTGAGAGATTTGAAATATCTTAAGAAATTTATTTTTCCCACATTTGAAAATGGCTTAGAACCAGTAATTTCCAAATTCATGCTACAACCTCTATCAAATCCTACTCTTTTTTTTTTCTATAAATTCCTACTCACCGCCCACAATAGTTCAACGCAACCCACTACTAGCAATCGCCTAAGGGTGAAGCTATAGTGGGATCCCTAAGGGCTCGAGCCCCCACCAAACAAACCCAAAGTAAATTATAGTATATTTTTTATAATAAAGTTTATTGCTTAAATTAACCACATATATGATTAATAATGCGTAATTGTTAATTCTCAATATGATTCGCAACCAACACTCCTAGTGTGGCTACGAAAAGTTCCTCCCTTTCCAACAATGGGTCTTCGACTAATAATCTCCCAATCATTGAGATGGTGAGTACCCCCCCCCCAGCCGTCTATCTTTTCCTCTCTCTCCTTAGCACTCTCCCCTTTGACCCATTTTTTTTTGTAGTTGTGATCAATTCTCGCAAAGTGATGCAGTCATAGATCTTTAGTTGATTGTGCTGACTCACCAACTCATGAGCCTAATTGCCCATCAGTTTTCTCTCAACCTATCTCTCTCTTTTCTTCTTTGTGCCTATACTTTGAATAATTTTTTTTGTAGATCCATATCAATTGTTTCTATAAGTGTAAATGAGATAGCTTATTTCACTATAGATTTATTCCTTAATATCGTTATTACTTAAAATATCACATATCAATTGTTTCTATGGTCCTTCCGACCTCCGTCGCCGACTACGATCCTTCCAACCTCCTTTGCTAAACAACGGTCTTTCTGACCCCTGTCTCCTGTCAACTACGGTCCTTCCGACCTCCGTCACCTACTACTGTCCTTCCGAACTCCATCGCCATACAACGGTCTTTTTAACCACTATCTCCCGGCAACTAAGGTCCTTCCGACCTCCCTCGCCAAACAACGGTCTTTCTGACCACTATCTCCCGCCAACTACGGTCCTTCCGACCTCCCTCACCAAACAACGGTCATTCTGACCACCGTCACCAGACTACGGTCTTTCTGACCTTCGTCGCTCGCCGACTATGATTCTACCAACTAAACGAACATTTCAATACTAATTCTTCAAATTCCCACCATGTAATATAATGTAGCTTCAACCCAAAGGCCTTCCCCCCAAGGAAGGGCCTCATTTGTAATCGACTGCAAATAATAGTTGATTCATTCAAATTGAGCCAGGCCCCGTGGTTTTTTCCCTTTTCAGGGTTTCTACATAAAAACTCTGGTGTCTCTTATGAACGCTACGCCCTCTCTTTTATCTGCTCATGTGTTGGATCTTCGTACAAAGTTAAGACAAAATTTTATATTTCTCTACCGCTGCGAATATTCCAAGACTCAACACATATTTTTTTCAAATATATTCATTTCAATTACTCCATATTACGAAAAATCATATATTTTGAAAACATATAACCAAGTATCCCCAAAAAGCCCTACTCTCCAAGAAAGATGTTAAAACAATATATGTTTTCAAAATTGAAGGGAATCCGACCACCTCCTGACTCTCAGCATGAGTATGTGCTTCGTCACTCAACTTCGGATAAAAAGATCAAGAATCCGAAATAATTAGTACCCAAATACTTGAGAATCATTGGATAGAGCAGAAAAGAAACCAACAGAGGAAGGACAAACAGCAAGGACCTTGTGAAGGCTCTCTGGCCACGGCACTGGGAATCGGTATCCATCAGGCGGCGGGATGAGACAAAGCGGCGCCTCTCCTGGCGGTGGGCAGTGCCGCTCACGGTAGAAGTTCATCTTCCTACTGAGCTGACTACTCCGCCTGGGATCCTCGCATGGCATGTGGTCCACTTCATCCGCCGAGCAAGCTTGCAACACCGGCTCCACCGACTCACCATGATGCTGCCTAACAAGAAAGTTGGCAGGGGCATCGAAGACGGCAAGGATCCGCTGGCGCTGGCGCGGGTCTGAGGAGGATGAGTGGGCAAGGGCACGGCGGCCGGCGGCGGCGAGTGGGTCACCAAGAGATGTGAATACGAGAAGGAAGAAAACGAAGACGGCAGCGAATAGTGAGAAGGAGATGAGATCCAGCAGCGTCCATGGCCGGGCCAAACCACCGCCGCCGCGTCGTGACGGCGGCAGGTTAACTAGCCCCATTCCCCAGATCAGAACGGATACTGGTGTGTGGGGAGGGGAAGAGAAAAGCTCTTAAATTGAAATCATATCATAAAATGAGATCGGATCCGCGTTCTCTCCACTTCCTTTGGAGAAGATGAAGGCAGATATCTTGCTGTTGCTGAAAAGAGAGAACAAAGCAAAGAAACGGGGAAAGGGGGAGGGCAATCGGGAGCTTTTTCTTCGGATGGCAATCGGGAGTGAGGTTATTCAGTACTTTCACGGTAAGGATTGGCGGCGGATCTGCGACGATTTGAAATCCACAAGCTGCCAATCTTCCGCACTTCTGCTGCATTGGTGGCTTCGTGCTACTGTTGGTTGCTGTCGGTGTGGCATTTATCTATATGGAAAATTCAGGGGATGTTCGTCAAAGTAGTATTTAATTTTAGTAGATTTAACAAATTCTTAAATCCGGATTTAGTACATTCGAACGGTATTAAATTCTCAAAATTGATTGATATGAAATATATTAAAAAATTTCCCCAAAATTTTTTTTTTTTTTTGAAATATATTAAATTATTCGCAAAATTTAAGATTTAAGTGGATCGGTTCTTTATAAATCAAACTTAATGTATTTTAAATTTAATTTGTGTGTTAAATATGAGTTATTTATTAAGTTTAATTTTAATTATCTTTAATAAGTTATAATGATAAATAATATAATTAATAGCCAATTTAATTATTACAAATTATCAAATTAGCTATTTAGGTGTTAATAATCAATTTACTTATCATATTAATAATTATCTAATTATATTTCTAACCATAATTAATTTGTTAGTTATTTTTTGAAATTAAAAATTATTTAACTCATACTCATATTGATTATTTGATTAATTATTTAAGTATTATTTAATTAATTTTAATTATTAATTATATTATTAATTATCTCATTGATCACTTAAACATTCAATTGATTATATAATTAACTTTTTTATGTTTTAAATTATATAATTAACTAACTAAATGACCTATTATACTACTAATTAATTATTTAAGCTTAATTAGATTACTTAATTACATACTACTTATTTAATTAATATAATTCATTATTAATATTTAAATTATATTAATAATGTTAACTTAGATTAATTTTTAATTTAGGGGTTGTCGCTTTTCCTCATTGTCATTTCTTCGTGGCTACTTTGGCATCACGTGAAATTGTTTTTGATAAAGGTGTTAAAGCAGCTTCTTTGACTCCTTCGAAGGTGTCAGGTTGGAAGTCACGATGAGAGCTCGCTTGCTGCGTAGGTAACCATAGTTGCCTCCTCTTTCATGACGGGAGCTTGCTCGCTCGCCGCGAAAGAACTTCACGAATCCATAAATCCCATTAAATCTGCCTAACAACGGGATTTAGTAAATCCTGAATTTTCATCGTAAATCCGGATTTACGCGGGACTTGGATTTACTGTGCGCTTGAAAAATGTTTGACAAGATTTATCGTAAATCCGGCTTCAAGTCCGACACCAAACCGTCCCTTAGGGTCCGTTTGGCTGGAAGAAGGATTTAACTCAGGAAGATTTTAGTAACGCATATGTAAATTTGAATATAGTAAATTATGAAACAGTTAAATTCTTAATTTTATTGGACATGATAGAGATTGAATTATGACGAAGTATTTGACAATTTATTATAAGATTTTAGTTTATTTTTTAAGTAAAATTTTAATGATAATTATTAATTTATTTGTTAGATAAAAAATTTTAATATCTTAGTTTTATATAAATATTCAACATGCGCAGGTAAAATTATACCAGAGACACTAAAATTATTTTCATTAAAAAAATAAAAAAAAAAAGAGAAAAACCTTGGGGACTATAGTGACAGACAAGAATAATTCCTTCCTCAACTTAAAGAACAAGGACTATATTAGTTGAAAACAACTTATTTTACAGATATCCAATATTCACAGATAAATAGTTAAAGCTAAGAGTGTCAAAATGGGTCGTCAAGATGGGTTTGAGTTTAACCCAATCCCAATCAACCCTAATCCAACCCATTTAATAAATGAGTCAAAACATCAATATGAACAACCAACAATCCCAATGAACCAAACTCGGCCCATTAAACAGTTTTGGATAAAAAAATAATAACTTATTAACTATAAATTTATGATATTTGATAATAAAAAATAACATCAAACTCATGTAAAAAAATATTAGTAAAAAATATATCAAATGGATCATTTTTTGGGTAAAAAATGAGTTTACTCGTCTACCTGAATCCTGAAAAATGGGTTTATTGGTCAACTTGAATCCCAACCCGTTTATTAAATGAGTCAACCTAAGCTCAATTTTTCAGGTCTAGTTTGGATCGATTTGGCAGGTCGAGTCAATTTTTTACACCTCTAGTTAAAGCCCAATAGTAAAATTTGTTATTAATAGTCATAAGACAATATTTAGATGATTGAAGTATGGCAAAGGTGTAGGTGATTGCTGATGGCAGTCATCAACAGGGATCACTAGAAAAATGCAATAGAGTTTTTTAGCATTCTCATCTCTTGAACCCGCTCCCATGTAAAGAACAATCTTATTTATAGTTTTTTGGAGAAGGGCATTTTGATATATTTGACTAAAATTAAAATACTCCATCAAAAGACTCATATTGATCTCACTGATCATATATCAATTATCCTGCATTTGAATGTCTTGTTGATGTCATGATCAAATGGTCTTGGGCTTGTTAGATTTTCCTAATAGAGTAGCTTGATTCGACTCGACTATAAGACAAAAGATTTAGAGATTGTTTGGTGATCCTTTTATTAATATTCAGAAAATTTCAACTATACTTCAATTATTTTATTTGGAGTCAATTGAACTCATATTAGATCATTTGTGGTGCAATTGGTACCTTTTGTCGAGATGTTTAGTTTTGATATAAGTTTATTGAAATCAGAGTTCGTATTGTCATGAATTTAATTTTGAAAGTTTTTAATTCAAATATTACCTTTAGATTCATGCTTATCAAGTGAGTTTTTTTTGAAGATGTATCATATGCATCTTATTTTCAAACATCTAAGTTTGTGTTGCTTGAAAATATATGTTAAATATTCAAAACTATGCAAAATAAAATTATCTTTTTTAAAAAATGATGAGTGAATATGGACCTCTCACTGAGGTCGTTAACCAAGTATAATCTCATTAATTATAACTTAGCTTTCCATGAAGTTAGTGTGTAACTTGAAGTAAAAATTATTATTATTGATACGTCATCACAAAATTATCTTGATTGGGCACGAATCTCGAGGCAAAATCAGTTCGGAAACTTCAAAAATTAATTTTGGGAGCATATGAACTCCGATTTTAGCGAGCTTACAGTCAAACTGAGCGTCTCGGAAATACGAACCCAACGACTCCAAGAACAACCCAATCCGAGCCAAAATGAGTCCGAATCAAGGGTTCAAAGCGCTGTTGGAAGGTTCAAACCGCAATTTGAGTTACCAAACGGTCTCCGATTTTGACGAGCTTATACTCGAATCGAACGGCTCGACGAGACAAATCCAACGAGCCCAAGATTATTGAATTCTGACATCATTAAGGCCTTCAAATGTCCAACGAACGGTGCATGATCAAAGGATTCGATATCGACCGTCCATTCAAAACACTCCCAATTCGCTCTTGATCTCGCGCCTATTTACGGGCTATGCCACTCCAGAAAAACTATAAATAGAGCCTTCATTCTACACCAGGGGGACTCAAGTGAAGAGAGAGAAGAAGAAGAGAAGGAGAAGGAGAAAGGGGAAAAGGAGACTCCTCACCTCCTCGACCACCGCCGCCGGAGCTCTTCCTGCCGCCTGAAGACGCCGGAACTCTGCCGGATTTTCGGGAAACGCCAGGAATTCGCAGAAGAAAGAAGAAGAAGAGGAGAAAGGGGAAAAGGAGATTCCTCACCTCCTCGACCACCGCTGGAACTCTTCCTGCCGCCTGAAGACGCCGGAACTCTGCCGGATTTTCGGGAAACGCCAGGAATTCGCAGAATTTTGTAAACTTCTTGGAAGAAACAAATTGTACTTGGATTATCCCAACTTGTGGGACGAAATCCGCAATTTGTAATTTACGAAAGCACTAGTGGAATTTTGCAACTGGGCGAGGCCCTGTGGTTTTTTCCCTTTTTGGGTTTTCCACGTAAAAACTCTTGGTGTTCACTCCTCTTTTCTGTTTATGTGTTAAACTTACGTGCAACGCTCGGACGCAAATTTACAAACTCTACCGCCGCGTATTTTCTAACACGCAACAATTATTTTTCTCTCAATTCTTTAATTTTGCTCGAATTGGATTATATGAGCACCATTGGATTACCAAAATATCAAAATTAAGTTTGAAAAGATAAAAAAAAAATCCCTAAGACCCTAAAAACATCAAAACATGTAACAACCCAGTTTTTTAAAATGAGTTTAAAAATGAAATTTTGAAATTATGTTTGAATTGGAGCATTACGACACTGAGATTTTGACACTGCGATACTGAACTATGAGCATAGTGGTGCTAGAAATGGCCAAAATGGCATTGAAGCCTCTATTCAACATTAATTCTAGATTTAATTAGCATGTAGCACTATGTCACTGGTTGGTGGCGCTACGCACTAAAATTTATTTTTATACATATTTTTCTTTGTTTTCTCTCCACTCAGTCACCACTCATGCCAACAGTGCCATCTTACCGGAGAAAGAGAAGGGGAAAGAAGGAGAGAGAGAAAGAGAAATTTGAATTTTCGGTCGTCGAACTGTTTATCCGTTTTTTGTGAAAATTGCTCAAATTTAGTTAGGTGATTTTTAACCTATCTATATTTTCAAATTTTTTATTTTGATCGTTCAATATATTTTAAATTGAATTTATTATATTTTTTATGGATTTAGTGAACTTCTACCGCGTAACTTTTTATATGTTATAGTACTGATTATTTTGGACATTTTAACTAATTGATTGTGTGATTTCACCACGTAAAAAGAAAGCTATTTTATTTTGAATGATTTGCATGGAATAGAAATTTTGGTATTTTAATATAGGTATACTATTAATACAAGCATTATGAATGAATACGATATGGTTGTTATTTCTATTATAACAATGTAATAATAATATGTATGATGACAAGTAAAAGCTGGTTTTGTTAATGTTGGCTATGGGTAATTCTTAGATTCGTGTGCACCTTACAAAAAGAATTTCATAAGAAGTAGTCTATTAAGGGTTCGACCTTATGCTTCATCACCTTGATCGGGGCACTATTCTGACTTCGCCAAGAAAAGATAGTAACATAAAGTACTGGATGATGGATTGATAGACTTTCCTTTAAATACTGTGATTTTATATTATCCTCAATTGATTCACGTGATGCACTAATTGAGTTATAATGAGTTATTATTATACAGACGAGCAAGGAGTGACAATTCTGTTTATTGAGCCAATGGTTACTGATTTCTGATTACCAGCTACATAAAAAATACTATGCAAGCTAGAATTTATTACCTATTTAGTGTGATTACTGGAATGCATATTACTACATTACTCTTACTGCATTATTTTACTTTGCTACTTGTTTTATCGATATTGATACTATTACTGATGCTATTAATATAGCAATATTGTTGTTGATTCACTATTTATGGATTTACTATTATTAAGCACGTGACTCCCATACTATACAAGTGATATTGAGAATTTGATATAAAATACTTATTACATACTGATATAGATTAGTTGAACCTCATGTATATATTGATTTGATAGGACTATATATATTGCTACAAATGTTGTCAGTTTTCATAGATGTTTCTAGTTTCTTAATTTATATGATATTTTATTGTGACGTATGATTTGGGAAAGATTATTTACTGCTTATTAATTAGACCTTCATATTGATTTATTGATTTGTTAATCTACTGATTTACTAGTTTTGCTTATTATATTATTTATGTACTACATCATTTGCTATCTTTCATACCATATTGATATACTATTTTCTAGATTTATTGTTACTGCATATGTTTATTATTCCTGCATAGATTTATGATCATATTGACTACTACTATTATGAACTAATTGATAGAATGCATAATGCTTCTTTATAATACTTTGAGTTCAATTGGAGAATTTAATAATTTGTTTGGCTTTTTAGTTCATTCTATATGATTTAAATAATTTCATGTCCTGATGGAGGATTGGAAGTGTGAGATTGAGCAAAGGCAGTATTATCTAGGTTATTTTATTTTTGTTTAGTTATTATTTTGTAGTCAAGAGCAGATAGATTGTATGATGTGATTGTATAACTCCTGGCTTTTATATATAAGTTTTTGGAGTATAAATATAGATGTATATTGATGTTTGGATAAATAAAATGATTTTCACTGCAAGTTTATTATTGATTAAAGAAAAATAGATAGATATGGTGTTGTGTATTAAAATAACAAAAAAATTCTTCAATTTAGAATTGGGGCATGACAAAATATCCTCGTTCGGACTCGAAATTGAGTCTAGACTGGGTTGGACCAACTCGGCCAATCAGCCGACCACCACCTGCACCAACCTGCATTATTTGGTGTGGGTGCCCCACAAAGGAAGTGACTCAATAGAGGCATTTTTGGCACCTCTTATGCGCCTTCATAATTTCTTTAAAGAGACTCTTTTTTAGAAACTTTCTTCAATCACTCTTTTTTTCTTTTTTTTAAATTGTTTTTCTCTTTTTTCTTCTTTTAAAAAAATTGAAAGCATATTTTTATAACTTACACTCACCAATCAAATATAAATGCTCGTCGCCTCTTCTTTGGCTCCAATTCTCTCTCTTAAGATAGAATGATCATTATCTTATGTAATCAGTTCATATTTCACACTTCATATGGTACATGCCCTAGATAGGCAATGCATCTCCCTTACAATTCTGACTTATTATTTTTTTCTTCATATGTTATATTTCTATTTCCTTAAGCGAATTGTACGGGACGATCCTGCGATTGTCCTAGATGATATTTGGCATCGAAATTGAGTTTTTAGGGTTTTTGAAAGCTCTCTTTTTAAGTACATTATGCAGGACGATCTAGCGATCATCCTGGATGATAATGTCAGTTTGGTGCATTTAAGAGCCTTTTAGAGCTCTTCTATTTAAGCATTATCAAAGACTTTAAAATTGTCATTGGCAGCCATTGAGGCTTCATTTCTTCTGGAGAAAACTTGAAGAGATAGCTTGAAAGGGAGAGAGGAAAGAATGGAGTTTGAGAGAGGGAGAAGATCCTTGGAGGGGGTTTCAAGGAAGTGTGGAGGGGGTTTCACATGGTTGCTTCGGCAAGCTTGTGCCTTAGTACCATCGGATTCAAGGCTCATCTTGAGGGAAGTTTTAGGAAGAAGAATATCTTTTTGGTATCAAAGGATCTGGCTACTCCGCCGCACCGGAGAAGGTTGAAGTGATTTTGTAAGGGCTTCTCCGCCTAGTTGTAGGGGCTAAAGGAAAGACACTGAGTTTAGTGCAATACTCAGAGGGTGCCTCTAAGGAGTGGATGTAAGTCAAGGTTTGATCGAACCACTATAAATCTGGTGTGTTCTTTCCTTTATTATTTCCACATTTAATTTCCCCACTTTGATTTTCTTTGTGGTGAATTTTGGTTTGGTTTGAGTTTGTATTTTGATTGAGAAATTTTTTAAAATATCAATTCACCCCCTCTCTTGGTTAGCCTTAGACTAGTTCATAAGGGCTTAACATCCCTAATGAACTTTCATCCAACAATCTCAGATGGAAGGATAATATTGTCTATAGAACACCTTGGAAATGAAACTAGCTTGACTTTCATGGATAATATATAGGCATTGCATAATTCCTTCTTCAAATGCTCCAATAAAATAATGCTCCTAAATAGATATTGTGTATCCCCTTACATACTTTAATGTTCGTCCATTAGGAGTATTGAATAGAGTCATCAGTGTGAGTGATATATAAGATTTTCAATCTATGCAATGGAGCTCTAATCATTACCTTGAAAGAGGGTTGAGTGTCTCCTTTTGAGAGATTATGGCCCAAAAAAATTTGCACCCTATTTTGAAGCTCCATTTTCCTAAAAACAAGGAGGTAATTATTATCAAAATTTAATATAACTCTTACAAGAGTTGATGCCAAAGAAAATAATTTAATTCAAGGAGTTTAAATTCCAACTTGATATTAATCCTTTATGTTAATATTGATAATGCCAAGTTTACTGATTATAATATTTTTGTACTACACCATTTTGCTAGCTTTCATGCCACATTATTCTACTATTTACTATATTTTATTATTGATGCACAGATTTATGATCATATTGGCTACTATTATTATGAATTGACTGATAACATGCATTCTGCTTCTTTAACATACTTTGAGTTCAACTGGAGAATTTAATGTTCTGTTGGGTTTTTTAGTTCATTTACTATGGGGTTATTTTAATGAGGATCATGTGCGATATTTTCTTCCTATCTAGGCAACCTCATAGACATACCTACTATAAGTTTTTGTTATATTATTTATATAAAAAAATTCATTGATAATTAAAATATAAATTTACTAAAAATATACCTCTATCTCTAGTAAAAGCCAAGATACCTCTTTTAAAATTTTTGAAGAGTTTAGCTTCTTTGAGCTATTTCAGTGATTAAGGCTTCGTTTGGGATGACTTTTTTATTGCTTTTTAAAACGGAGTTTTAGTACAAAATTTTTGGCTTTTTTATTACTTTTTAAAACGGAGTTTTAGTACAAAAATAAAAAAATTTGTACTCATTTACTAAGTTTTTTTTTTTAATTTTATCATAAAAAATGTCTATACAACATCAACACTATAGTATATGACTATAGAAAAAAAAATTTAAAGTTGCTATAGAAAGCAGTTTATTAACATAAAAATTTTTTAGAGTTCTGAGAAATGATCAAATAAAAATTATGATTAAAATTTGAAAAATTAAGTAGTAAAAAAGCGGTCCCAAATAAAACCCCAATCAAGAAAATTCAAGATCATGATTTAGTGTACTAATTATTCTATTCCATTATTTAGTTTTATATTAGGGAGATTTACATACATACCACATAATACTATACTATTTACATATTTAACACCTAAAACTTTAATATTACATACATACAACCCATAGTTCATTTTCATATCAAATATAAGTGGTAGAAATGAAATATATGAGTAGGGCTGCAAACGAACCGAGCCGAGCCGAGTATGTGAGTGTTCATGTTTGTGTTTAATATCAGCTTGTTCAAGTTTGGTTCATGTTTGTTCGTGCTTTAGCATTTGTGTTCATGTTTGGTTCATTTAAATTAAGGAGTATTCATGTTTGGTTCATGTTCAGTTCATGTTCGTTCGTTTACTGTTTACCGAGCTTGTTCGCGAACATATTTAACGAATTTTTTTAACTATCAAACAAACATGTTCATGAACATATCTATGAACAAATACATTTATAATAAAAGTAATTGTCTATGTAACAAAGATAATGATTATTTATATTTATTAATTCTATAGTCAAATATTAATTATTTTTATCGAGCTTATTCACGAGTTCAAAATCGATCATGAATCGAGCTTTTATTGAGCTTCTTATCGAGCTTAATGTCGAGCTTGTTCACGAACTTCAAATGATGTTGTTCGCGAACATAAATGAGCCGAACGCATTAGTGTTCAAGTTTGTTTATTTAAGAATCGAGTATTTAAAATATTGTTCAAGTTTGTTTGTTTAGTTAATTAAACGATCGCAAACGTGCTTTAATCGAACCGAACAACGAGTAGCTCGCCGAACGTTTGGTTCGCTTGCAGCCTTATATATGAGTGGTAGGAAAGAAATCTAAGTGGTATATTTGATATTAAAATAATATAGAGTGCTATGCATGTAATATTAAAATTTTAGGTGTTAGATACATAAATAGGATGTTATAAAATAGGATGTTATAAAATGGTATGTATGTAAATTTCCCTTTTTATATTATTATATTTTTCACATATTAAGGATGTTAGGAAGACCATCACTCATGCTTAGAGAATCAAGCCTAAATTAAATAAAAAATATTTTAATTAATATTAGTTAGTTGTACTAAATAATTTATGTTAAAAAAGATATCTTCTTACATCATATTGTATGAACAAGACCAATTTTAAAATTATAATTAAATTATTAAGAGTAGAGAAAATATCATTATTATAAAAAAATTGATCGTGATAACATATTATATGATTTATCTTATTTTTATAATATAATTATAAATTAACTTACATTAATTAAGATTATTCATATTTTAAATTAATAATATTATATGGTCTATATATCATATTATACCATCAATATGACTCAATCAAATTTATAGAATTAATTAGCTTTAATTGGAATTAGAGCTTACATTCTCCATCAACGCCACATTCTCGATCTAAGAACAAGAGTTTTTTTTTTTTTTTTTTTTTTTTTTTTTGGGTGGAAAAGGAAGGTCAATTCCAGTTTTCATTGATAAGCCAGAAATACAGAAGTGCTCAATGGGAGGAGAAAAAAAATGATAATAGCATATGTTCTTGGGAGGTGAAAGAAATTTGCCACCTGGTTGCAACATTCATGCCCGAATCTACCTTAAAATAAATAAATTCTTTATTATATGATTGTTAAGATAATTCATCCCCCTTCATATATTTTTTAGTCTATATTAAAATGATTTTGGACAATTGCCCCTCCTAAAAGTTTTAAAATACTATGGGTTTTAGGCAATTACTCCAACATAATTAAACACATTGTGTAATGATGTTATTGTTAGGGAACGATGAACCAAATACAAAGAGAAATAGTAAAGAGAATCTAAAAATATACTGGCAGACTGAACCCCGCCAGGGGTGCTGCCCCCTTGGACCCTCTACATATATGCAAAGCGTACAATGATGAATAAATAGGGGTTGAAAGACAGTGCTCTCGGAACAAATTTTGATTGTAAAGATACTTATGAAAAAAAAAACGCTATATTTTTACTTATTAGTTTGCCCCTCTTGAAAATTAAGGCTGAATTGTAGAAACTAAAGCAGAGGAGAGGAAGATAGAAATTTATTATTCTTTCGTATCTGTTTCATTGTACAGAGATGAATACTTATAGAGACATAAAAGAATACGGATGGCTTATTTACAGAGCTGCCATCAGTGTAATTACAAAGAAATATAAGTAACAGCTAGTCTATTCTAACACCCCCCTTCAAATTGATGGGTCATGACAGACAGTCAATTTGTCTCTAAGAAATACAAATCTAGGAGTAGAGAGAGATTTCGTAAAAATATCGGCGACTTGATCCGTGGTACTGATTGGTAGTAGCCGAATGTTCATTTGGGATATGTGATCTCGTAAGAATTTTTGGTCAATCTCCACATGTTTCGTACTAGAGTGAAACATTGGATTGTTGGCCAATGCAATGGCTGACATATTGTCACAATGGAGATCAGTTGGGTAATCTTGAGACAAACCGAATTCCGAGAGTAGGCGTCTTAACCATACAATGTCTGATGTCAAGGCTGCAAGTGCTCGGTACTCGGACTCTGTAGAAGATCGGGAAACTGTACGCTGTTTTTTGACTGTCCATGAAACAAGAGTGTTGCCTAAGAACGAGCAGTAGCCTGAAGTAGATTTTTTGGTAATTGGGTCTCCTGCCCAGTCGGCATCTGAAAAAGATTTAAGAATTAAGTTAGATTTTGTTATAGGTAACCCATGGTGTAGCGTACCTTTGATATATCTGAGCAATCTTTTGAGAAGATAGAAGTGAGGTGGTTGAGGATCGTGCATGTGTTGTGAAAGAAGATTAACACTGAAAGATATGTCCGGGCGAGTTAACGTAAGATATTGCAAAGAACTAATGATCCGACGATAAAGAACAGGTTCATGGAGCTTTTCTGTGTTGAATTCCGCTGGCATCTTAGTGCACGTCAGATTGGCTAGCTGATTGCAATTGGTCATGTCCGCTTGGCTGAGAATAGAATACGCATATTTCGCCTGTGAGAGAAAATAAGAAGTGTTAGTTTTGTGAATTTTTAGACCAAGAAACTCGGTGCTTCATCGTGAATTCCTTGTGCAAGCGAGAGATGATGTTCTGTATTTGAAGAGAATCTGAGCCAGTAATGAGTATGTCATCGACGTAGATGAGCAGATAGATTTGGGTTGTCTTTTGGCTGTAAATTAAGAGCGAAGGATCCGCCTTACTGTGAGAGAACCCGAGAGTTATAGGAAATGAGGTGAACGTGTTATACCACTGTCTTGGCGCCTATTTCAACCCATAAATTGCTTTGTCCAATTTACTTACATAACCTGGATGTGAGCGATCTTCAAAACCTCTCGGCTGTGTCATGTAAACAGTCTCCGATAGAGATCCATGGAGAAACGCATTAGCCACATCCAACTGTTGTACCGGCCAGTCATTATGCAGAGCTATGGTGAGCAGAATACGAATCGTAGGAAGTTTAACCACTGGACTGAACGTTTCGGTGTAATCGATACTGAATTCTTGATTATTGCCTTGAGCCACCAGTCGCGTCTTGTACTTGGCGATGGAACCATCGGTGTGATATTTGGTCCGGTATGTCCATTTTGAGCCAAGTATGGAGGCGTTTTTAGGTGGTTCAATCAAATGCCACGTTCCTTGTTTTTGAAGTGCAAATATTTCCTCGGCCATGGCTTGACGCCAGTGCAAACTCTTGGATGCCTCTGAGTACGTAGTGGGATCTATAGCCTGAGTGCTGAGAGTTTGAATGTGAAGTAGATTTAATTTATTTGGGTGCCGGAGCGAACCAGTTTTACTACGAGTTATCATAGGATGCGAGGAAGCAGTATTAACATTTGTTGTTGGAGCTGATCTTGTTGCTTCTGGTACCGGTATTTGAGCAGTTGGAGGTGGGTTAGGAGGTTGAGGAGACGTAAGGTCTTCAGGGATTTTCGTAACCTGCTTATTTTGATTAGCACGAGGTACATTACTAGTAGATGCAGGTATAAGTAAAAACGGGTTAGTATCAGAGGATTGTCTAGTTATTGGCGAAATAGATGAAGATAAAGGAAAAATGTTTTCATAAAATGTAACATGTCGAGATACAGTTATTTTGTGTGTAGCAAGATTGAGACATCTATAACCTTTGTAGATGTCAGAATAACCGAGAAAAATGCATGGTTGCGCTGTGGGCATGAGTTTGTTCCTGGCAGATGAGGGGATAACGGATAACATTTGCAACCGAACACTTTGAATTCCGCATATACCGGTTTCCTGTGAAACAGCAGCTCGAAAGGAGAACAATTTTGGGTTGTATTGGATGGTAACCTATTTATGAGGTGAACGGCAGTGGTTGTAGCGTCCGGCCAGAAGGAGTGAGGCATGGATGCCGTAAGAAGCAGAGCTCTCGTTGTTTCAATAATGTGCCTGTGCTTGCGCTCGGCAAGCCCATTCTGTTCCGAAGTATAGGGACACGATAACTGATGCGTGATACCGTGCTGAGTTAAGAAATTCTTAAAAGCAGAATTTACAAATTCGGAGCCACCGTCCGTGCGTAATGTTTTGATACGAGATGAGGTGAGATTCTCAATTTTATTTTTAAAATTAACAAATGTAGAAAAAACATCAGATTTAAAACATAACGGAAATATCCATGTGAAACATGTATAATCATTAATAAATATTACGTAAAATTTAAAACCTTGAGCGGAGACGGTTGGAGCAGGGCCCCAAACATCGCTATGAATCAAGCCAAGAGGCTGCAATTGTCGATGGGAAGAACTAGAGAAAACAGTTTTATGGGATTTCGTAGCAGAGCGCAATTCACAGCGAGTATTTTGTTTATTCATGTGTAAAGACGGGTTACAGCTAGAAATGAAATCAAAAATAGTTTTATGAGGGTGTCCAAGTCGTTGATGCCGAAGCCGCGGCCAGCGCTTGATGTCGAGCATTCGCTGGTTTGATAGGAATGGCGTATAGGCCGTCAGTGGACGTTCCTCGAAGAAGGATATCCTGTGTCGCTAGATCCTTCAAAACAAAACCATATGGATCAAAAGTAATATAAATATGGTTATCTTTGGTTAGCTGAGAAATAGACAGAAGATTGTATTTGAGAGAGGGAGTATGAAAAATTTTGGTGAGTCGCAGCTTACGAGAAGGGGTAGGTAAGATACCCGCCCCTGAATGAGCAATGCTGACAGAGTTACCATCGCCTATGGTCACATTGTCGGATCCACGGTATGGCTGAGTTATGAACATATTTTCCACCGAGTTTGTGAGATGAGCTGAAGCCCCTGAATCCAAGAACCAGTTGACATCAGGTGTGTCCGACGAGGCCAATAGAGCCGTATCTGAGTTCTTGGTAGGAACCATATATTGCAAGTTGAGGCGATGCCAACACGAGGTAGCGGAGTGACCTTTCTTGGAGAAAATCTGACATATTATAGATGCAAAGGGATTGTTCCGATTTTTGTTAGACAAACCAGTTGAGTTCTTGACTCTGGATATACTACCTCGACCTCGATTTGTATATAGGGCCATGGTAGGATCAGGTGTAGAAGCAAATCTTGCTGCGTCAGATGCCAGATTGATCTACTCACTTAGTAAGAGGGGATATAACTGATCCAGCGTCAGAGGGAGCGGCGTGGTTCGAATTGAAGATTTGAATGACTGATACTGTTGCGGGAGACCGTTGAGAATGTAATGGATCACGTCTTCAGCATCAACGGAAGAACCTGCCGCAGCGATTTGATCCACTATGGATTTTATTTCTGAAAGATAGTCAGTCATTGACCGATTCTTGAGCTCAACATTGTGCAACGCATTCTTAAGTTGGATTATCTTGGAGCGGTTTGTTGCTTGAAATCGTGTTTCAAGAGCGGCCCAAACCTGCGCAGTAGACTCAAGAGAGATTACGTAGGGAAGTATTGATGAAGAAATCGTAGAGCAGATAGACGCCGACAGATTTTGATCTGTCAGAAGCCATTGCGCATAGAGAGGATTCGGAGCGGAAGAGCCATCGGAGAGAATCGTCATAGGAGGTGGCGACGAAATTTTTGGATCAAGAAAATGGAGAAACCCATTTGCACGCAACGTCTTGGTAATCGTGGAGCGGCCCAAACCTGCGCAGTAGACTCAAGAGAGATTACGTAGGGAAGTATTGAGGAAGAAATCGTAGAGCAGATAGACGCCGACAGATTTTGATCTGTCAGAAGCCATTGCGCATAGAGAGGATTCGGAGCGGAAGAGCCATCGGAGAGAATCGTCGTAGGAGGTGGCGACGAAATTTTTGGATCAAGAAAATGGAGAAACCCATTTGCACGCAACGTCTTGGTAATCTGAGATTTCCAGATCATAAAGTTGTCCGGCGCAAGCGGAGTGGTAACAAGATTTCGGAGGTTGGAGACGACGAATTTTAGCGTCGCGGGGATGAGATGGTCATCTTGATGAGCGCCATCATCCCTGTCGTGATGCCTGGAAGAGGCGGAATCGGTCATTTCGCAGGATCAAGAACACCTTCCTGATACCATGTAGAAACTAAAGCAGAGGAGAGGAAGATAGAAATTTATTATTCTTTCGTATCTGTTTCATTGTACAGAGATGAATACTTATAGAGACATAAAAGAGTACGGATGGCTTATTTACAGAGCTGCCATCAGTGTAATTACAAAGAAATATAAGAAACAGCTAGTCTATTCTAACATGAATCTATATCTCCCAACATTAATTGAGGTTCGCCATAGCTCTTCCAAGAAACCCCAAAGATAAATCCACGCAGATCAGAAGAAGTCAAATAATTATGGCAATCAGCTATTGTGGATATGAAAAAGCCCACAAAAAATAAGGTCAACATTCCAATGGTGATCCAATATCCTCCAAAATAAGATCCATCCCGCTCCGCAGTCCAGATTTTAATTGTGATCCAATACAATCCAAAATAATATTTATCCAGCTCCGCAGAAATCAAAGTAGAGCAAGTGCAAAACAACAACATGAAACATAGTAAATTAAGAATAATATAGATCTTTGTACATGTCTAACAGGGGCGGAACCCCTTTGATCCCAATTGCTCCTTTTTTTTCATTATAAGATTATTTAGATAATTTGTTCTTCTCAGTTTATTTTTAGTCTTTATTATAAAAAGTTTTAGGTAATTGCCCCCCCTAAAAATTTTAAAATAGTATAGTCTTTAGACAATTGCCCTCATTATAATTAAATATATTGTGTAGATGTGTTATTGTTAGAAAACGATGAACCAAATACAAAGAGAAATAGTAAATCAAAATTTGTTCCGGGGCACTGCCCCCAGAAACTCCAGTAGAATCGCTACCCCTTGACCCCGCGACCTAACCGGACAGGTCGAATCCTGCCACGGGTTGCTGCCTCCTTGGGCCCCCGACATATTTGTCAATAATTACTTATGGTTGGTTCTGCCCCTCATGTCTAGGTATAACAATAGAGATAACAACATATTTGATTTTAAAAATAATGATATGAGCACGACTTTCCTAAAAATATGATTATTCCTTTCTTGTCAAATCTAATAAGCAGAGATATTATGGCTAAAAGGAAATATTTTTTGCTAAGCTTGTAGGTGATATATATTATCTTAGCAATTAAGCACTTGCTGCAAGACAACTTCCATATGAAAAAAGTTTACAAATGGAATGGAGCATTTTAGAATATATAAAGATAGCTAGAAAAAAAAAAGTGATTGTGATTTTCTTTGTAATG
Source organism: Dendrobium nobile (assembly GCA_022539455.1). Taxonomy (NCBI): domain Eukaryota; kingdom Viridiplantae; phylum Streptophyta; class Magnoliopsida; order Asparagales; family Orchidaceae; genus Dendrobium; species Dendrobium nobile. The sequence continues at coordinate 30,089,037 of CM039730.1, forward strand.
ATAATAGAGTAGGGGTGTCAATATTTGACACGACACGAAAATCCGATCCGAACTCGACCCGGAATTTTCGGGTTAGACCCATTTGAAAAATGGGTCGGGTTTGGGTTGACCCGACGGGTTGACAGGTCAACCTGGAAACCTGTTTGAACCCCTGCAGCAGACCTGCCCCCCCCCCCCTGCCAGCATGCCCGCGCGGCTGCCCGTGACCCTGCCTGCGAACCAGCCCTGTGCGACCATACCCGCCTCGCACAGCCCCGCCCCCGCGCGACCACACCACACCACGGGTCAGGTCGAGTCAACCTGGCAACCCGCCAGGCCCGGGTACGCATTTCCAACCCGTTTTCCTACCCAGGTCGAGTTAGGGTCAACCCGTTTGAACCCGTGTTAGTTCCGGATTCGACCCGAACCCAACCCGTGACCCGAAATTGACAACCCTAAATAGAGAGGGCATGTATCCTGAACTAATAATACCTCTACTAATACGGATAAATATGTGTGGCTGCCAATATATTTTTACTTATAAAAACTTAAAGTAGATTTTTTTTTTTTTGAAAATATATCCTATTTAAAAGATCGCTCCTTTGTTTAATGAGCTAAGTTGATCAAACACTACGTTCCCTTAAATTCAACTCATTTATAATCATAATAGTAGGAATATACTTACCTGTATGCATACATTTGTGATCTGTTATATATATATATATATATATATATATATATATATATATATATATATATATATATATATATATATATATAATATATATATATATAACAAGTAATTTAGTCTTCCGGCATGTATTATATTAATTTCATAATAAATTGATTGCAAGCCCTAATATTATGCATAAATTTATTTATTATTTTTCATCTAATTTTAATGACTGCATTTGAAGAATATTAGAAGTGTACATGCCTATATATATATAAATTATTTATAAATATGCAAATATTTTATGTAATATTCATATAACATTTAATTTCATTGATATAAAAAGTATTGACATACTTTTCTATTTATTATATCATTTTTAATTTTAATTTTTTTTATTAACGTGCATCATGTGCACGGATATTTACACTAGTCTATACTACTATTATAAGTGAGGCTTGAGTTTCCACCCCTATTAAATCCTGATCGTTCATTTTTTTATCAAAATTAATCTAAACCTTTAAAAACTAAAATTCTTACCGTTGCTATCAATTTTAATCATTCAAAATTTATTTAACAAAATTAATGTTGATACCGAGCTTTTAATCCAATTAATATCGTTCTATTTGTAAATTTAATGCTTTTTTCGCAATTTTCGCCCTATTTTGTTAATTTCACACTTTCGCCTCTTTGCCTTCCTGTTTCGTGATTTCTTCCCTCTTCAGCTTGCCCAAGCCATCTTCTCTAGTTGGTTTCTTTCTCTAGAACTTCTTTGACATCTCTTCTTACCGTCATTTACACCCCTCGTAGGTTTCTTTCTTCAATTTTTCAGTCTCTTGAACTTCTATTTCTTTACTTTCTATTGCTTCTACACCTATGGATCTCTAATTCAATATATTTTAATATTCATGGTGCCTGGGGGTGTCAATATTTGACACGACACGAAAACCCAACCTAGACCCGACCCGAAAAATCCGGGTTGGACCCGACCCGATTTCAAAACGGGTCGGGTTCGGGTTCCAGAAATTGACCCGTTTAAAAAACGGGTTGGGTTCGGGTTGACCCGACGGGTTGCCGGGTCAACCCGTTTTGACCCGAAACATGCAGTCCGAGTCTGAGCCAGCCCGAGTCCGAGCCAGCCCGCGTCCACGCTCGTGCCCAACCGCGTCCGCGCTCAAGCGATTGCGTCTGCGCAGCGCCCCTCTGCCGCCAATCCGCCCGCACTCCCGCGCGCTGCTGGCGCTCCGCTCGCGCTAGCGCGATGCGTGCGCTGCTGCCGCTCCGCGATGCGCTCGCTCGCGCGCTGCCGATCGGTTTCGGGTCGGGTCAACCTCACCCGCCGGGTCGGGTTCGGGTTCAGATTTTCGACCCTTTTGCCTAACCGAGTCGGGTTAGGATCGATCCGTTTGAACCCGGGTCAGTTCCGAGTCCAACCCGAACCCGACCCGTGACCCGAAATTGACACCCCTAATGGCGCCTTCATTTCCACAGTCATGGATGGTATCAATGGCAGCCCTATTAATTTAATTTGAGCTCTTTTTTAGTATATAATATGAGATTAAAATCTCATTCCATTTTAACTAATTTAATATTTAAATTAAATAATTCATCTTATAAGTAAAACCTAAGGACAAGTTGCTTTTAAAATTTATGCTTACATTATTTAAAATTCGAAATGAGTCGTGAAAAAGAAACGAAAAAATTGACGTGATTGCTTACATTAGAACGATAAGTATATTTTATCATAAATACACATGCATTTATTATACAATTTTTATTTTTTAAATTTTTATTTATATGTATCATGTGCATGTATATTTATACTAGTCTATACTACTATTATAAAAAAACTTGAGTTTCCACCCTCGTGCAATCCTAGCCTTACATTTTATTCATTAAAAAAATATCATGACCCTTCATTCTATTTTATATATTTAAAAATATCATAAAATTATTAATTTTAATATTTATTATATATAATAAATTCTTAACGGTTGCCCCTTACTTTCAATTAGGGCTGCAAACGAACCGAGCCGAGCCGAGTATGTGAGTGTTCATGTTTGCGTTCATTTAATATCAGCTTGTTCAAATTTGGTTCATGTTTGTTCGAGCTTTAGCGTTTGTGTTCATGTTTGGTTCATTTAAATTAAGGAGTGTTCATGTTCGATTCATGTTCAGTTCATGTTCGTTCGTTTAGTGTTTATCGAGCTTGTTCGCGAACATATTTAACAAATTTTTTTAACTATCAAATAAACATGTTCATGAACATATCTATAAACAAACACATTTATAATAAAATCAATTGTCTATGTAACAAAGGTAATGATTATTTATATTGATTAATTCTATAGTCAAATAATAATTATTTTTATCGAGCTTATTCACTAGTTCAAAATCGAACATGAATCGAGCTTTTATCGAGCTTAATGTCGAGCTTGTTCACGAACTTCAAATGATGTTGTTTGCGAACATAAATGAGCCGAACGCATTAGTGTTCAAGTTTGTTTATTTAATAATCGAGTATTTAAAATATTGTTCAAGTTTGTTTGTCTAGTTAATTAAACGATTGCAAACGAGCTTTAGTCGAACCGAACAACGAGTAGCTCATCGAACGTTTGGTTCGCTTGCAGCCCTACTTTCAATTACAGATCCACCCGTTTCGATTCGACTTCCTTTCATTTTAATAATAATTATAATTTTATTCATAAAATTAATGGATTAATGAGTTAACTATGTAATTAATTGATAAGCGAATATGAAGGACTCGCTTCCGTTTCAGGATGTCGAGTAACAGTAACGAGAAGATGAAAGGGACGACCGCACAAATGAAGCTCGATCGACGTCGTTTCGATCGCTTGGAGCCGCGTGAAGACGAAAAGGATGAGGAAGATAATAAGGTTCACTCTCGTGAGGAAGACGGGGAAGCAAGACGAATGGCGTTCATTTTCTCTTGATGAGAGGGAAATACGAAGAGTTAGGAGGTCGATTCCATCTGATTCACCCAAATCGAATTCGTCAACGCTCTCGGCTCTCGTCCTATTTACGATTCGGCTTCCTACGAGTAGCGATAAATTTTCAATAACCCTTCGTAAACCCTATTACATCGCTAACTTATATTTCCACACCTAAGGCGAGAGATAGAGTGAGATAGCAGGAGTCGTTGTGGATCTGCATTTGCGCTGGGATCGGTACAGTCGGTAGATGAAACCCTCCACGCTGCTTTGTCACACCATTGACTCAACACTGCTCCACATCGCCCACATCAACGATCTTTCCGTTGTTCCCGATTTTATCCTTGTGGAGCTCTTCCTGGTAATCGTCAGTCCATCTCCCCTCTTCGTACTCTCTTATCCATCTTTTATTATTGATAGCTAATATCATATGTCTTTTGGTAGGATTGATGTCATTTTCGCACCTGAGGCTATCAGGCAAGTCTTTCTTTTTCTTGTTTCTCTTTATTCTCTCTGTTTTTTGTTTGTTTGTTCTCTGTTTTAATTTTTAATATAGTTCATTTTTTCTTTTTATTGTATGATCTAATCTGATATATATATACTGCATTGCTTCTCTACGTTCAAGTTTGTGAAAGAAGAAGATGATTCCTCAGTTAATTTAGTTCTTAAAGTTCTGAAAATTATTTTGAATTTTCAGAATTTTTTTTTAAGATTTAGCCATCGAAGTTCTGCTTGTTGATGTTATGATATACTTATTTCAGCACTACAATTACTGGCAAAGGTATTTCAATATACATCAGTCATTTCAACTACTTTTGGAAGTTCTTGCACCACAAAGTTCTGTCTATGATAATTGAAAACATTTGTATCATGTAACTTTGTCATTTGTAGCTATTTTTTTCCCAAATTTTTATAGGCATTGCTTTAGCTACAGGCTAATTAAGGCTTCGCTTAGGACAACTTTTTAAAGCAAATTTTTAGTATAATTTTTTTTTTGAAATAAAAAGTTTTGTTCTGAAAAGTTTTTTTAAAAGCAAGAAAAAGGCTATCTCAAATGAAGCCTAATAATACTCTCCACAAAATCGCCTCAAATTGATCATTTAGAATTTTATTTTGCATTCTTTTGACATAATTATTAAGGTTGTTAACTTACTAATCATTGAATTATTGAGCTAAGTAGCTAGCAGCTCCATGTGATCATTACTTCAGCGCTTTGTTGACAAATTGGAGCTATACGATATGAATTTTCTATTGTGATGCAATCATGTTTGAGAGTTTAGAGAACTTAATGGATTTTTTTTTTTGTAGTAATTTTATTTTACTTCAAAAGGTAGGTTGGATTTGTGTATTGATAGAATACTAAAAGCAGAGTATGAGTGCTATTTTGTAAAATAACTACAAAAAAAAAAGTTTCTACAAAAAAATATTCATTAAGGCTTTCTTTGAAACAACTTTTTTACTATTTTCTAAAATAATTTTTTAGTACAAAAATTTTTAATTTATACAAAATTTTTTAATAGAAATCTATTTTAGAAAGTAGCAAGAAATTTATCTCAAATGAAGCCTAAGTTACAATGAGAAACTATTGTATGATTTCTGAGATAGAATTAGAAGAATAAGTGATAATGCAATTGTTAATTACTAATGTTGTTTCATAGGAAAATATTCAGATTGTAAAAATCATGAGGCCTAATGCAATTGAAATGATTCTTTTCGGATGGGTTACGGGTTAAAAATGATCTCAACTATTTCAAGAATACAACAAACGTGGTAATCATGTGCAAATCTTAATTTGGATTTGTCTCTCTCATTATGAGAGAGATTCTATCCAAAACTCGCTTTACCAACTCAATTTCTCACATATAACAATAGATTTTTCTCCCGTATTATTCTTTTGTGGGATATTGTTTAGCTATTCCCCTCTACAGGCATATGCTTTGTCATAACTGATAAGAACAAATCATCAATGTAATTGTTCAACTAAGATCTATCTATAGCTCTTTTAGGTTATGCATATATATATATCTATCTTTATATGGAAATTGTAGATATTGTTAGCAATTTAAGTAAACTTACCATCCATTTCTCCTCAACCGGGTTTATAAATTTTGAAAAAAAAAAGCAAAAAAGTTAATTTACTAAAATTCTAATTATCAAAATAATCAATAAGAAGGCAAACATCCTGTTCTTGTTGTCAACAATTTCAAGAAAGTTGCAAGCCATTGTTGCAGCCACAAAGTTCTTTCTCTTTGCGGGATTGAGAACTAACACTATAAGAGAAAACCACAATTTCTTCGGTGCCCCCTGAAAACCTGAATCCTAACCCCTAATCGTATTTCTTGATTTGATACAACACCAAACCTTTGAGATAGCATCCAAACATATTATAGTTCTCACACCTTTAACAACTAACTCTTCATTCTCTTTATCATGGATGGCTTCTTTTTGTAGCGGAAGATAAAAGACCTCTTAAGGTGGACTATTTAACTGATGGATCTTTACATGGATTAGGAGTAAACCCACCTGCAATAATCAAGAATGATCTTAGATTTTTATAGATCAAATTTAGATTAATAAGTGAAAAATTCATTGTTTGTATAATTAATGTGATTGCTTTATATACTCTGTTTTACCCAAACTTAATATTATGAAGCATACCTATTTATGCACTATTGATGTCAAATAATTACTTTACCTCAAATAAATAATATAACGCGCTTTTGCTTTTTAGTTTACTAGTATAAATGCCCGTGCACATGGTGCACGAGAATAAAAATTTAAAACATAGGAAATTATAATTAAAATTTTAGTTGGCATATTAAAATTTAAATATCAATAATAATATATTTACATTTTAATATGATTATTTTGAGAGCATCCACTAAACATAGTAGTTTTATATTATTTTGTGTATAAATGCAGGTGCACATGGTGCACATTTTAATAATTTAACAATTTTAAAGTATAAATGAAAAAATAATTTGACTGTGAAGCAAAAAAAAAAACAATAGGATGGGAAAAAATAAATGCTCGGCTGTGAAGAAGAAGAAATGCTCGGCTGAAGATGAGAAGTTGCGTTTGACATATTCATACATGTAGTTAATTGGTGAAACGTTGGACAACGAAAACTCGGCTAAATGAGACACCAATCGGCATTGAAAAGGAAGGGTGAAAGTATTAATTTTTTTTACGTCAGGCTATTGGAACCGAAAAGGAAAACAACAAAAATCCTGTGAATTTAATTTATGAACTTGTTAGGTGGATATTTGAGTAATTAAAAAGGTGTAAAATTTGGGTGGAAATGAAAGGTTAGGATTTAATTTGAGTAATTAAAATGGAAAGCTGAGATTCTATTTGGATGGAAACTCAAGCCTCTTTATAATAGTAGTATAGATATAGCTAAATTTATTATTTAAACATTTATGTATTGACTATTTATGGCACTATTTTCATGTTATGGCCTTATTTTTCTCTTTTTCAATTACTTAGAATAGTTTGTTAAACATAAATTTTGATCATAAATACCTTAGAATAACAAAGATAAGGATGACGAAACTTCAATATTTATTTAGTTCAATATATTTCCTCTTCTGATATCAAGCTCATTTTCCCAAAATATGAGTTCAGCTAAGCTAGTAGCATACTCCATAAAATAATAGGTTTCTAAGTTTAAAATACAATTCCTGATGATTTCCTGATAGAGTTGATAGTATACCTTCATAGATCACTCTACACCTGCAATGGCAACTACTATATTGATATAATCTTAACAAATAACAATAGAAATAGATGCAATTTGTTAAGGATGTATTATGAATTATATGGGTTATTAATAGGTCTTTGTGAGTTGTTGAGCTCATATTTAGTCACATTAATTCATTCAGTACCCAATAGATAATTTAAGGAGCTCAAAAGTTCTTTTTTGGGTGAACATAAGGTGTAATCCATTTCATTCACTGTGAAAAATAATTAGGAAGGCAAAAGCCTTAAATACAACTCCATGAAAATGAGAAATATATGAGCTGCACAAATTTACACTTTGGAGAATAAATTCAAAAGAGAAAAAAAAGACAAGAACAATCAGATAAGATCCTAAAAGAGGACTCAGATTGGGAAAAAGTTACATGAAATTCAGTTAAAAATAACTGGTAAAATAGCTTCGCTGTTGCCAATAATTGAAAGAGCATCCCATCGTCATTGTCCTAGCTTTCATTGCAGCTCATATTCGAGTGAAAAACATTGTCATGGATACAGACCTCCCAGCTTGATGTTTTTGCCACAACCTGACTTATGATATGAGATATGGTAGGTTGGCATTGAAATATCTTGCCAAATTTTCTATTATTTCTTTCACGCAAAATGTGATAAAGAATGCAACAAACAGGAAAAAAAAAAGAATATGTTTAAATTTCTCACACCACAGGGAGCCCCTCCATGTGGTCAAAAGTTTGATGGAAGTTCAGTCTTAAAAAAAAAAAAAAGCAAAAGCAGGAAGGATTGCATGCAGAATAGAGAATATATAGTCACACTAAAAAAATTGATACTTAAGAGATCCAGGATGTGAGAAATAGAAAACGTCAATTAGGATTTGCAGAAATATTACGAGAAGCTAGAGCATCTATAGGTTTGAGGCATCCCACCAAAGCAAAGCCAGATGAAACAACTAAACCACAAAAAGTAATTTTTTCTACCCTATAAACTTGATATCAATCCTTAGTTGGAAAGCTTCCATAGTAAGAGTTGATGTAGGCGCCAAAAAAGATAATTTTTATAAACTTTTCAAGGGAATTCATCAGCAGCTGCATTGGTTTTTTTAACCGCATATAACATATTACCAAAAATTATGGGAAATCAGGTTGGGGAGCGCCATTCACCAGGTTGGGAAGCGCCATTCACCAGATTTGCTTATGGAATATCTTCTTATGGAGGAATGAAGAATGCTAATATTTAAGTTTCCTGACAGAGAATTGAGATCAATAAGCTCAAATCAATTCCTTCCAGTGCAACAAGGATCACAGACCAGGGATGATTTGTTTGCATTGCTCACATTGAAAGATATAGAGCTCCTGTAATTAGCAACAATATTGATCAAATTGTTCCAGCAGTTGCAAGACTTTAATGAGGTCGGCTTCCATAGGGAAGTATATTTGCAGTTTCACAATATGGCAAGGAAAGCATCACCGGAAAAAAACCATTGTACGAGGAAGCAACTATAAGCATGATTCGTTGCAAGGTTCGAGGAAGCAACTATTTAGAGAAGGAAAGCCTAAGCCAGTTTTTTTTTTTTTTGCAAGGTTCGTTGAAAGAGATCAAAAGAAATTTCTTAGTGTTAATATCTCCATGAAATAAAATATAAAATAAAATCTATTTTAGCTGAATTTATCTTCCTGCCCTACTTTAATCAGTTCAATTCTGAGGAAATTAATAAGGGAAACAAACATGTCCATTTGAAGGAGAAACCAGGCAATATACAATCATTTGGTTATAACAAGAAAGAATAAATTGCTCTATAATTTAAGAGAGAAATCAACCACTTACCATCGTTGTTCTTGGAGAGAGATGAGGTATTGCACGCAAGAGGATAGAAGGGATATCCGGGGTGGACGGGCTATACGCGACCAAGTAAAAAAAATAGGCTGGACTGCATGCGAGTAAGGAGAGGGAAAGATGGGATATGTACGCGGGCATGTAGGCTTCGTTAGCGAGAAGGCTTTGTGAAAAAACTTCTTTAGCTACTCTATCAAAGGAAAGGGCATGAAGAGTTTCAAAATCAGTGAGTGGATTCGAAGAGGTGCGAAATAACCCAAAGAAGAAATGGCAGAGGGTTATAAAAAATTTCGTGTGAAGCCATCGCTAAATTAGAAACCGCTCATCAGTGAAATCGAAGGGGAAAAGCGTTTAATTTTTATTAGAGAAACCGTTTGTTTAATGTAATTAAAACTTCCGCCCAACGGTGAAATAAATGGTTTAATAAATGTTTTGTAGAAAGCAAAAAATGAAGAATATGAAGAGTGCTAAATGAACGTTCTAGATTATTTTCAAATTTATAAATGAACGATTAGGATTTGCTAAGAGTGGAATCCCAAGTCACTTTTATATAGATAGTATAGATATATCAAACTTATTTCATGTTTTTCATCGAGAATAATCTACTTATTTTCTTTCAATATTATAATTTTGATAAATTTCTTAGTTAGTATTATGAAAGCTATTTATTTTATCTTGTTTTCTTTGATTTCGACACTTTCATATTGTTATTTTTCGTTTCTATTGCATTTCAGGAATGAAACTTTTGTTGCCTGTTTGAAGTTCCAATTTGTATCTCACCAGTTAATATGGAACATGAATCTCAACAGTTTACATTACAATGAAGAAAATATTGATTTATGTAGCCGAACCCATGTAATGGTAGAAAGGCTTGATGTTATTGTTTTTAGCATTAGTTCATAGTCAAGGGGTTGGTGAATCTCTCTCTCTCTCTCTCTCTCTCTCTCTCTCTCTCTCTCTCTTACACCAACTATAAATGTCCCTGGCCTTTTTGCCTTCTCCTCCTTTTCTCCCCTATATTATATGTATTTAACAAGCTATATGAGGAGCTGTAATTTTCGATTAAGGAATTTTTACAATCAAAGACATGAATTTTGTAGTTTTGGATTCCAATCTCACTAACCTTCAAAATTCTTTGTTTGAGATGTATGACTATCCTCAAGTTACGGCCAATTATGTGCATTTTCTTAAATTGTTTGACTTCACCCTTGAATACTTGCTATTGCTTGTATGTCATCACGTTTATGATACCCACACAATTTCCATTGACAATTTCAATGCAACATTCTAGAGGAAATGTTTTTTTGCTGTGCATCTTTTATTTTTAAGAATATATGCATGCACCTTATAGTTCTTATATCTAATTTCTATGCTCTAGCTTTCAACATGAGGAGAAATCTTCTGCAAACATTTTTAATCAATTACTTTGTTTTAAGATAACATATTCAGCTTTTGCAACATCTTTTTTGACTAATTTAATTTCTTTTCTTCAATTTAAAGTAGCGACATAATCTACAGTTTTTGGAACATCTCTTAGTGTGAAATGCCAAGCACACGAGTCATATGGGAGCTTATTGAGCATCATGTGCCATCAGACTGAGGAGTTTGTGTGATTCTGAAAGATCAATGTTGAACCGTTGGTTGGTTTCTTTATTTGGAAGTTACCATGGGCATCTTAGCATCTATAATATAACTCGACAAAGAGAATATCATCTTAAAACTCCTTTTTCAGATTAGTGCTGAGGGGGATATTCATGTTCATGATCTGGTACTTTTTATTCTGTTTATCGCACTATATTTTGATTTTGTACTAATAATGCTTATAATAAATTTATGGTATTTCTTTGGGTTTCTTGAGATCTCTATAATTATGTATTGTTCGACGATTCTGCCATGCAGTGTTACTACTATTAATGTCTCATTGTTTTATTTAAAGTAGATTAGCTTTTGAGCTTTTAACATATCTCAAATCTATTTTTTTTTAATTATTATTTAGGTTAATGTTTCCTTTGTTTTGTGTTGCAGATTTGGTGAATAAAATGTATGAACTTATTCTTGTGTATGAATTTTTCAGAAAAATATATAAATTTTTGTTAATATTATTAATAATTATAATTAATTATAGATATAAATAGTTTTATTTTTCTTAAATATAATTTAAATAAAATATAATTAAAATATTTATTATATGAATTTTTATTTTAAATTTTTTATCCACGTGCATTTAATGCACATGCAATACAACTAGTTATATTAAAAGCCCGAATCAAATTTAAGCCGAACTTCAACTTGGTTTGTCTACAGGCCTGAAACTTTTAGGGCCCAACAAGTTAATTGGACGTTTCTCAGCCAATTGGGCTTGTCTATGACCATATGAGCCCAACAGTTAATTGTATGTTCTTAACTTGCTTAACTCTTTCTTTTTACAGTTCTCTTTCTTGCGAAAATTATGCCTTCTCCGTAATCAAAGTTTATCAGTAAATATTCTATAAGTGACCCTCAATTTTTCTTAAGAAAATATCTTTTACATGACACACTAAATTGATGTTCCATCTTAATAACTTATATTAAAATAATAAAAATTATGCAGTTCATCTTAGGCTTCGTTTGGGACGGCTTATTTATTGCATTCTAAAACGGAGTTTTTTAGTACAAAAATAAAAAATTTTGTACTAAAACTCCGTTTTAGAAAGCACTAAAAAAGCCGTCCCAAACGAAGCCTTAGGCTTCGTTTGGGACGGCTTATTTATTGCTTTCTAAAACGGAGTTTTAGTACAAAAATAAAAAATTTTGTAGTAAAACTCCGTTTTAGAAAGCACTAAAAAAGCCGTCCCAAACGAAGCCTTAGTCTGTTGGAAAGAAGCTTTAGCTAACAACTAAGAGATCTTAAATTCGAGTCTTGCGTATCTAATGATATGTGTATGAATTATTTTTAGTTCAATCAATTTCTTTATATATTTTTATATACTAATATTCTTCTTCTTTTTTCTCAAGCATAATATTTAATCAACGTGTTCCTGATTGATCACTTGATAGCTATTTTCTTACAAAATTAGGGCTTGGGTTGGTACAGCTTCTTAATTCAAAAAAAAAAAAAAAAAAGCCTTAAAAAGCTGTCCCAAATGAAGTCTAGATTAGGACTTAGAAAGTCCAACTAAAAAAACTTATCCTGCATAAATAAAGTCATGTTGTTAACCTCTAAACCTTTTTATAGAATTGAGTCGACTCATATGAGACAACTTTTTAAGGTGTTGTATCTCAACGGAGAAATTATTTTGAGCGGATGTCGGACGTAGTTTTACGTACGGAGGTGAATCAGGTGAAATCACATCAGTAGTAGCGAGGCTCGCTACCGAGCAGTACTGAACAGTACCGAGCCGCCGTACCAAGTAAAGAGATGACGTGACACAGTATTCGAACGACGTTCAGCATCTGTAGAAAATAATTTTTCCACTCAAGCAAAAAATGACTTCTAAATGTAGAATTCTTACAGCGATTGGGCCCATAACATGAAACGCACTATCAGAGCCCACTCATCAAACTAAAGACATCAGCTCAAATAGATTGTAATAGGATAAGCTTATGTATTTACTGTGGTACACCATATCCTGGTTCAACCATATATCTATATATTGTATCTGTATCTTCATGAATAGAATAACTTTACCTTTCCATTTGTTTCTTTGTCCTGCTCTCCTACTCTTGCTCTGGGATCGCTACCATGACCTTCTACATGGTATCAGAGCTTTTCTAGCTTCACCGCATCTACATCCATGGCCTCCTCGTCTGTCTCTCAAACCGAAGAAACTAGGGATCAAGAATCATCTGATCCCACCGGCATTCCCACATCTCTGAAGTTCGTCGTCTCTAACCTAAAGAATCTCGTTCCCAATCACTTGTCCACTGAGAACTACTCAATCTGGAGAGCTCAGATCGTAAAAATCTTTCGGGCAAATGGTTTTCTGTCATTTCTTGAAACCACTGCTGAGGTTCCCCTCAAATTTCTTTCCGATGCTAATGGTTCCAAGAATCCTAATCCCGCCTATCAGCAATGGATCCTCACGGATCAAAACTTGGCGGCTGCTCTTTGTTCGTCGATCTCAGCTGCAATCTTACCATATATTTTAAATCTTGAGTCCACCGCTGAAATTTGGGCGTCGCTCGAGGTACGATTCCAGTCGTCTAATCGGTCCCGAGTCATACAGCTCAAGAACGAGCTGCACAACATATCTATGAAGAAGGCCACCATGACGCAATATCTTCAAGAAATTAAAGCATTGGTCGACAACATCGCGGCGGCAGGCTCCGCCGTCGACACTGAGGACATCATCCTCTACATCTTGAACGGCTTACCAGCGTCCTATCAAGCGTTCAAGACCTCCATTCGTACCATGATTCAACCCATCTCGCTGGATACTCTTTACTCTCTTCTTCTTAGTGAAGAGGTTAACATAGCACTGGAGTCCGCCCGCAACACCACGCAGTCTGATCCAACACTTGCATTATACACAAACAGAGGCCGTGGTCGTCGAGGTCGTGGAAGAAACTCGTCCGGTAATACTCAACAACGGAATAATCCTCCCACCACCTGCCAGATATGTAATAAAAGAGGTCATTCAGCGGCTGCTTGTTGGCATCGCCTGAATATGGAATATGCACCTAGGCAAACGGCGGAAGCTAACAGAGCTTTGACAGCCAACCAAGAACGTCCCTCTCAAGAATGGTACCTGGATTCGGGAGCTTCTTCCCACATGACGAACTCCTTCGATAATCTTTCCCTCGCTCAACCTTATCGTGGCTCGGAGACAATCACGATTGGAGACGGTCGCTCGATTCCTATCGCTCATACCGGCGACGGTCTTTTGCCTACGCCGGATCGTAAGCTTTATTTGTCAAATTTATTACACATTCCAAGCATTCAATTCAATTTGCTTTCCATCTCTAAATTAACTAAAGACAATAACATATATATTGTCTTCTCTCCTGACGGGTTTATTTTTAAGGACTTGCAGAGTCATCAAACGATCCTCACAGGACCGTGTCGCGCAGGACTCTATTCCCTTCCGAATCAAACGCTGACATCTACTGCCAAGGCGCTGGCGGCCACTAGCTCGGACGCTCGTCTTTGGCATGAGCGTCTTGGACATCCTAATAAGCATGTGTTTCAATCCATATGCCACAATATTCTACATTTGAAATTACCATCTGTTTTTCCTATTTGTCACTCGTGTAAAGCTGCTAAAGGCCATAAAAATGCTTTTGATGTTTCTTTAAATAGACATTCTGTTCCTTTAGCATTAATTCATTCTGATGTGTGGGGGCCTGCCCCCGTTGATTCGGTTCAAGGCTATAAGTATTACATTCTGTTTGTCGATGATTTCTCAAGGTATACCTGGATATTTCCAATGAGACAAAAATCGGAAGTCACCGACATATTTATAACTTTTAAAACCTTCAGTGAGAATCAATTTTCACAAAAGATTAAATGTCTTCGCACAGACGGAGGTAAAGAATATGTTAATAACCGCCTTCTGTCTCATCTAAAAGAATGCGGTATACATCATCAGCTATCCTGCCCCTATACGCCAGAACAAAATGGTGTAGCTGAACGAAAGCACCGGCACGTCATCGATACCACGAGAACATTAATGCATAGAGCCTCGGTTCCTTATAGCTACTGGCCAGATGCTTCTAATACTGCAGTGTACCTGATCAATCGCATGCCGTCCTCTAACACCAACAACACATCGCCGTTTCATCTACTGTTTAATCGACCTCCCTCCTATCAACACTTAAAAACATTCGGGTGCGCGTGTTATCCGTTAATACCGCCTCACCTTCGTCACAAGCTTCAACCAAATACCAAACCTTGCATCTTTATCGGATACTCGGATGTCTACAAAGGGTACAAATGCCTAGATGGTCACACGAACAAGATCCAGTTCTCTCGGCATCTAACATTTGATGAGCAGTCATTTCCTTTTTCAAAAGTTCAGTGCAACTCATCTGCAACAACGGCTGACATTCATCCCTCTCTTCTCATTCCACACTCTATAAGCACTTCTCAACACCAACATATTTTGTCTCATATTAATCCTATACATCTTACTAACACTACAGCATCTCCTTCTTCTGTTCAGGATACTCAAGTACCAACGCCGGATCATAGCTTAAACTTGCAGTCATCCGCTGTGCCTATATCTTCTTATACTCTGGAATCTGACAGTACATCACGACCGCAGCCTGCTCCTACTCATACAATGGTTACCCGTAGTAAAACAGGTAATCTAAAGCCTCGCCAAATGCTAAATCTAACACATCAACTGCAGCATTCTCCTTCTCAGTCGGAACCCAAGAACTATGCTGAGGCCGTCAAATCCTCTCACTGGAGAAGAGCTATGGCTCAAGAAGTTCTAGCATTACAACGCCAAGGCACTTGGGATTTAATTCCACCTCCTGCTAATGCGTCAATTCTTGGAAGCAAATGGACATTCCGTATTAAACATCATGCTGACGGATCAATAGCTCGATACAAAGCGAGATTGGTGGCTCAAGGAAATCGTCAAGAATACGGCATAGACTACACAGAAACCTTTAGTCCGGTCGCTAAGCTCCCAACAATTCGCATCTTACTCTCAGTCGCACTGAACAAAGGATGGCCGGTTCAACAACTAGATGTAGAAAACGCTTTTTTACATGGACTATTAGATGAAACGGTGTACATGGCTCAGCCCAAAGGATTCATAGATACAAACCATCCGGACTACATCTGTCGGCTTCGAAAATCAATCTATGGGCTTAAACAAGCTCCGCGCCAATGGTACAATACCCTCACCTCAACTCTTGTATCTCTTGGTTTTCAAACAAGCAAATCTGACTCATCTCTTTTTGTGTTTAAAACTGCCAATATTCAAATCTTTCTTATCATCTACGTTGATGATATGCTCATCACCGGCAACGATCAAGCAATGATCACTCGTCTTCTCGATCAATTAAATCAGAAATTTGCACTCAAGCATCTTGGTCATGTTCATTCGTTCCTCGGCATTAACATACAGCAAATCCCGCAAGGCTATTTTCTATCCCAGACGTCTTATGCTCAGTCGATTCTGGAAATAGCGAATCTCACTCACTGCAATTCACTGGCTAATCCTCTGCCAACCAAACAACCCACGGTCACTCCCAAGGATCCTCATCTGTCGGATCCAAGCTTATACAGACGCATCACAGGCTCCCTACAATACCTTACAATCACTAGACCTGATATTGCTTACGCTGTCAACTTCCTATCGCAACACATGCATAACCCGAACGAACAACATGTCTATTGTCTGAAGCGACTACTTCGATACATTAAAGGCACTAAGCACTTCGGTCTACCGATCACTGTAAGTTCTCTTCAACTCAAGTCTTTTTCTGACGCTGACTGGGCAGGTGATCCAGTGTCTAGAAAGTCCACTTCCGGTTACTGTTCGTTTCTTGGGGACACATTAGTCTCATGGACAGTCAAGAAACAACAAACCGTTGCTCGATCCTCCACCGAATCAGAATATAGAGCTTTGGCCGCGGTTACGGCAGACATCCTATGGCTACGTCAAATTCTTCAGGATTTTTCTATTCCCTTAGAAACTCCAACTGAATTATATTGTGATAATATGTCTGCAATTGCTCTTGCTAACAATCCCGTTTTTCATGCAAGGACCAAACACATCGAGATCGATCAACGCTTCCTCAGAGATCACATCATCAACAACAACATTGCTCTTCTTCCAATCAATACGATCGACCAAGTGGCGGACATATTCACCAAAGCCCTCTCAACACCTCGATTTCAGGCTCTTCGTCTCAAATTGACGGTGGTTCCCGACCCGTCACTTTGCCCGGGCGTATCAGAGCCCACTCATCAAACTAAAGACATCAGCTCAAATAGATTGTAATAGGATAAGCTTATGTATTTACTGTGGTACACCATATCCTGGTTCAACCATATATCTATATATTGTATCTGTATCTTCATGAATAGAATAACTTTACCTTTCCATTTGTTTCTTTGTCCTGCTCTCCTACTCTTGCTCTGGGATCGCTACCATGACCTTCTACACGCACAGTTGTAGATAGAAGGATAAACATGGCTGGACCCATTAATTTAAAGGTACAGTTCCATCGTTTAGTTAAAATAATTTTTATAAAATATATTTGCGATAGGAAGATTTAGTCATGCGGTGCAGCATTTCTTGACTGACGATGATAGGTCTTCTTCCATCAATTATATCTTCTTGTTGTAGGTGAGGAGATGTTAGAAGAATAAATGTCCAGAAGCTGAATTGTAGCTCACCGTGTAAACTTCTTAAGAAAATAATTAAAAAAAAAGGGGTAATGGCTCACACGTGTGACTGTCTGTATAGAAAAATGTGAGAGCGCGCAATGCTTTTGTCTTCTTGTAAATCCCTATAGAGGAATATGTGGCTCATCTTTTTTTTTTTTTAATTTGAAAATTAATGCTTCATTTGTAATAGTTTTCTTATTATTTAAAAAAAAATTTATTAAAAAAATTTTTAAAGCAAAAAAGAAAATAATGAGCTGTCCCATACATAACCTAAATAAGACAAAAATAATAATAATTTATATATAGATTTATTTTTTTGAGAAATTATATTTTACTCTAAGGAAAATATTATAATGACTTTAATCAAACTTATAATCGTTCATAAAGCAATGTTTATGTTCCAAATGCAATATATTTTGATTTGTTGGTTAGAAGTTTAGGCTGCCAATCAAGATATTTTGCATTCGATATATGATATGTGTAAGTTTATTATTGAATTCGCTCAAAGTTCTAAAGAAAATTTTGTGTTCCGATAAATAATGATAATTATTGCATGTTTAGGTATAATAAATATTAAAATAATGCAAAATATATCCTAAGTTTATTCATGCCTAAATATCAAATAATTTTATTTTTAATTATATAATATTATATGCTATACATTTTTTTTAAAGTCGCTGGTGGATGAGAGAATTTGCACCAAATTTAATTTTTTTTTTGGGAAAATAAAGGAAAATTCTTTCATTTTATGCATTTTTATATGACCGTTGATTGGTAATTTGTTTGTTCTATATAAATAGAAATGATTTGTCTGTCTGTGTGGTCCTTCCCTTCAGTCAAGCTAGGCCACTTGCCTCTCATGAATATGATGATTAGCCTATCTATTTCATAAATCCTAAATTTTTTTATTAAAACTAAAAAATTCAATTAGAATGAATCCATCAAAGTTAATTCTACATTTCTTTGAATAATAATTGTATCAATATAAATTTAAAAAGTATTAAATTTAATCTGAATACCAAAAATATTTGTGTACAATAAGTAAAAAAATAATTATAAATTTATATTATTAAGGTGTAAATATGATCACTTTATTTTTAAACTCATTGAAACACGGGCAGCACTAACTTTTTATTTTAGGGTGGACAAAATTTTCACATAAATAGAATAATACTTTAAAAAATAAAATGAGGATATAATTGAAGGTAAAATTTTGTATTTTATTATTATTGATAAATTGAAAATTATTACAAGCCAAAATATGATACTAAACAGGAAAATGGGTTTGCCAAATGCCAAACCTCAATTTTACTGGCTTTCTCAAGATCTGAACTCAGATTACAAGCGATTGGAGGCTTGGAGCTGGGCACGGATTGCAGGAGATTGCAGATTGTGAGAAACGATCGAACAAGGTTTGCGGATGCTGCTCTAATCATTCGAACTCAAAAAATATTTTCTATGTTGAAGCTAGACACGGTTGACAGGCGTTGGTGAATGTTTTTTACTGTGGGTTGAAAAATTTTTGCAGTTATGCGGTCTTTTTTTCTTGTGATGGGCAAACTAGGATTACAGGCGGAGAAATAACTAAAATACCATTAAACTATTTAATTAAAATTTTGAGGTGTCCACCCTCACATTGAAAATATGAATATCTATAGTAAGAATTAAGAAACATATTATTTTAAAGAAGGCTTAGGTAATATGAGGGCAATACTCGGCTAATAAAAAAAATGAGGCTAATTCTTGAAAAGAAATGAAGAGCAAAACGACCCTTTTGTTCTGTAGCCTTCAGAAAGGTAGGCGAAGTCAAGCATTTTAAAGAGGATAAATCCTCCCATCTCAGCTGCTCCAAGAATATAAAGGTAACTTGTTATTTAGTCTGAAATTACTAAGGAAGAGCTGCAAAATCCAGAGGATCAGAAAAGGACTGGGCAACAATTTTATCTTTTTGCATTTCTTTAGCATTGACGTATAAGCCCACCTCATCCTCCGAGCTAAGTGTCCAATCACTCTCTTTCAAAGGTGACATCGGCCTCATGGCCTCCCACATCTCTTCCGTTTTACCTGTCCGCTTGGACGTTTCTCAATGTTTTTACAACAACAAAAACAACATCAATTTTTTATCCCACTACGCGGGGTCGGTTACATGAATCTTTTTTCTTCATTGTGTCCTATTAAAGATCAAACTCTCGTTAAATCTAATAAAGAAAGGTCATTCATACCTTTCTTAACATAAGTCAAATCTAATACATATATACTCTTCTAAACGGGTCATTGGAAGGCCGCCAATTTATGTGACAAAATCATCTAAGGCGACTCTCTCTAATCTTATCTTCTACTGGAGCTACTCCAACCTTTTCACGTATATGCTCATTTCGTATCCTATCTCTAAAGGGTAAAACCACTCATCCACCTGAGCATCCTCAATGTTTTTACCCTCTCAACAAAAAAAAAAAACTATATGAGAAAATTTTTAATTAAAAAAAAAATTGCAAGAAAAATATTGCTTATTCGGGACAACTTTGAAAATATTAAAAATGTCATCTCAAATAAAACCAAATTCTTAAGTTTTGTTTGCGATAACTTTTGACTATTATTTTTTTCAATATTTTTCAATAAAATTTTATATTAATTTGTTTTAAAATAATAAAAAAAACAATCTCAAATAAAACTTTACTTAATAAATAATTTGAAAATGATTGCAGAAAGTTTATAAAATAAATATAAATAAATAAAGCTATTCACTCACCCAAACAGCTATGAGAATGGCGCCAAAATTCGCGCGATTTCTGGGAATGTCTTCTTCACATAGAAATTATTCAAATTTTGTCTAAGCACTAAGTGGCTGTGGGTGATGGCAATTAATAGTTGGTGAAACCGATCAATCACCCTCATTTACTATGTTGTTCTATTCACGAACCTGCATGGTAATGATAACTTTTTAATACTCCTGAATTAATCACAAATTATTGTTCTTTTAATAGAATAATTTTTTATCATAAAATAATAACTAAAGTAAATAAGTTATTTCAAATTTTATTATAATAAAAAATTTGACCTAGTTTAAGAGGGAAGTTAGATTTGGACTTACGAGGAGTATAACTACTCTTTGGAAATAGTACTTAAATCTATTCGAGCTAGGAACCCCTAACCCATATTCGAATTCCCTCTCATGCATGCGGTACTGATATATCAATAAAAAATTATCTTAATCATGCACGAATCTCAGAGCAAAAAGCTAGTTGGAAATTTCAAGGATTAAATTCAGGAGCATTTGCACTTCGATTTCAGCGAGCTTATAGTCAAACTGAGCGTCTCGGAGGCACGAACCCAATGACACCAAACTCAACCCAATCCGAGCCCAAATGAGTCTGAATCAAAGACCCAAAGCGCTGTTGGGAGATTCGAACCACAATTTGAGTTACCAAACGGTCTCTGATTTTCACGAGCTTATACTCGAATCGAACGTCTCGACGAGACAAATCCAACGAGCCCAAGATCGCCGAATTCCGAAGTCATCAAGGCCTTCAAATGTCCAACGAACGGTCCATGATCAAGAGATCCAATATCGACCGTCCATTCAAACCACTCCCGATTCGCCCTTGATCTCACACCTATTTACAAACCATGCCACTCCAGAAAAACTATAAATAGAGCCCTCATTCTTCACAAGAGGGCTCAAGGGAAGAGAAAGGAGAAGAAGAGAAGGGAGGAATTTGGGAGCTCTCTTGCCATCAACCACCGCCGGAGTTCTTGCCGACCACCGCCGGAGTTCGTGCCGACCACCATCGGGGTTCCTGCCGACCATTGCCGGGGTTCCTGCCGACCACCGCCGGTTTTCCTGTCGACCACCGCCGGGGTTCCTGCCGACCACCGCCGGTCTTCCTGTCGACCGCCACCGAGGTTCCTGCCGACCACCGCCGGTTTTCTTGTCGACCACCGCCGGGGTTCCTGCCGACCACTGCCGATTTTCTTGTCGACCACCGCCGGGGTTCCTGCCGACCACCGCCGGTTTTCCTGTCGACCGCCACCGAGGTTCCTGCTGACCACTGCCAGAGTTCCTGCCGACCACCGCCGGGTTTCCTGCCGATCACCGCCTGAGTTCTCTTCTAACCGACGCTGAAGCTTTTCCCAAACATTGTATTATTTTGGTCGGTCCATCAATCATCATCAGATTTTTGTCTATTATTAACTTGCTGTAATTCTAGCATCTCCAAGTAAAGGAGCGAATCAAACGTTGTAACCAATCCAGATATAGTGGAAATTTCTCATCTGGGCCAGGCCCCGTGGTTTTTCCCTTTTCGGGTTTTCCACGTAAAAAAGTTTCTGGTGTTTCTCTCCCTTAATTATCTGTTGGTGTGTTGGATATACGTATATTGTTAAGACGTTATATTTTTACTCTACCGCCGCGTATATTCTAGTCCTCATCAGTTTGGCGCCGTCTGTGGGAAAGCTTTCCCAATATTTCTTCAACGGCTGATCAAAGTAATACCAGCAATAGATTCTCTCGCTCAAATACACATCGAACTAGATTCCCATCTGGCAATCATGGACGTCGTAATTATCAGAGGGAAGGGGCTTCTTCCTTGGAAAATCAAATTCGTAGGATGGAGGAACAACAAGCAAGGATCCTCGAAATATTGGAGGAGGTAGGCCAGCAAAGGATGCCGTCTCAAAATGATGAACCTCCTCTCCATCATCGCCAAAAAAATAATATGGACCAACAATTTGAAAATGTTCATCAAACTCATGCTCCTCCTCCGCAATATAATCCGGAAATAGATGATGCTGCTAGTTCAACACATCCTGCACCTAGAGCCCATCAGATGCAAAATCTTCAACATGCTCTCGATACTCCTCGCGATGTCATAAGAGATGAATTACGACGACTGGTCCAAGAAGAATTCCCAATACGGGAAAGGAATCATTTCAATATACATCGAAGCTTTCAAGAATCTTCTCCACTAATATATGAAATTCTTATACACCCTATTCCAACAGGGTTCAAGCTACCAAACATTGATGCATATGATGGGTCATCTGATCCCTATGAACACATTGATCATTATCGAACAATTATGCACATACAGCGAGCTTCTGATGCGCTTCTTTGTCAAGTTTTTCCTGCGACCCTAAAGGGTCAAGCTCGCACCTGGTTCTATGCTCTCCCTAGAAATACAATCCATAGTTTTGTTCATCTTGCAAAACTCTTTGTCGAACAATTTGTTGCTAATAGAAGAATTATTAAAGATTCATCACATCTCTCTGGAATCCGTCAAAATGAAGCAGAATCTTTGAAAGAATATTTTCAAAGATTTTCTTCTGAAGCTCGACAAATCTCAGGCGTTGATCCTGAATTACTACGAGGTGTTTTTCTTGGAGGATTGCGCCCCGGACCTTTTTACTCTGCATTAATGAGAGAAACAGTTCATTCTTATGCTGACTTAATTCACAGAGTAGAAGCTCAAATTACTGCTGATGAGGCTATCAATGCTCATCGAAAACAATTTGAACAGCCTTCTAATAAGAGAAAAAATGGCCACGAAGCTGGGGCTGGAGCCCAAAAGTCTCAAAAGAGGAATCAAGATCTTCCACCACGACCCCCTCAGCAAAATCGGGATTACAGGCCAAAGAAGGAGTACACTCCGTTGAATACAACTCGTGTTAATATTCTTATGGCTATACAACATGAGCAAACTATTAAATGGCCCCAACCACTAAAGCCAAATTCTGGAAATCAAGATTATTATTGTCATTTTCATCGAAGCCGCGGGCATACAACTGAAGTTTGTAGACAATTGAAGGAAGAAATTGAAAGGCTAATTCAACAGGGATATCTTCGTCAATTCACTCAAAATCCACCTGTGCAAAATGAGGCTAATCCTACTGGGGGGCAGAATCAACAACAGCAGCATCAACAGCAACAAAGGCATCAGCATACAAACCGCCAGATAGTTGGAGAAATTGAAACTATTGCAGGAGGACCCTTAATATCCTCTCAAGTCTTACTCACCAGCCCGGAGGAATCAACTCTAAAGAAGGCATGATTTGATCACTCCATCATATTTGGGGATTCTGACTTAGAAGGAATTCATTCTCCGCACCAAGACCCACTTGTCATTAATGCTGGTATTGGAGATCCATGTTACAACGTTAAAAGAATCTTAATTGATAATGGGAGTTCTATTGATGTCCTTTTTTACTCAACTTTCCTTAGTATGGGGTTGGCTAGAGAGAAGCTTCAACCTGCCGCTGGACCATTGTATGGATTTGACAATCGTCCAGTGGGGGTGGAAGGAACAATTACGCTCCCTGTCACAATGGGGGAATTTCCTCGACAAGTTACTCATTCAGTTCAATTTATTGTGGTTAAGTCAGAATCGACATATAATGCTATCTTTGGACGACCTTTGCAATCAATTTTTAAAGCTATCGCTTCAGTGCCTCATCTGAAGATGAAATTCCCAACTCCAGCAGGGATTGGAGAAGTGAGAGGAAATCAACAGGAGGCACAATCTTGCTATCTTAGACAAGCTCAACCTCGCTCATCTGTTACTTTAAGCATTGAAAATTTTGATCTGCAAAATTAAGATGTCCTTTATAGAGCTTCCCCAGTAGAGGATTTAATTTGTGTCTCTATATCAGAAGAAGATCCACTCAGAACGGTGCAGATCAGGTCTTTACTTTCTGATGAAGAAAAGATACAATATACGGATTTTTTGCGAACAAATCAAGATATTTTTGCATGGAGTTCGGCAGATATGCCTGGAATTGACCCACAGATTATTATGCATTCTCTCAAGATAAATCCTACGTATAAACCAATCATTCAAAAGAAGAGAAATTTTGCACCAAATCGTCAAAAAGCTATAGAGCAAGAAGTAGATAAACTTTTGAAGGCTGAATTCATAAGAGAAGTATATTATCCAACTTGGCTTGCAAATGTCGTGATGGTTAAAAAAGCTAGTGGAGCGTGGAGGATGTGCGTAGATTACACAGATCTCAATAAGGCTTGCCCAAAGGATAGTTTCTCACTTCCTCGTATTGATCAATTAGTTGATGCAGCGTCAGGACATCAAATGTTAAGTTTCATGGATGCATACTCTGGATATATTCAAATAAGAATAGATCATGTAGATGAGGAAGCAACTGCTTTTCAAACTGATAAGGGGTTATATTGCTATAAGGTAATGTCTTTTGGACTCAAGAATGCTGGGGCGACTTATCAACGCCTCATGAATAAAGTTTTTAAAAACCTCATAGGTCGTTCAATGGAGGTATATATAGATGATATGTTGGTTAAAACTCTTGAAAGAACAAAACATATTTTTGATCTGGAGCAATTCTTTAGCCTCATTCGACATTACAACATACAACTCAACCCTGCAAAATGTGCTTTTGGAGTCATATCTGGAAAATTCTTGGGATTCATGGTTACTCATAGAGGTATAGAAGCTAACCTTGAAAAAATCAAAGCTTTGAGAGATATGGTGCCCCCAAGGAATATAAAAGAAGTTCAACGTCTAAATGGAAAAATAGCTGCCTTATCTCGTTTCTTGGCCCGTTCAGGAGATAAATATTTGCCTTTCTTTAAAATACTAAGAAATGCCCGAAATAAAGGATTTCAATGGACAGATGAATGTCAAGCAGCTTTTGAACAACTTCGAACTTATTTGGCTTCTCCCCCTCTTCTGTCAAAACCAATTCAAGGAGAAAGGTTATATTTATATCTGGCTGTCTCTTCAAATGCCATAAGCTCAGTGCTAGTCCGAGAAGAAAATGCTATTCAATGACCAGTATATTATGTCAGTAAAATTCTTTCTGAGACTGAGGGACGCTACCCATTGGCCGACAAGACAGCTTTGGCATTAGTATTTTCTGCTAGAAAATTAAGGCCATATTTTCAAGCTCATACAATTGGGGTTTACACAAATCTTCCGTTATGGAGTATCCTTCAAAAACCTGAAGCTTCAGGAAGGTTAATTAAATGGTCAATAGAAATGGGAAAGTTTGACATCCACTTCTTACCCAGACCAGATATCAAATCACAAGTCTTGGCAGATTTTGTGGTCGAATGTACTGTTCCAATTTTCGATGAAACACCAATCCAGCTTTTCTCTTCTCCTTGTTGGACATTATATGTTGATGGAGCTTCTGGAAGCTCTGGGGCTGGGGCTGAAATTTTGTTAATCTCTCCTCATCATACCACTATTGAATATGGGCTGCGTCTAAAATTTCTTACAACTAATAATGTCGCTGAGTATGAAGCTCTCATTGCCGGGTTGAGGCTAGCTATAGAATGTGAAGTGCAAAATTTAATTGTCCATTCTGACTCGAATCTCGTAGTCTCTCAAGTAAGAGGAGAATTTGAGGCTCAAAATCCACAATTAGCACGATATTGTGATATGGTGAAGTCGCTTCTCAACCGCATAGAGAAATTCGAAATTATTCATATACCTCGGGAACAAAACACTCGTGCAGATACTCTTTCGAAACTCGCTACATCACTAAACGGTGACCTTTTCAAGAGAAAATATATCGAAGAAGTACCCTTTCCTAGCATCGAAGGACCATGGGTTATACAATCAATCGACGAGGCAAAAGAGCTTTCTTGGATTGATCATATACTATCTTTCCTACAAGAAGGAGTGCTACCTAAAGATCCAACAACTGCAATACGACTCCGAAGGCAAGCAGCTAACTTTAGTGTCATTAGTGGAGAATTATATAAACGAGCCTTCAGCGGGCCATATCTTAAGTGCCTTCCGCCTTCAGAGGCCGATTATGCATTACGAGAAGTTCATTCAGGTATATGCAGGGAACATCTTGGAGGAAAAGCATTGGCCAACAAAATCCTAAGACAAGGATTCTACTAGCCGACAATAAAGCAGGATGCACTGAAGTTCACTCAGAAGTGTAACAATTGTCAATTACACTCTAATCTCACGCATTTACCAGCCACTGAACTTTCGTCATTTTAGAGCCCTTGGCCTTTTGCCCAATGGGGGATTGATATAATGGGACAATTTCCAATAGCTACCGGATAGCGAAAATTTATCATCTTGGCAGTGGACTTCCTCACCAAGTGGGTGGAGGCCGAAGCTCTTGCAAAAATTACAGAAGCAAATGCAAAACAATTTGTATGGAAGAATATTATTTGTCGTTTTGGTATTCCAGCAAAAATCATCACTGACAATGGAACCCAATTCACTGGAAAGATCTTTACAGCATTTTGCAAAGACCTCCATATACAGCTGGTGCATACAGCTGTGGCTCATCCTCAAGCAAATGGACAGACGGAGGTTACAAATCGGACTATACTTAAAGGACTAAAAACACGTCTTGAAAAGGCTGGGGGGCAATGGGCTGATGAGCTCCCAAATGTTCTTTGGGCTTACCGCACTACTGCTAGAACTCCAACAGGAGAAACTCCATACAACCTTTGCTTTGGCACGGAAGCAATCATCTCGGTTCATATTGGAGTCCCGAGCCTCAGGGTTCAAACTTTCAACTTTAACAAAAACGAAGAAAAACTCCGAGACAATTTGGATTTTCTTCCCGAGACAAGAGACATGGCATCCCTTAAAATTGCGGCGTATTATCAACGAATTGCTCACCACTACAATCGAAAGGTGAAACCCCGATGCATCTCAGTCGGAGATCTAGTTCTGCGAAGTCTTGAAGCAGCTGGAAAGGGACCTCAACGTAACAAGCTATCACCATTATGGGAAGGCCCTTATATGGTGGCATCCATGGTCAAACCTGGAACATTCAAGTTAAAAGATGGCGACGGAAAAATGCAGCCCCGTTCTTGGAATATTGGAAATCTCCGTAAATATTATCAGTAAAACTATTTTCTAATTGAACTATTATGTAGCATTTCTATTTCCATCATGAAATTGGGTACTATCTTTTATATAGTAAAACTTTGCTTGATCATTATCATTTATGTCCTCTTCTTTAAACAGAAGAATATAAGTGGTCCTAAAATAAAACATTAAGCATAACATTGATTTGAGAAAAACACAATATTCATTGTATCTCAATCAACAAACGATCAATCTCAGGGGGATTCGATCCAACCTCATCCACACAAGTTAATGTCATCAAGCGATGCTTTGACAACACAACTTTGGATAGGTTTAACATCCTAAGAGGATATATATCATTATTTTCAAATTTTATGATCAATCTTATAGGGATTTGATCCAACCTCATCCACACAGGTTAATGTCATCAAGCAATGCTTTGACAACACAACCTTGGATAGATTAAACATCCTAAAAGGATGTCTCTTATTTCTTTCAAATCAGTAAAAAATAATAATAATAAATAATAAAATATTTTTCACTATTAAACTAAATAAATCATAAATTCTTAAGAGAATTTAAAACTTTAATATTTCATAAAATTAATATATAAACCAGAGTATATATCTCTAGAAACAAAATGGATATATAAAAATCTCTAAGAAAATAGATGAAATACAACCAGTAATAAACATCTTATGCAATATCATCATCATCGCTGAAAAGAACCTTTTCTAGTTCACTTTCAATATCTTCATCGCTCGAGTCTGGAGAAGAATCCTCAGATGCTTGACTTGGGTTAAGCCCTTCAATATCAACCCCAGTCTTACGATTAACCAACCGAACACCTTTCAGGAAACCACGAGTAAAGCCTTCTTCGAGATTCTGACGCTCCAGATCCTTTACTTCAATATCAAATAATTTTTCATAAGCCTCTTGAGCACAACTTTGAATCTCTTGATGATAAATTGCAGACTTCTTGAATTCTTCAATGGCCTTCAATGATGTGGCTTCAATATCCAGAGTGATCGTTTCTTTTTGTTGAAGATGATCTTGTAACTTCTTGTTCTCTTTCTCAAGATCTTTCTTCTCTAATGCAAGCATTTTCAAAGCTTCTTTTTGCTGGTTAATTTCTGCATGAGCCTCAATCAACTCATGGCGAGAAAGGTCAGCTTCTCGATTTTGAAAAGAAAGAGAGGTGGATATTGTTGCCAATTCAGTTCTACATTCTGTCAATTGGCTCTCCAAGGATGATATTTCTTTAATCTTTGCATCCAATCTTCGTTTATACTCTCCTTGTAAATATTTAATTTTTACAAATTCATCATTCCAATTATTCAAAATTGATTCAAATCAGGATTCCATATCCATCTTTTGAATCATCTGTAATAAAAAAATTAATTATGTTAAAAAAGAAGAAGAAGAAGAGGAAAGAGATTGAAATTACTCACGATTTCATTAGCATGTCGTAGCCCGCTACAAGTATGCTTCAATACATCTTCTGGAATATGTATTCTTGAGGACCGAGCTTCAATATCTGAATCAAGAGAAATTGTATCGATAGTCTGGAAATGTGCAGCTTCCTTGCCTCCCCCATCATCTCTCGGTGGGATCGCTTTATCATTTATTTTCCTCTTCTTTAGGTGGGAAGAGTCAGTTACTCTTTGACCTTCTGAAGGTTGGCTTGCTGGACGCTTAAGAGCGGTAGAAGTTATTTCATGAACCTTCTCAGATTTCTTCAACCGAATTGCATGGGATCTTCCTGCCTGAATGGAAAGGCAAACTTTAAAAAGAGATTCCTCTGTCACACATCGACTAATATAACGTAGTTCCTGTTGAAGACTTTCCGTATCAGGAAAATTCAAAATTCTCAAAATATCTTCCTCTCCTACATGTAAAGAGCTTGGCAACTCTTTCAATTTATCCCATTTTTCAGGAAGACCCCACTCATTCTTCACAAAAAAGAATGAGTTACACCAATTTTTTGAAGGGTCCCTCGTTACAAAATCCACCCATTTCTTATTAGCTCGGCACGAAATCCGGCCATAAGAATCACTTGTAAATTTACATATTTTTGACAGATGTTCTACGGTTAGAGACGCTCCACGTTCTCTAAAAAATACTGTCAAGCCCACTATAATTGTTATCGCTCTACATAAAAATTGGGGTAAAGCAACGCCGCATGCTTTGAAAATTTCAAGTAACTCGGGTGCTGGAGGAAATCTCAAACCAGCACGCATCGTCATTTCATATATTGCTACAAATCCTTGTGGAGGGGCATGTGCCCTGTCGGTTCTCTTTGGAGCAATAATCAACACATCATTCGGCACATGAAATTTCTTGCGAATTGCTGTCAAGCTATCAGATGTAATAATGGATGCAACATCATCAGATCTCCTCCTATCACCATCATGAGCAGAAGGAATAATTTTTGAGGCCTCTGTGAATCCTCCACCTAAAGAAATTTAGTTTTTGATGAAATAAGATATCAAGACTCTTGAGCAAAGAAAAGCAAAATATTATTACCAGAAGTATTCTCCGGATTTTTGAACGAAGTCCTCTTTGATTTTGTATCCAAGGATCTTCGTTGATTGTTAAATATGGGGATTGTCGGCCATATTTGTCTCCAAATTTGAAAAAGACTAACAAATGCCAACGCTCTCCAAGCTACCAATCCAAAGAAAATTTTGGACCGGCACAAGAGAGCTAGGCTTTGATCGCCACCAATGTTCGCTTTGATCTCCACCTACACTCCCCGAGCTACCAATCCAGAGGAATGCTAGGACCGGCACAAGAGAGTAAGGTTTTGATCGCCGCTGACAATCTCCGAGCTATCAATCCAAAAGGAGGGCTTGGAATGACACAAGAGATTGTGATTTCCTCCACCTCCTAAAGGGGTATTTATAGGAAGAAAGGTGGGGTAGATGAAAAGTTATTCCATAAAATTCTTAAAAAATTTATTAGAATTTGAAAGGTTAAAATTAAATGTAAAATGAAATAATAATAATTACAATTATATATTGAATGCATCGAGACGGCGCTGTGCCGAAACCTTGAAAATGGCTTGAACGGTTGGTTTAAAACAATTACTATACACGTTATAGTTATTCATTACTATACACGTTATACATGTTACAGTTATAGTTATTCATTACTATACACGTTATCTCAATCTAGTATTGGATTGGTCTAAAACAATTTAACATTAATGAATAACTTCTCAAAAGTTATAATAAACATGAAATCTTTAATTTATTAATAATAGTACAAATATATAAATAGTATTATAAAATATGCCTAGTATTTATGTTGATTCAGGTGATATCATTGAATATCAACTTATTTTATAAATCAGTTTATTCAATATATATATATATATATATATATATATATATATATATATATATATATAATTTATTCAATAGGAGTATAATAATAACCTATTAAGCAAAAACAAGGTAAAAGACCAATTTATTTTAAGCTAAACATCATAATAAAATTTATCAGTCACAAGCAACTATGAAAGGTGAAAATATATATTTTCGGACTTTGTAAGCTTCGACATCCGAAAATAGGGGGGCAACTGATATATCAGTAAAAAACTATCTTGATCATGCACGAATCTCAGAGCAAAAAGCTAGTTGGAAATTTCAAGGATTAAATTTAGGAGCATTTGCACTTTGATTTCAGCGAGCTTATAGTCAAACTGAGCGTCTCGGAGGCACGAACCCGATGACACCAAACTCAACCCAATCCGAGTCCAAATGAGTCTGAATCAAAGACCTAAAGCGCTGTTGGGAGATTCGAACCACAATTTGAGTTACCAAACGGTCTCTGATTTTCACGATCCTATACTCGAATCGAAAGTCTCGATGAGACGAATCCAACGAGCCCAAGATCGCCGAATTCCGACGTCATCAAGGCCTTCAAATGTCCAACGAACGGTCCACGATCAAGAGATCCAATATCGACCGTCCATTCAAACCACTCCCGATTCGCCCTTGATCTCACACCTATTTACAAGCCATGCCACTCCAGAAAAACTATAAATAGAGCCCTCATTCTTCATAAGAGGGCTCAAGGGAAGAGAAAGGAGAAGAAGAGAAGGGAGGAATTTGGGAGCTCTCTTGCCACCAACCACCACCGGAGTTCTTGCCGACCACCGCCGGAGTTCTTGCCGACCACCACCGGGGTTCCTGCCGACCATTGCCGGGGTTCCTGCCGACCACCGCCGGTTTTCCTGTCGACCACCGCTGGGGTTCCTGCCGACCACCGCCGGTCTTCCTGTCGACCGCCACCGAGGTTCCTGCCGACCACCGCCGGTTTTCCTGTCGACCACCGCCGGGGTTCCTGCCGACCACCGCCGGTTTTCCTGTCGACCGCCACCGAGGTTCCTGCCGACCACTGCCAGAGTTCCTGCCGACCACCGCCGGTTTTCCTGCCGATCACCGCCTGAGTTCTCTTCTAACCGACGCTGAAGCTTTTCCCAAACACTGCATTATTTTGGTCGGTCCATCAATCATCATCAGATTTTTGTCTATTATTAACTTGCTGTAATTCTAGCATCTCCAAGTAAAGGAGCGAATCAAACGTTGTAACCAATCCAAATATAGTGAAAATTTCTCATCTGGGCCAGGCCCCGTGGTTTTTCCCTTTTCGGGTTTTCCACGTAAAAAAGTTTCTGGTGTTTCTCTCCCTTAATTATCTATTGGTGTGCTGGATATACGTATATTGTTAAGACGTTATATTTTTACTCTACCGCCGCGTATATTCTAGTCCGCATCAGGTACTATCCCTTAAGTGAGGGAGAAAATAACTGCGGGTTCTGCACCTGCGGCTATAGGGCAGGTTGCTGGTTGGCTCGCCGAGAGATTAGTTATGCCGCCAAGTGCCTCCTAAAGAGGTGGCGGCTGGTAGATACCCCGTTCAAAAAAAAATAAAAAAATAAACTTAGAAATGAAGAGACGGTTGGCCACATAAATGCATATGTGAAAATTTATTTCAAGGCATAACACATCTTCTTTTGATTTAGTTATATAAATAAATTAATTAATAAATGGATATAAATAAATAAATAAATTAAGGAAAATTTATGTACATCCTTATATAAATGGATTCTTGGTGCAACATAAACTCGAGGCTCTACTAAATGATAATCGGCACGCAAACACTAAGGTTATAGTCAAATTATAATAGGACAATGATACATATCACTTGCTGGCAGGTAGAGCCGCATCTAAAAAAAAATAGTAGACAACATCCAAGGAGGCTATCATATTGCAAGATCATTTTGAATTGAGATTTGCTGCTTGGAATGTACCCGTTCAATTGCAAGTTGATAAATTTTTTTCTTGGGTTTTATTTTGCATTAATAAATTTTAAACATAAGTTTTTACTATAATATTTTAAATTTATTTATGGGTTGTTTGGTTGGTGGTAAAGTGAATATCTGCATTTTAATTTTTTTGCTGTTTGGTTTGACATGGAACAAAGTAAAATGAAATTGTGTTGTATTCCAAAATCCTTGTTGTTACGTCCCAGACATCTATAGTGAAAGGATTCGTCTGACATTCTCTTTCTTCTTCCTTTTTTTTTTCTTTTCTCAGATCAATACAGACATCCAGAAATGATAATTGCATTACAGAAAATAAATACATCAAAATACTATAATTCACATTCGACATTTCATATACACAGTCCAAAAGAACATGTACAATAGCCACTCGGGCTACAAAACAATGCGAGAACCAAAAACTACAAAAAGACTATACTAGCATCTGAAAGAAGCTTCACGCGGGAGGCTCTGCACCTGAAATCATTAACCACATATAATGAGCTCAAATAGCCCAGCAGATCACCAAAGTCTACCACTGAAATCAAAGCACAATACGGAAACAATATGCATGTCAATCAGTCAAATCAATAACAGTCACTTACACATGATCATTGAATCGATGCAGGTACGAAAATCAGTACAGAAACAATAATCAATGCAGTAACGAAAATCAATATATAAACAATAGAATCCAAAATCATCAGTGATAGAATCAATGAACAGTAGAAAATCTATAATGTTCAATAAATCAGTACGTGAGTCAAATCTCTACAGTAGTCGTCTTATCTATAGAACCAATACGTGAGTCAAATCTCTACAGTATTCGTCTTATCTATAACATCAGTCTATAACATCAGTTAAATCAATATAGCAGAATCGTATCAAAATATACACTTGCAGATCAATCAGTTATTCAATATCACTTGCTTAATAAATCATATGTAATCCAGTAATCAGTATCACGTGTTCAATGAATCACATATCACTTGCTTAGTGGAATCACATGTCACTTGCTCAGTATATCACGTGCATAATGTCAGTACAGTGAATCAATAGCAGCAGCGTATGTATCTATATCAATAACAATCTAATGACGACATGAACAATTATGCTATAACAGTGAAATCGTGTAGTAACAATAAATCCGTATAGTAACGATAAATCCTCAGTAAACGATTCACAATAACTAGTAAATCCGTCAAATTAAATACAATTAACATCACTCAATCATATCAATAGAATCAATCAGATTAATAAAGGAATCACTTCCGGTCACTAATGTCAAACGATATGAAATCACATAAAACAATCAAATCAATAATACTAATAAAAAGCAATCAAATCTATTAATACAGTAAAATCATATTTTAGAACACGTGCTCAATGAATCACATGTATCGATCAGTATTCGGTGTATCACGTGCTATAAGATCAGTACAATAAATCAGTAGTATCAGTGAATCAGTAGTATCGGTATCGATATCAGTATCGGTATCGGCATCTATAGTATCAATAAGTCTATAGTATCGATGAATCAATAATATCGGTATCCATAAGATCAATGAATCAATGAATCGATGCAATATCAATATCCATATCGGTATCTGTAATCAGTGACATGTATAATATGAAATATCAATGAAATCGTGCAATGACAGGAAACTCATAAATCCGTACAGAATTCAGATAATCACAGAAATCGTATATAATCAAATGAAATAAGATATTCAGATACTTGATTAGAATCAAACAGCTGATATAGAAGAACTGAATTTATTTCGAATAACAAAATATTCAAATCAGATTTCGCAGAACCAACAAAATCGTACAGAACAAACAGAATCATACAGAATAAACAGAATTGTACAGAACAAATAGAATCATACAGAATAAACGGAATCGTACAGAACAAACAGAATCATACAGAATAAACAGAATCGTACAGAACAAACGGAATCATATAGAATAAACAGAATCGTACATAACAAACGGAATCATACAGAATAAACAGAATCGTACAGAACAAACGGAATCATACAGAATAAACGGAATCGTACAGAACAAACAGAATCATACAGAACAAACAGAATCATACATAACAGAATTCAAATCATAAAAGCACATTTCACATAACAGATATTAGATTCCCGGACCCTGACAGAATCTCAACAGATTTTGGCCCCTTATGCCTCCCTTCCCTGACACTAACAGAATCTCAATGGATTCTGGCCCCTTATACCTCCCTTCCCTGACACTAACAGAATCTCAACGGATTCTGGCCCCTTATGCCTCCCTTTCTGCTTAAAGCATCAGAACAGAACAGATATACATAATTTTCAGAACAGAACTTATTTCACATAACAGATATCAGATTCCCGAACCCTGACAGAATCTCAACGGATTCTGGCCCCTTATATCTCCCTTTGTGCTTAAAGCACCAGAACAGAATAGATATACAGATTTTTCAGAACAAAACTTGCTTTCAGATAACTTTCAGAACAGAACTTGCTTTCAGATAACTTTTAGAATAAAACTTGCTTTCAGATTTCCCAGACCCAGACAACGGAATCACAAAGGATTCTGGCCCCTTATAACTCCCTTTGTTCCCGGACCCAGACAACGGAATCACAAAGGATTCCGGCCCCTCATAACTCCCTTCTGATATCACAGCACATCAAAACATTCAAATCAGAAAAATCGAATACTTCAGAAAATTCGTCAGCGGCATAACGGCAGTATACGGAATTTTCACAAAATTCACAAATTCAGAAAATCAACAAATTATCAGAAATCGTGTAAAACAACGTTACAAAACTTTACTCGTACTGAAGCAATATTTTTCAACATCCTGATAATTTCCTATTCAATAAAAATCGCACAGAACTCAAAATAACCGGTAAAAACTTTCCAGAAAATACTCAAATCGTACAAAAACATCAGTTCAATAACATACCAAAAGTTGTGTGGTAAAACTTTCGTTAATACAAAATTATGCGCGTTTTTCGGTAACGGAAACACAAAACTGAGCACAGAATTATCAAAACTCGAAATTTTCAAAATCAGAAATAGGATTCGGAGTCCTTACTTCGAGACAAACAAATCTTCCAACTGCGTCGTCGGACGAAAAGCGCTCCGCGGCCTCCAAAACCCAGCTTCTTCTTTCTCTTTCCTTCTCTTTCTCTCTCCTGCCTTTTTCTCTCTCTTCAAAATGATCCAAAATATCTCAAATCGGATATTTATTAAATAGGATCGTCCAGGACGATGCCCAGATCATCTCGGGACGAACTCCTCTGGACACGGATCGTACAGACGAAAATTAATTCCAATTTATTTCATCCCTGGACGAAACTCTCAGGTTCAGTTCGTCCCGACGGTTCGTCCCGACCCTTACAGGTTCGTCCAGACAAACCAGGTAGATTTCTTCACAATTTCTTCAGTTCGTCCCGTACTAAGGCCAGTTCGTCCAGACTAACAGCACTCAAAAAATCAGCTTCGGATGGGTTTTACACTTGTTGTAGTTCATTTTGATGGTAAAGCAAAACCGCTCAAATTCGAGCGAAAAAGTAATATATGAGATGCGGGCAAGGGAAATGATGAGGGCTTTCGCCCCTTCAATGAAGTACCCTTTCTGCCGCATGAGGTAAAGTTTTGATTGATTGCACCTCCGCACTTCGCCTCCAAGACAACGTTCCCTTCAAGCCCCATTCCACGACGTTCCCTTCCCTGCGGCAAATAAATTCATTTTAGGAATAGGCACACCAGATACTCATTTGAACGCCTCATCCAAACTGACCTCTGAATTTACTTTACTCTGCATACACCAAACCAAATTGAAAAAACAATTCTCCTGTATTCACTTTACAAACAACCAAACAGTCCCAAGCATTTACTTTACATTACATTTACTTAACATTGCATTCACTCTATAACCAACCAAACAACCCCTTACAAAGTCTAGTTATGGAATTTTTTTTTAAAAAAAAAAAACCCTAAATTAGATTTAACATAACGGTTAGTTATGTGTAGGGGTGCAAATGAGTTGAGTTGAGCTCAAGCCAGGCTAAACTTGAGCTATACTCGTGAGCCAAATTCAGAGCTTGAACTCGAGTCGAGTTCAAAAAATGAGCACGAACTCGACTCATGAGACTGAATCCAGCTTGTTGTGCAGCTCGATTCCACATCCGAGTATGCTCGTTCCATGTCCATGCCAACCTTCCGCGTGCGATCCCACATTCATGTTTACCTTCCAAGTTCGCGTCTGTCCCACCATTCTGCCCCGCGATCCCTCGTCCATGTCTGCCCTACCATCCCGCGATCCCGCATCCTCGTCCAAGTCTGAGTCTACCCTGAGATCCCGCATCCTCATCCAAGCCCACCCCAGCGAGCCACTCAACGAGTAATTGAGCTGAGCTTCCTTAGGATTGAACTCAAGCTCGATAATCAAATCAACGAGCTCGAACTCGAAACATGATAAGCTTGACTAGCGAGCTCGTGCCTAGCTTGACTTGGTTGCAATCCTAGTTATGTGTGAAATTTGATTGTTTCAATCAATTGCTTGTTTGTACCATTAATCCATACCCCAATTCAGTCGATCAAGCTTGTCGGGGGTTTGCAAGGGGGGCCTTCCCCTACTTTGGTTTGGGATCTTTGCCTCGAAATTTTTTTTTTGCAATCTTATAGTGTTATGGTTTTGTACACACTTGTTGCCTTAAAGGAAGAGAATGGAATGTCATGACGCTCCAAACCCAAACTCTAATGCATTGCAAGTTAAGCTGGAGACAAAGAGCACAATGCCTCGGGTACTCCAAACATGACACAATTTTCTTTCTCATTTTTCATGTTCAACTTAAAATGTTGCATCTCTTGGAGAGTTTTCAGGTGTGTAACTTCATCATTTCTATAGTGAATGAATTATGAAGTGAAAAGAGATAAGAAGAGTGAGAGAGAAAAGATCTATACTATTTCTTCTAAATTTTCATAGTGAATTATTTGATGTGATGTGGCTCTATAAATTTTTTCCCTGATTTTAGGTTTTTCCACATTCTATTTTAATGTTCATTTTCTACTATATTTTCTCTTTCTAGTTTTTTTTTATTATTTTTTTTCTCTTTCTAGTTTGTATTCAATGCATTGTTTACTTTCCCAACAACAACTACATATTTTTTATCAAGTTATAAAAAACAAATATGAAAGCATCCAAATTCAAAATTTAAATATTATCATTTACCATGCATCAACAACATAGATAACTCCTCTATGAGACATACAAATTTCATAGCAAAGCAGCAGCAATAGATATCACCACTATTGCGCTCCATTCCAGAATTACTAGACTGTAATTTCAGAAAGCAAACTTACAAGCTAATAAGAAGTGTTTACAAAAGAGGACAAGACTACTACTGCAGCAAGACAGGCAAACACAGCCGAGAAAAGCCAAGAAACAAGTAGGAAACAAAAAGAACTTCACAATTTCTCTGATAATAATATTCTGCAACTTGTTAGACAAATAACTCACATCCTCATAGGCATCCCTAATCTATCCAGCCTTCCAGATCCTGGGTATGCCTTATTAACAAACTTGGCATGCAACGAAGACTTCTGCCCACCCAAACCCTGGCCGGAAAACCTCTTGATTGAGCTCGATTTCTCGAACTCCGGCCTCTGCTTTGGAGCGCTCTGCGACCGAGCTTTCGCCCTTGATGACTCGGTGTTCGCCATGTAGTTCGGGTGATCTGAATAACCACTGAACAAGCTTCTGGAGTAATCACTCTTTGCCGGTGTTAATGCCACCCTCCTCGAGCTTCCGGCCAGCGAAGTTGCAGAGAAGAACTGAGGGCTTCCTCCCAAATCCTCTGGCTCGACAATTGGGAATCTGAGAGGGCTCAGAGACCGCCGCATATCAACTGATGAGAATGGGCTTGAAATGGATAGCTGAGCAGTGGTGGAGTCTTTGGAAGGGGAATCAGGAGCAGCAGTTAAGCTACGAGTGTTTTGATCAGAGTTCATGGGGGATGAAGATGATAGAAAATTGTTGTTTTTACGTTTTGAATTGAACTTTGTGGGTTTGCCGGTGTCAACTTCCAGTATCTTTGCATTTTTATCATCTTCCACTATCTTTGAAACTTCTCGGCCGTCCCAATACCGCTCTTCCATCCACTGATCAAGCCAGTTCCAATGTTCCTTATGAGAAGAATCCATCCTGGTTTTCTTCGAAGAATTTCTCTACAGAAAAAGTATTTATTATTGCATGATTGTGCTTAGCTCGTAATAAGAAGAAGAAGAAGCATGTATCTGACAATATAAAGATATATACCTTTAGAGATCCCGATGGATTAGTCTTCGAGGCATTGGAGCGCATTGTAGACTCGTATTTCTCAGGAGTTGGAGGACCCTGCAAGGAAACAGAAAATGAGAGCAGAATTAAAAATTGAAATTTGAAGAGAACTGAGCCGTGGATTGCTTACAGGATTAGATCGTGAGCTCTTGCTGGATCTGCTGGTTTCAGAGAGAAGCGCCCGGCAGGTACGGGCACGAGCCTGAACCCTAACAAGAGCTTGCATGCATCGGAGAGTCTCCGCAGCCTGCTTCCTTACAATATTTCCTCTGACTAAAGCCTGAAGCTTTACCAGTCCTCTCAGCGCTCTCAGAGCTCTCCTCGCCTTAAAGTAAAAAAGAAAAAAGAAAAATCAAATTTACTGTAAATGTTTTATTAGTGTGAATGCCGTGGAGATTGAGTGGAATTCTTGATCCTCACATGGAAGAACAGAGTTGGATTTGGACCACGACATTGACTGAGAATGACCATGAGTCAAATATCGGTGGGGGAGTAGGTGGGGAAGAGTTAGAAGTAAAGAATAGGCTTTTAACAAACACCGCAACAGTTCTGTTTATCTTGAAAGAAACTGTAAAGACTTTGACATCCGTCGGTGGACTTCTAAAGTAGAATTAACTACTTTCTATAGATGAAGAGAAGTTTCAGGCCCAATGCAGCTCATTTTGATCTGTTGATTGAGAATTTTGGTTATTAATTAAGAAATTTTGGGTTAAAGTCTTGCTTGTATGTGAGGTATGGGTGAATTTATCTTAACTGAAAAAAAAAAAATCAGGTACAGTCCCCGCCATTACTAACGGCTTGAGCTTCTACTAAATGCAGCAGCGAAGAAGACGGGTCAATGGACCTACTCCAAAACCGCTGGATTAAATGCGAGCCATTTATAGGAAACGAATCTGTAGCCTTAGGAGTTGCTCTATCTCCCTAAGGAAAGCTAAAAGCTTCCTTTCCTTCAAAAGGGAATTATTAATAATGATTAAAGGCGGAGAAGATAAAAGGATGAAACGGAGCGGGTTGATGACCGATAAACAAAAAATTCGATAAAGCCGTCGTGCAAAAAGAAAGCTTTCGAGTGACCGAATCCAGGGAATCACACAACGATGCTCAGCGCCCGAGAAAAAAACAGGGAATATGCCAAATGCCCGTAAGCTATTCGAGGAAATGCCCAACTGGTGGATTATGTGATCACACGTTATTGTCCACTGGAATCGCCATATTTCCGGTATCAAAGCTACAGCTAAGTGGTAAATGGATAAAATTATGGAAAAAATGATATCATCCCGGAGGGAAAGAAGAAAGTTAATAGTTTTCTTAAGTATGTATGGTAGGCACTTACCAAATAACCACGGAATGCCGCCTGGATCTTGATGGCAGCCCACTCCTCCCGTTTTAACCCTCCGGATGAGCTGAATCCGACAGACCTGCCGCTTGTCGTGAGCCGTACCACAGCGGCAGCTGCCTGAGCGGCGGCAACCGCGGCTTCTGCGGCGGCTGCAGTCGCTGCAGCCACGGCAATGGCGCGCTTTCCTTGTTCGTCGCCTTCCGAAAGCGACCCCATCCTTCTCTCCCTATACGAACCCTTTCTCTGCTCAGACGGAGGCGTCGTTATCGGCGGCGGCCATTGTTTTTGCTGCTGAGCTTTGTCCTTCTCTCGGAACGACTTCACGAACCCCCATCTCTTCTTCTCCTTGACCGGACGATTTTCCACCGGCAAGCAGCCAGCGGTCGACCTCTTTCCACCGAGAAGCCCAAGAAACCACCTTGTCGCTCGACCCATTTGGTGCTCTTGCTGCAGCAGCTACCTCGCACCTTGCGCCATAAAATCCTTCCCGCTAAATCAAACGATTAAAAAGGATACCCAGTGGGAGAGGGGAAAATTGAACAAACGGATAAAGAAGCAACAGGGGTAATATGGAGGCTAAACTCTCTCTCTCTCTCTCTCTCTCACGCTTTCCTCTCACTTTCTCTCCGCTTCTTCCTCGCGCGCCCGAGTTCCAACCCACTTTTAACTTGTGGGGCGGTAGTTTATAAATTTCCTTGTGGGCTGTACCGCCGGCGCGGGCGATGGCGTTCTCATTGGAAAGTACAACTCTACCCCTACTCGTAATCTCTAAATCCTCAAAAAGTCAAAAAAAGCCAAAAATAAAAATAAAAAATCTATCATTTTCAACTCACATCCTTCGAAAAAGAAAAAATCACGTGTGATTGAGAGTTAGCTTCAAAAATCTCAAAAATTATTATTAAGATTCTTAAATAATTTTGAAGGCTTTTTTAACTCCTCTATCTCCCTATTTATTTTATATTATTATATAAAAATATTTTATTTACTAAAGAGATTTTGGATGAGTTCAAAGGCAACAAAAAAAGAGACTTTTTTTTTATACTAGAGATTTTCTTGTTCTGAGAATAAAATAGAAAGGCTTATCTCAAATAATTATTGGTTGGGTTAAAACTTTAATTATTTTGATTTCTCTGTGAGCATCAATGATAATCTTGAGGGTTACTCATCAGATTTCAGAAAGAGATGTCCATTGTACCCCTACTTGTTTTGTATTATTATGAATGAGCTTTCCATCTTGTTTGATTCTGCTATTTTCTCCCAAGATTATATGCAGGTATCCGTCATATGGACGAGCTTCACCTTTCTTATTTGTTATATGCAGAAGACTTATTTCTCTTTGATAAAGATAGCTAGCCCACATAAAATTTAGGTTCAAATAACATTCTAATGCATTTAAAAAACTTATATGGTTAACTCTTAATCCCCTTAAGAGCTCCATCACATTCTCAAAAAACTCCCTTAACCAACAAAATCTTAGAGAGTTAATTAATATCTCTAATTCCAATAGAACCATCACTTATTTGGGGTCCCTCTCTCTATCAAAAGGCTTCTTATGTATGATTTTAACACCCTATTGAGTAAAACTACAATGCTCTTAGAGGACTGGAAAGCTAAAACTCTCTCTTTTGTGGGCAAGTTGCAATACCTAAAGTGCAATATATGAAATTACATTGTCTATTGAATTCGTGGCGCAATTTCACCTAAAAGTTGTTGCAAGCTTATTAATAGATTGTGCTCCAAATTCTTATATCACGGCGATATCAATGCGAAAAAAATGCTTTTGATTTCTTGGACCAACACTTGCAAACCTATAAAGTTAGATGGTGTCAATCTACCATCTTTTTCTAGCTCTCACCTTGGCCTTTAACTGCTCTCTAGTTTTGTATTGCTTAAACATTCAAGGTCTGCTTGCTTGCTGGTAGTCTTATAATTATGGGAATTTTTAGAACCATCCTTCCTCGAAGACCTTGGCTACTTGAGGGAACACCAAAAAAGCTATTGCTATTATGATAGCTAACATTAATTATTAAATTCTTGATGGTGCCAAGATTTCTACTCTTACAGACCCTAGGTGTACTTTGAAAGGACAAAGCAAATTATTACATGAAAATTTTGTACCTTCTAATACAAATTTTTTATGGCTTCTTTGTTATGTTATTTGAAATTATAAATGGCTTAATCTAGACTTCTTCCCCAATGGCGTTTTTTAATTGATTAAATATGCGCCTATTCATTTTATATTGTTTCTGACATTATTTTATGGTGGGGCTTCTATAACAACCAAAAAATAATAAGTATTTTAAAATATGAATTTTTAAATTTATATTTGAACTAGTGCACTTTGATGTTGTACTTGTGAGTATTACGATGCTAGATTTGATAGCACAACTGTGCTAAGAAAGCCATTGTGGAGTTTGAATTTATGTTTCTACAGTAAATTTAAATTATGCATGCAACTAGGGGTGTCAATATTTGACATGAGACGAAAACCCGACCCGGACCCGACCTGGAAAATCCGGGTTGGACTCGACCCGTTTGAAAAACGGGTAGGGTTCGGGTTCGTAGATTCGACCCATTTGAAAAAATGGGTCGGGTTCGAGTTGACCCGGCGGGTTGCTGGGTTAACCAAAAAACCCATTTAAATTGAATTTTCACGCGCTGCCCGTGGACCTTCCCACAGTCAGCCGCCGCCTCGAGGTTGCCCCGTGCAACTGCCCCTACATGCTAACGCGTGAGCTCGTGCCAGCGCAGTGGCCACGCTGCAGCGCACCTGCCCGCGCACCCTCCGGCCGTCCAGCGTCCAGCGTCCCAGCGCACCTGCCCGGCGCACCCACCCGTGCTCCATCTCCAGCGCGCTCGTGCACCAACGCACTCGCCCGGCGCCCGCGAACTCGCCGCGCTAGTCAGCCCGTGCCGCGTCCGCTCTCGACCGCGCCCGGGTTCACGCTGTCCTTCCCGGGTCGGGTCGGGTCTATTCAGCAACCCGCCGGGTCGGTTCTAGGTTCGAATTTTCGACCTGTTTACCTACCCGGGTCGGGTCCGGGTTCAAATTTATGACCCGTTTGAACCCACGTCAGTTTCGGGTCCGACCCAAACCCGACCTGTGACCCGAAATTGACACCCCTACTTTTAACAATCATACATGTTCTTTTCTTACTACTTTCACATATATTCTTGTTGCATCCTGGGATATTTGCAGCGGTAGAGGAATATAAAATTTAACATCTTAGCTTTGTACGAAGATCCAGCACA
Source organism: Dendrobium nobile (assembly GCA_022539455.1). Classification (NCBI taxonomy): domain Eukaryota; kingdom Viridiplantae; phylum Streptophyta; class Magnoliopsida; order Asparagales; family Orchidaceae; genus Dendrobium; species Dendrobium nobile. Next base: position 30,132,582 of record CM039730.1, read on the forward strand.
CAATCAAATAAAATAGAGAGTGCAATATTCATAAGAGATACCAATATTTTTACGTGTAAAATCCTGAAAAAGGGAAAAGCCACAGGGCTTGGCCTAGTTTGAATGAATCCACTATTATTTGCAGTCGGTTACAAATGAGATCCGACGCTGGACTTTCGCCTGTTGCCGGACTTCTACCCAGCTACCATCTAACGTCGAACTTCTGCCCAACCGCCAATTGATGTTGGTTTTGTTGTCCAACCACCAACTAACGTCAAACTTTTGCTCGACCTCTAATTGATACCGGACATCTGTCGCCCTCTGACTACGATCCTTCCGACATCCGTCACCCTCCTACAATGGTCTTTCCAACTCTTGTTGCTCACCAACTATGTTCCTACCCACTAAATAAACATGTTAATAGTGATTCTTTCAAGTCTCATCATGTAATGCATTTTGTATGATGTATATTTATCAAGCCAAGGCCTTCCCCAATGAAAGGATCTCATTTGTAATTGACTGCAAATAATAGTGGATTCATTCAAACTGGGCCAGGCCCTATGGCCTTCACCCTTTCCAGGATTTTACACGTAAAAATATTGGTGTCTTTTATAAATATTGCACTCTTTATTTTATTTGATTGCATGCTGGATTTTCGTACAAAGCTAAGACGTTAAATTTTATATTCCTCTACAGCTGCGAACATCCCAGGATGCAACAAGAATATATGTGAAAGTAGTAAGAAAAGAACATGTATGATTGTTAAAAGTACCTACAATACTGCAATGTACATGGTCTGGAAAGAGATAAGTTAGACACTGTTACAAGGCAACATGATGATATTATGGAAGCGGTGATTGTGGACATCAAATGGTATAATGCCCATTGTATGGACAGATTAGAAGTACACAGTTGAAACTGGTTAAAGAGATTCCAAAAATGCTTTAGGATACGACTAGTATAATTTTTTTTGTTATTTTATAATTAACATGTTAAGTTTTCAGATAAATATGAATTAATTTTAACATGATCTCTGATTTATCATTGTTTGCATACCGATTCGACAATTTGATTTTGAAAATTTGTTTTGAGCTTGTGTTTTCTCTCTCGTATTGATATAGAAATATCAGGATGATATTTTTCGAAGGTGGGGAAATTGTAACAATCCAAAAATGAGAAGTTTTTTAAAATATATATTTTTTAATTTTTATTTGAATTATCATGCTTCAGTGCTATGCTTGTGAGCACTATGATGCTAAGTTTGAGAGCACAACGACACTAAAAATAGTCGGTGCGGCATCTGAGTTTATGTTTATATAGTAATTTTTAATTCTGCATGCAACGCTGGGTCTGAAATCTACGACGCTAAGCCATTACTAATATTTTTATATACATTTTATAATAAATATCCTTGCGACCTCTCTGACTGCTTCATTTTTTGCCATGACTTTCTTGAGAAGAAGAAGAAGAGGAAAAGGGAGAGAAAAAGTGAGAAGGAAGAGAGAGAAAAAGCCAATTGATCAGACCTTTTCGTCATTCATTATAAATAACTTTCTTACTTGTATTTTTAATGATTTAATTTCAAAAGTTTTCAACTTAATTTACTCTCCAGATTCACATCCAATCATAATTAATTTTCGATGATATACCAATAATATTATAGAAGAGTCACACAATGCCTAAGTTGAGAGCCTTAGCCTAATGTATTAATGCATGAATAGCCATAAATAAAGATCCAACTGAGCCAAAAATCAACAATATCAGGCCTACTTCAGTTCGGTTCACTAATTATCAAGCTAAAAAAAATTTTGTACTAAAAAAATATTTTAGAAAGCAACAAAAAAGTTATCCCAAACGAAACTTACGTGACATCAGCATCTACTAAAATAGTAAATATTTGAAGCCCACTGCTTAATGGACAAGAAAACCTTGTCCAATAAAAAAAATAGCTCAATTGAAGGAATTGGTGATGCTTCACCAAAGTGCTATGTCACCTCCCATTTTAGATTAAACTAATAGTTATCAACATCTTTCACTTCACTTGTAAGCTTAATGGGACTGTTAAAAGAAATATTTATCTATGCCTTCAATCATTTGCTCTATTTTTTAGTAAATTTCCATTCAACTTGCATGTCTTCCTCCATTCTTCTTCATACAATAAGAGAATAATGTGGCTTGATATTCCTCTAGAAAATATGAAATTAAATTATTTATTCAGATAAAAAATAATTATTTAAAAATTTTAAAGTTCTAAAACTTCTCTCTAAATATGAAATTAAATGATAATAAGAAAAATAAAAAATCTAAAATAAATAATGTAGTATGATTTATAAATATAATTTTATAATGTGAATTATATATATAATTTATACGTGTAAATTATATCAAAATATAGAATATAAATTAGCAATTATTTATATTCAATTTATATATTTATATATAAACTAAATTTCTATTAAATATGAATTAAAATCAAAGATCAGAGATATTTAGATTTAAATTTAGAATTAATAATTATTTATATTTAAATAATAAATATATAATATAAATAATAATTGTTTATATTTAACTTTAAAATTATGGAATATATTATTTATGTATGAATTTTATTTATTTTTTAGTATGAAAATTCTTAGAATTATGAAGTTTTCAAGGTAAGATTGTCATAAAAAAGGTATGATTGTCATATTACTATGTTAATTTTATTATTTTTTAATAATATTATTATATATTATGCCATCCTGTTCAACTCCAGTCGAATCGATTCAAATTATGAACATCTCCTTCTGGTTTATTATCCGATCTGATTTTCACAACCTTGATACGAATCCCTTATAAAGTTCATTTTAAAATTGTGGGGAAAACAACTTTGTTATTGTGGTTTCAAAAATAAAAAATTTAAATAAATAATAGTCAAATAAAATTAAAATTGCTTTCTGAAAAACAAAATAATCAGAAAAATTGTCCAAAAAAGGTCCCAAATTTGCAAGAGAATCTCAAAAGTCCGGTAATTATTTTTCGACTAAATAAAGTTTCTTAGATTAACGATGAAATTCGTATTAAATTATTTATACATGATATCTTATAAATTACAGAAAAAATTTCCTAATATTTAATTTATTGACAAGTAAAATAAATAATAAACTCTTTTGTCTTCTCCTTTTAACTTGCACTAACGATAGTATACAGTTTGTCAACGAGGGGCCCTGTGGCGTTAATTAGTGATTTGGCCTTAGGCATTTGTCGTCAATCTTTCATCCTTTTTAAATTGTTCATTGAACTGGATGTTTTAAAATATGATATATTTTAATAATATGGAGTAATATATTAAATACATTAAGGGGCCTTTTATTTGAATATAATAAAAGTAGAGAATAAATTGAATAATTTTTTTTATATTTGCTATGATATATTTCAAATGCATTGAGATATTAATGAGGTTGGATATAAATAATAAATGACCCAATTCAATAACCCAATCTAGACCTGATCCTAAATATTTAAGTTCAGGTTAACCCGTTTAATAAATGGGTGGAGTTTGGTTTGGGAATTTTGACTTGTTTGATTCAGGGGTTGGATTCGAGTTGACCCGCTTACCCATTTTTTTATCAGAAAATGACTTATTTAATTTTTTATTTCTTTAGATTATTTTACTTGTGGCATGCTCTTTTTATTTTTTTATTAATTAGTATAAATTTTATAATTGTCAAGTTAGCTTTTTTAATTAAATGGATTATTAAGTTGGGTTCACCCAACTTCTTAACTCATTTATTAAACCAGCCAGATTTAGTTCGATCCAATTTAGAACAAATTAATTTCAAATCAATAACAAATTTGACCCGTTAACCTATTTTGAAACCCAAGAGAATCAAGTGAGGGCCACAATATTAGTGGGAAGTAAGCAAAATAACTTTATTTGAGCAATTTCTAAATATACGAATAATTTATATTTTAATATTTAAAATCTCTTAATTTTTTATTTTATATTTCTTTCACCTTAAATGGAACAAAAAAAAAATGCAAAAACTAAAACATAATATTTTACAGTACAATAAAAATAATATTGGAGGCTTCTTCAGGAAGAAATCCCCCTTACAAATTAATATCTTATTATATAATTGATACATCATCAAAAAATTATCTTGATCGGGCACAAATCTTGATGCAAAATCAAGTCGGAAACTTCTGAAATTAAAATTTGGATAATTGACCATTCAAACTCCGATTTTAGCAAACTTACAATCGAACTGAAAATCTCGAGAATGCAAACCCAACGACACCAAATCTAACCCAATTCGAGCCCAAATGGGTCTAAATCAAGGGTTAAAGCATTGTTGGGAGGTTCGAACCACAATTTGGATTACCAAACATTTCCAAACATAATGTGCTTATAGATGAATCGAGCGGCTCGACGAGACAAATCCAACGAGCCCAAGATCACTGAATTCTGACATCACTAAGACATTCAAATTTCCATCAAACAGTCCATGATCAAGGGATTCAACATCAGCCGTCCATCAAACCACTCCCGATTTGCCCTTGATATTTCACCTATTTACGGGCCATGCCACTCCAAGAAATCTATAAATAGAGCACCCGTTTCTCTTGCAAAGGGACCCGGATGCCCAAGTGATTCAAGAGAGAGATCAAAGATCACTTTTACTTCCTTGCCTCCTCGACCTCCACCAAGAGTTTTGCCCGACCATCACCTATCGTCGTTGTTCCACCGGACCACCACCTGAGGCCCGATCTCCGTCAGACCACCACTTGAGGCCCTGAGCTCCGTCAGACTACCACCTGAGGCCCTGAGTTACGCCGAACCACCACCTAAGTCCCTAAGTTCTATCAGACCACCACCTGAGGCCCTGAGCTCCATTGGACCATCACCTGAGGCCCTGAATTCTGCTGAACCACCACCTGAGGCCCTGAGCTCCACCGGACCACCACTTAAGGCCCTGAGTTCCGCCGAACCACCACATGAGGCCCTAAGTTCCACCGAATCATCACCTAAGGCCATGAGCTCGCCGAACCACCACCTAAGGCCCTAAGCTCCACGAGACCACCACTTGAGGCCCTGAGTTCTGCCAAACTACCACCTGAGGCCCTAAGCTCCATTATACCACCACTCGAGGGACTAAGCTCCACCGAACCACTATATGAGGTTCTGAGCTCAACTAGACCACCATCTGAGGCTCTGAGTTCTGCCAGACCACCACTTGAGGCCTTAAGCTCCACCAGACCACCACCTGAGGCCCTAAGTTCGCTGGACCACCACCTGAGGCCCTGAGCTCCGCCAGACCACCACCTTACGCCTGGAGTTCTACCAAAGCTACAATTGACGCTTAAAGTTCTACCGGACCATCACTTGACGCCCGGAGTTCCACTGGATTATCATGTGACACCAAACTTCCACCGAACCACGACCTGACATTGAAGTTCTATCAACCCACCGCCAGGCTACCAACTAACGTCCAAACATTCAAGTAGTACCAGACTTCTTCTAGTCCACCAAGTGGCACTGGACGTTCATCCTCTTTGGTCGCTAGATTTCAACCACACGGTTGATATTTGTAATCTGATCGCCCTTGAAGGTGAGTCAACCCACTGTAACCTACTTAAGTTTTAGTGGAATCATTTTCAACTGGGTCAGGCTACGTGGTTTTTTCCCTTCCGAGGGTTTTCCACATAAAAAATCTTGTGTTCTTTGTGTGTGAGCTAGATATTCGTGCAACGCTAAGACATAAAACTACAACTATCGCTGCATATATTCTAGCTCGCCATAATAATATTTTTTTAATTGATAATGATGAATTGTAGTCTCATATCATTTAAAAATTGTACGAGAGTGTATTTTAGAGCAAAAGAGGATTCAGGTTGCACAACGTCGTCAATATATGACAAATTATTAGAGGTTATTTAGTTGGCTAAAAAAAAGTGTAAAAAGAATGCAGTGTTAAAAAGAATATAATGAAAAATAATACTTTAGAACTATTTGAATGAATGTAAAGTTAATGTAGGTAAATGTTTTTTTTTGTTGAAAATAATGAATGCAGAGTAAAATTTTAAATGGTGATGGTCCGCGGCGGTGGGCAGAGGTTGTTGGCTGTGGCCCTCAAGCAAGGAGCAAGAGTTTTAAAGCGTTCTCGCCCAAAATTAAATTAGAACGCTTTACATCAAAATTGAACTAGAATGAAATAAATTACATTTACTATATTTTACTTTGGATTTATTTTTCTCCCAACCAAACACATAAAAGTGAAAAAGTAAAGCATATTAAATGCCTTGCTTAGTAAGAAAAGATAAATCATATTTTTATAGGGTTAAGAGGAGATGTTATATCTAAAAATAACTAGTTAACGTATAATTTGACTATTATAGATATGTGGCTGATGCTTTGGGGCCTGCACGTAGACAACAAACAATCTTTGATATGGCTATGAGCCTCTGGCAGATTTATTATTATGTGCGGAGTATGGGTGGTGTCCAGAGGCCAATAAAAATTCATCACGTCACTCAATAGTATACCGTGCCCGGTACAAAGTGGTATCATACAATTCTGCTGTCCGAGTATTTGCACAGAATAATCTCTCTTTTGGCAAGTGCTTATGGCCCCTTCAACAAGTGCTTGAGTAAGCCAGCTGACATTTTTGGAAGGGTGTGAACAAATCTCTCCTACGAACAGCTTCTCCAACTAGTGTGAGTGCCCGTAGTCAAGTGCTCATGGGGCAAGTCTAACCATTGGTGCCCTTTTGCTCTTTAGCGAGCTTGTCTGAACTCCTTGACCTGTGTGAATTCACATTTGATAAAAGTGATGCATAGGAGGCTTTCACTCATTGGTGAAGACACAACGCGATCTTCCTCAAATCGTCCTACTCGTCATGCAAATCCAACAAAATATATATATAATTTTTGAATAGATGTTACCTTTTTTAATTAAAGAAAATAATTTATCATAATTTTCATATCTCAAATATCTAAGAACCTTTTGAGATTATTTTTATTTAAAAATATTTATTTAGAATATTTTTAACTATTTTTATTTTAAAAGACCAACCAAATTATTTTAAAAACACTAAAAATAACCATTAAGGTTTTAAATGTTTTAAAAATAACTATTATTATAGGTCAGTGCCATCACCATCACTAGCGAACATTGTTGCCATCACTGTCTCATTTTCCACCATTGCATATCAAATGATGGCCATCATCGTTGCCTTAGTTATGCATCCACTACCCTGATAGTCATCGCCACCAATACTAAATAAATATATACTTTTAAGATACGAATATAGGTTCTTATGCTAACTTTGAGAATGTTAGAACTTCAATTTAAGCAACTTACCGTTGAAATAGTGAATTTCAAAGCCACAGATCCAATGATACTAAAAAGGCCTAATTATGCGATCATAAACGCCAAATCAAGCACTCATAAGCATAATTGAGTATCTCAATGTCATTCAAGGCTTTAAATTTTCCTAAGCTTCTCATTGATTAAAGTCCAAACAAGAGTGTCAATGAGACAAATATAATGAACAAGATCGCTCAATTCCAAACAACTTCATTAAAAAAAAAAAACATAAAATGATCAAGGCAAACCTCTTCGAATCATTCGATAGAGTGTCCACGATTCTCAATTTCCACTTTGGAAATCTAAAAATATGTCATTTCTATGCATACAAGAAGATGGTTTCATTACCCTTTCTCTCTTGCATCCAAATATATTTTGTTAGATCCTCCCTACCACTCTTCACTCTACCAAGATGACAGTGTGTCCCCCCCTCCATAACTCCAACCCGACCCAAATGGTCCAATCTGATTCAACCAACCAAACCCAGTCAAAGACAAGTACAACTTAATCATGACCATCCATTTTCAAGATATGCATCAAATTTCATTAAAAAAATATGTCAACATCACTATGATTTCTTATCAACTGAAATACACATCAATTATCATCACCAGAGGCCAAAATAGTCAATAATGTAGTAATGAGAGGCTTTAAACTCCACCAATTAAAAAGTGCATGCTGGGTATCGTTAAATTGCTTGGCTATCAGGCAATCTTGATAGCGACCGAGCTTAATTCTGATTTGGCCTGAACATAATTGAGCCTCAAAAGTGTTTTCTATTTGGAGTACTATAAATTCGATAGTAAGCTCCCCAATCATTTTGAAGATCAATTATTAGTTAGATAAGATTATCTTCAACCGAACTGTATACGGTGATATTCGCTCCATTCGAATACTAAATCGTTCGCCATAACAGTCCGACGACAATATTGACATCGCACTATTAATCAACACCATTTTTTTTTGTTATGGGATTTGTTGAATAAGAACATGAAAGAGGAGAAAGATGATTACATTCACAGCGAGGTGAAGAAGCGCGTGAAAGAGGAGAAAGAAGTGGAGTTCGATTGGAGATGAATTACTGCATTTTCGAGTTTTACTGTATTTTGAAGTGAAAAATGAGTTTTTTTTTGTTGGAGATGCCCTAACAAGATCTAGATCCATTTGTGGGGACTATCAAACTATAATTTTTAAATTGCAAATATTGTGTTATGGTTTTTCTACTATTTTTTAAATTTTATGATATATATTTTTTTCAATTAAATCTGTAATTATATCAATGATATGAAAATTATTATTCAATTTTCTTAGAAGAAGAAAAATATCTCAAAATCATCCCCAGATTATTCATGTGTTATTAATTTAATTCCAGAGTATCATTTTGCTTCAATTTAGTCCTTCGACCATATAAAATTGATTCAAATTGATCACTCGTGTGATAAACTTGTGATCTAAAATTGAATATAGTTCAGGCATAATTTGAGATAACTTTCTTGCCGCTTCTTAAAGTAGCTTTTTAGTATAAATATTTTAATTTTTATACTAAAAACTGTTTTAAAAAGTAGTAAGAAAGCCGTCTCAAATAAAATCTTAGAGATTTTCTACTAAAATTTTATTTTAAAAAGTAATAAAAAAATTATCTCAAACAAAACTTAAGAAAGTCATCCAAACGAAATATTATGACATAAACATTCGTGTTAAATTACAGCAAATAATAGACGAAACGCTTACCGGCAAACAAACATGCTACATTGATGTGCTTCGGACACGTAGAAAAGAAACAATTTCACGTGGGACAGTCAACACTAATTAAGTCGGACCATTGAATACAACACTATCTACTCTGTATAACCCACCTGAAAATAGCACACCACCAATGAACAAAAAATAATGGACAAAGTTCTTAAAAGAAATTTTTTTATAAATTTTTATAAAGAATTATTGAACATTATTTGAAAATAAATGTTTAAAGGACTGTTTGACTGGCTGAAAAGGAATGAAAAGAAAATAAAATGCACTTCAAAATATTTGAAATTATTTGAATGAGTTTAAAAGTAAATATAGATGATTAATTTTTTTTATTTGACTTTAAGTAAATAAATGCAATGTATGTGTTAGCCCATTGTCTAGATTTATAGGTGTTAAAACCACTGTAATGCATAAGATTTGTAGTAGTTAAAACCGCTGTGAAAATAAGCGTGTCAAAAACTAGATATAATACAGTGGTTTAAATAGCGCTACGGAAATCATTTGCAGTGATAACAAATATGAAGGATGTGCAGCGATTCATAAACCACTGCTAAGAATATAGTATGTGCTTTTACCGCTATTGTAGGGTAAAAAGAAGTGCTACAAAAGCTGGTTTTAATAGTAGTGGAAGTAGGTAGCGGTGATTAATGACGACGATGTCTTAGTGTAGTCAAGAGCAACAACTGATAGTGGCTGAGTAGGTTGTGACTACTAAATACACCAAATTTAATGAATTCAAAATACAAAAAAATTACACTAGAATGTGTATTTCAAATACATTAACATTTTACTCTACATTTTTTTATTTCAAACCAAAAATCAATGTTCTTAACATCCTCATATTTAAATACTTTATACTCTTTTTACTTCAAACCAAATAAACACTAGCTAAGTCATGAATTTTCTAGTTGTATAGATGAATTGTATTGATGTTCTGATCTCCCTTATCTCCAATGATGATTTGAAAGTCTATTTGAAGGTAAACTTGAAGGGTAGATGTTTGGATCAAACTGATTGGTTGGAGGAGTCTGCTTCCTCGCTTGGGGATGTTCGTGATGAACATGGGGCTAATTTTCATAATATTTTGTTTTGGAGGTTGGTCATTCTGTTGCTAAAAGCTTTTTGGGTGGGAGTGGCAAACATGGTAGGAGGAAATCCAAAATGTATTAGTGTTTGCGAGTCTTTCACTCTGTTGTTGTGGATTTCGTTGTTTGGGTTGATGGTGTCACGACCCAACCCGACCGGAACGAATCCTTTCGCGTCGGGTCGTGACGGATTAATCCAGGATCTAGCTTTGAAATTTGCTTTCAGACTTTCTTCCAATAAACAAACATACAGAAAACACAGAGCTGCTAAAACGTCCAAATATATAGAAATTCATCTGAAATTTTTTTCTTTCTTTCATCAAAATAATCATGTACAATACAGTGCATGACTACAGACAGAAAGAACATAACAGAACATATAAGCCATGATTGTATAAAATCAAAAGTACAAGATACCTAATCTCAGATCAGACACTGAATGGCTAGTCCAAGACCTCCTTCCCTTTCCCAGAACCTGAAAACCACGCAGATAACAAGAATGAGCTAACAGATCAGCAAGACTACACCAGCCAATCAAAATCTCCAGAAACTCATATCCAAAATACATCAGAAAAGTAGCCGTACAGAATTCGGATAATCGTACACAGAAAATCATATAATCAGACAGAATTCAGATACTTGATTAACAAAATATTCAAATCACTGATACAGAAGAATTCATTTCGTATAACAGAATATTCAAATCAGAATTATCTCCAAATCACAGAACAGACAGAATCGTACAAATCATAAAGCACATTGTCAAAACAGATCAGATCAAATTCCCGGACCCTAACATTATCTTAACGGATTCTGGCCCCTTATGCCTCCCTTTCCTGACACAGATAGAATCTCAACGGATTCTGGCCCCTTATGCCTCCCTTCCCTGACACAGACAGAATCTCAACTTATTCTGGCCCCTTATGCCTCCCTTGTGCTTACAGCACCAGAACATATCAGAGATACAAAATTATCAGATCATAACTTGTTTTCAGATTTCAAATTTCAAATTCTCGGACCCTGACAGAATCCCAAGGATTCTGGCCCCTTATAACTCCCTTGATAGCATACAAACACATCAAATCATCAAATTCAGAAATCAGATTTCGTCAGAAAATCGTCAGCGGCATAACTGCAGTATACGAAAATTCCACATAATTCACAATTTCAGAAATTTATCAAATTACCACAGATAACAGAAAACATCATTTCAAGACTTTCATTGTACTGAAGCAAATATTTTCAACATCCAGATAATTCATTATTCGATTAAAACTCTGCATAATTCAAAATACCAGGTGAAAATCTTCTAGAAAATACTCAAAACGTGCAAAAACATTATATCAGAAAATACCAAAAGTTACGCAGTAAAACATTTATCAGTACGAAATGAAACCAGATTTTCGCTAATAGAAACAAAATTCGGAACAGAAAAATCGTCAAAATCCACATTTTTGAAAATTGAGAAAGGCGGAATGTGCCTTACCTCGAGTCGGTCAACTTTTCCAACTACGGCGACGGACGAAAACGGACCAAAGTTGCCCAAAATCCACTTTTCTTCCTTTTTCCTTCGTTTTTCTCTCTCCTCAGATTTTTTCTCTCTCTTCAAAATGACCATTTGGATTCCTATTCGTCCCGGGACGATTTCTCCTATGGACAAAATTCGTTCAGACGAATTATTATTGTACCTGGACGATTTGCTCTCCGGACAAATTTCGTCCCGACGAACCTAAATTCGTCCTGGGACGAACCTCTCTTCCCCCAGGTTTTGAACTGATCGTCCCGGACGATCTCAACTTCGTCCGGACGAACCTCGAAGGAAAATCGGGTTTCACAGATGGTCGGGGGGTTTCATTTGGGGTTGTTGGGTTGAGTTTCTGATGGTTGGTGTTCCTGTGGGATTTTTGAGGTCTTGGTTGTTTATGGTGTATCTTGCTTTCATGGTGATGGATTTTCCTGGGTGGGATTTGTTTTGGGTGCTACTTCTTTGGTTGTTTTGGACAATGATGAGGTTGCATTTGGCTTCCCATGGTTGGCTAATGGCTTGCTGGCAACCTTGGTGGTTCTTTTAGGTGGTCTTCAGTGGCTTGTGGGTTGATGCTTTTTGCCTTTTGTAGTTTCCTTTGGTTGGCTCATGGTCTGCTACCTTCAATGGATGGCCCCTGCCTTTGCTAGGGGGTGCTGAGTGCAGCCATTTATTGAGTCCGTCTAGCTTGTTTGCCATATTCATTGTTTTGGGTTTTTTTTTTTTCTGTCATCTGTTGGTCCTTAAATGTACTCATTCTTTTATTGAATATATTTTTTTAATCAGAACAAAAAAAGATCAACTGTATTGATTAGTATATATAATCACTTACAATAATTTTATCTAAACTTACTTTAAATAAAGAGTAATATTAAAATTAATTAATTATTCATATATTAAACTCATTTTAAAATAAATAAAAATTTTAAAGCTCTTATTCATCAAAAAATATCCTGACCTACATAAAAAATCACTCAGAGCCGTTTACATATCTTAAACAGTTTAGGAGCAGAAGAAAAAAAAAATTGCACAGCATATCCTCATAAGAAAATATATTGTAAGGCAATGATACAAAATTTCATGGTATTTTATAAAATCTAAAAAACATTTATATAAAATATACATACAAAATTTGACAGTCTTGCAATTTTCACAAAATCTTATGATGTTTTACAATAGGGAATGTCCTACAATTTTTTATGCATTGTTCTATCAGGAGCTCCTCATGCAATTTTTTTCCAAATAAACGCCAAGTATAACACCAAGGGTCCTCCATGCATAACCATAGGGCAATCAGGAATCCGACAGGGACATACGTGGTGACTGCTTCAATCTCCGGCGACCAGAAGGTGGTGGTGCCATCGCCCTCATGATCTCCGACAACCTCCCGACGAGGTCCTGGAAGGATGGCCTCTGCAATGGATCACTGCCAGGTCCAACACATTTGAATGAGCAGTAAATATATATATAAAATAAAAAGCAAAACAGAAAACCCACAAGTTTCTTGTAGCACCTAAACAAAACTTAGCTGATAATAAATATATCCCAAACTTCAATACTAACATTAATATATAATTCTAATCTGTAATATCTTAATAACTAACCCATTCAATCATATCAAATCTCATTATACAACTTCAACTTTAGATTAACTGATAATCGACCTAAATTTCTGCATTTGCTCTGGCAGACATCTAATATCATTTGATAACATTAAGGTTTCGTTTGGTCGGCTTTTTTACTGCTTTTTAAAACAACTTTTTGGTCACAAAATCAAAATTTTTGTACTAGAAAACTGTTTTAAGAAGCAGTAAAAAAGCTGTCCCAAACGAAACCTAATTTGAAATTTTGAACCCTTGAATTTTGATCTGATACTTAAATATTGAAGATGCTCAGTTTGATTTTTGAAGATCCTAAGTTCTGACCAATCAAAGCAAAAGTGGACTATGAGGAGAATACATTTCATAAACAGAATTGATATAGTGATTGTTCTTTAAAAGACCGTCATCTTCTTATAATAGTTGATTGATTATCTTTATATATTTTTATAATGATAGTATTAAAATATAACAGGTATATTAATGAAATTATATATTTTTAAAAAAATACTATTAATTCATTACATTACCTTGCCCAACAATCAGAAATGATGGCTGCAACCATGGGATCAATTCCTTGGGGTATATCCAACCGCTGATCCATGAAGCCTACCACTCCGACCACCTTCAAAGAAAATCCAATGAAGGGGTCAGCTTGCAAAGCTAATTTTAGGCTTCGTTTGGGACGGTTTTTTTATTCTTAAAATGGAGTTTGGGACGGCTTTTTTATTGCTTATTAAATCGGAATTTTAGTACAAAAAATTTAGGCTTCATTTGGGGTGGCTTTCTTACGGTTTCTTAAAGCAGCTACAAAAATTAAAACTTTTGTACTAAAAACTGCTTTAAGAAGTAGTAAAAAAATAATCCCAAACAAAGCCTTAATTTTTGTACTAAAACTACAATTTAAGAAGCAATAAAAAACCGTCCCAAACAAAACCTTAACTAAAATCCTTGCTCAACAGCAGAAACCAAACAAGAAACAACATTTACTTGCATGGCGTTGAGATGGTTCCAAGGGATGGACTCAGTCATAAGCTCCCATAAGATAACTCCAAAGCTGAACACGTCCGACCTGCATTGCATGCACTTCTAGTGATTTCCTATATAATTAATATAATCTTTATCCTTTGGGCAATATCATCGTATGAATAGCTATAAATCAAACTATTATTATAGTAGTTTCCACATAATGATGTGTGAGGTGTTGGTTCAATTTTATAATAGATTGATCATACAAGTTATCACAATAATATAAATGCCTATATATAGGCATTGTATACTGATGTAAGTTTTGGGAAAAAAATGATAAGGCTTTTGAAAATTTTCCTCCTCCAAACTATGTTCTCTTCCCCCTTCTCCTCTCTCTTGGAAGAAGCTCAAGAAGAGCTCAAGAAGCTCTCAAGAACTCCTCCCAATTTCTTAACATGATGGATTGTCATCAATCTCACATCAAGATTGGAGTGAATGATATATGATGAAGGAAGACCCATCATTCGTTTTGAGCATTCCCTATTGCAATTTTTTCCAAATCCCAGCAATAAGATCATTTTTTTACAAAGAAGAAGCAACAAAATGGGATGAGGAAATTACTTCTCACTGGAGTATTCACCGCGGAGTACCTCAGGCGCCATCCACTGGGGCTGCAGAAATTCACAGTAACGGCTTCATGTTAGTATTTTGCATGACAAGTTCCTTCAACATTTTAATTTGTGGAGGATTCACAACGTTCTCTCAGTACTCATTAAATGAGTTTTCAATTCAAATAAAAGGACTAAACAAAATCACAAGATAAATCGGAGTGTTGGCTTTTTATCAAGTAAGAATGCGAAGATAAATTCTTAAATATTAATCTTTAAGCTCTGGAAAAGAACTTTCTAGAGAATATTTAAGAGCATATGAACTTTGACTATGATGATTACTTGATGCAGATCTTTTACTTGCTATTCAATTATCTGTTTTGCATCATGAAAGTAGAAGAGCCTTACGGTTCCCATTCCATTTTTTGTTGTTAGCACTGTTGAGATCTTTAAAGACGACAAGCCAAAATCACCAACCTGTGAAACAAAATTTCATTTTTCACAAAGAAATCACTCATGCAGTGCTTCATAGGAAGAAGTATGGATAAAAGTTAGAATTTTTTGGTATAAAGCTGTTGCTGAATAAGACAATGAAACATATATCCCATTTTGTTGGAGATAGAAAAACTTCTTACCTTGACTGTCCAGGATTTGTCAACTAGTAAGTTAGAGGATTTAAGGTCTCTATGTATGATAGGCGGTTTCCTTCGATGCAAGTAATTCATTCCTCTAACCTGTAACCAATTCATACTAAGCCCAGCTTTGAAAAGAGCCAGTTTAAAGAAATATTTTGCATCAGGAACTTACAACATCAAGTGCCATCCGCAAACGCCTTCTTAGGTCCAATATTTGCTTGTTTTTGTGGAGTGTTCTGAAGAGGCTTCCTCTGTCAAACAAAATTACAGTACTACGTTTTACTATCACTCAATAACACATACTCTATCTTGTATGCTGTAAATGTTGAAGTTTCACCTGGGTAGGTGTTCAGTTACAATGGCAAGACGCTCAATTGAATATACAGCTCCCATGAAAAGCAAAACATTTGGATGTCTTAACTTCTTCATGATAGCAATCTGCAATGCATCGAGATGAAGCATTACACTGCAGTATTTTTCAAATTTACACTTAAATGAAAGATTCATACCTCCTTTTTGTAATCCAGCAAAACACTTTCACGATAATCCATTCTTGTATACACTTTTATTGCAACGTCCTAAGGAATTAGAGAGGATAATCAGTCATAATTCTCAATCTATGATCCAAACTTATGCTTCGCTTGGGACGGCTTTCTTACTGCTTCTTGAAGTAGTTTTTTAGTATAAAAATTAAAATTTTTGTACTAGAAAGCTGTTTTAAGAAGCAGTAAGAAAGCCATTCCAAACGAAACCTTAATGAGAACCTCCCAAGTTAGGATAGCATACTGATCCAATCCAATGTCCACGATAAACAACACCAAAAGAGCCTGAAAAGATAGAGAAGCCGGATCAGCATTCCGTCTGACTTTTCCTTTGTGACTCATCATTCTTGGTCTAATTTAGAGAAGGTTAATGCGTTAGAATAAAAATTATTAAGATTAAAATCTGAGAAGCACCAACATATTTGGAAGGCTTTGGGTCAGTTTTAGGCAACAATAAGCCTTCAACAAAACCCAACATCTCGAAAACTCTAGAACAGTTAATTTTTTGTTTAGATATAAAATAGATCATAATATGGAAGGGACATGTCCCAATTTGACTAGCAACAGAGATGTCTAAAGCATACCAAATGCAAGCCTAATATTATACTAAACATTGGCTTTGAATCAAGTTGCATAATTAAAACAAGTACTAGTTTCTTTCTGAAGCCTTCTGAATTTCATTAAGTGCATGCCTTCAATTTTGTGATATCTGGATGTCTCATTTATAAAATTGAAATTAGATAGAGTGAAAATATAATCAGTTACGAAATGCTGAATTTAAATTGTGGCACTCTTACCACATATATATACAAGGGCATTCATCCTTTCAAGTATGGTGGGCATTATATGTATGGTATACACATGGCATGTATACGCCTTCTAATACAAAATAGCTCTGTTGACCTTGTTCTAACTCCTACATTTCAAGGTTTGGTTGTTCCCATGTCTCATATTGCTAAGTTCACATGCTTCATAGCTTAAAATTCCAAGGTTTTGACTGGTGTTAGGTGACTTAACCAGTCAAAACCTACATGTTAATTACTAAACTATTGAACATTCTGTTCAATGTGCAGTTATTTTGACTCGCTTTAATACGAGGCATGAAAATTTTCCAACTGCTAATTTCCAATGGTTTAAAAACAGTAGTTATTACTTATATTATCATAATCAGAATGTATGTAATGTTATGTGTCGAATCTGATTGTGTTGATCAATAGTATTATTCTACTGCCTCGGACCTCAAGTTTCTTGTGCTCGCTAGGGGGTGCGAGGAGTTTACCCCTTGCTTGGGTTCTAGTGCTTTGCTTCAGATTTTTTTTAGTACGATGCCCCGGCACTGCTTACCCGAGCGCCCGACGCTGCGTACCCGAGCACCCAAATGCTGAACGACAAAGATCAGAGCACCACAGTGGCCTAAATATGGCGTCGCAGCGGTTCAAGATAGAGGCTTGAGCGCCACAGCACTTCAAACCGACGCTTCAGTGCTGCGAGACGGGCTGGACTGTTTTCTTTCTCGTTTCCTGAAGGGTTGTGTTCCTTGGAGTTATTTTACTTGACTTTCTCTTGTATTTTCAGTTAAGGCAAGAGAGAGAATAGTGCATGTGAGAAGAGAAGCAAGGAGAGAGTGAGAGAGAAGAGAGATCTGTACTTATTTCTCCCAATTTTCATAGTGGATTTCTTGTTGTGTTGCGGCTCCATGGGTTTTTCCCTATTTTGAATTTTTTCATGTTAAATCCTGGTGTCCTTTACTTTTCCGCTACTTTTACCTTTTTACTATTTTTTTTATTTATTTTTTATTTTTTTATCTTATTCAGTTAGGGCAAGAGAGAGAATAGTGAATGTGAGAAGAGAAACAAGAAGAGAGTGAGAGAGAAGAGAGATTTGTACTTATTTCTCCCAATTTTCATAGTAGATTTTTTGGTGAGGTGTGGCTCCATGGTTTTTTTTTTCTATTTTGAGTTTTTTCATGTTAAATCTTGCTGTCCTTTACTTTTTCGCTGCTTTTACTTACTTGTTGGTTTCATCATTATGGTGTTTACTCCTCATCTTTCCCAACAATTGGTATCAGAGTGAGATTCTTCAGATCGAGTGAGAGTAATGGTGGATGAAGCAAGGTACAAAATTGAAAAGTTCAATGGTTTAAACTTCGCATTTTGGAGGATATAAATTGAAGATTTGTTGTATCAGAGGAAGTTGTGATTGTCATTGGAAGGAATCACTAAGAAGCCAAATTCTATAACTATGGAGGAATGAGAGATTCTTGACCAGACTGCACTAGGTTTGATACGACTTTTACTTTCCTTACCTATTACGTTTAACATTGTATATGAGAAGACTACAGTCGATCTCATATCCACACTGACTAAGATGCATGAGAAGCCATCGGTCTCAAATAAAGTGTTATTGATGAAGAAGTTACTCAATATGAAGATGTTGGACAACACCCAATGGCGAAAAACCTGAATAATCTGAACACTGTGATGAGTCAATTATGCTTAGTGTTATCAATTTTAATGATGATGGTGAGGGCATTGTTGTTGTTATCTTAAATGTAAGAAAGCTGGGATGGGCATTTTACTGTTGTGAGTAATTCTTTGGAAAGTCCAAAGCTGAACATTGAAGATATTATGTGGTTGGTGCTTAATAAAGAGGTTCGCAGGAGGGTGAACGATGAATCTTCAAATTTTGCTCTAAATGTTGAAGCAAGAGGAAGGGGTTTAGAGATAAATCTAAATAAATGAAGATCTAAATCCAAGAGAGGAAAGTCTACTTTAGGTAGAGGAAAAGTTATATGCATGAGCCGTGGAAAGAAGGGTCACTTTAAGAAGGATTATACAATTTCAAAGAAGGGCAGTGGTGGAGGTCAAGATAAAAATCATTCTGCAAATATATCTGCAGAAGAATGTCTATCAGATTCTCTGAGTTTATCTCTAGACAATTCTGAATTTTGGATGATAGGTTCAGGTGCTTCTTTTCATGCAAGTTCTAACAAGGAGGCATTCAAGAAATATACTCAAGGTGATTTGGGTAAAGTGTATCTTGGGGACAACAAATCCTGCAACATTGTTGGACAGGGAGATGTTGATATCAGAATATCAGATTGGTCAATTTGGAGATTCAAAAATATTAAGCAAGTTCCTTATCTAAAGAGGAGTTTAGTTTCTATGAGTCAGCTTGTAAACTCAGGCCATGTGACATCATTCATAGGAGATACTTGGAAGGTGATAAAAGGGGCTATGGTTATAGCTCGTGGCAGTATTGAAGGCAACCTGTATGTTATCAATAGAAGAACATATTGTTGATCTCTGTATAAAGAACCAAAAGGAAAGAAGATAGAAAGCATGTATACATACCTTATACCTGACAGATCCATGGAATCTGCTGAAATCCTTCGCAAAACATGCTTGAAATCCCATCAAAATCCCTGTGCATTCAGCGCCATTAGCGTCTCCTCGCAGGATTCCCGTATGAAGCTCCTCGATCGTTGCTCTCCAAGGCCTTTAAAAGCAATCGAACCCCTCTTCATTCAGTTTCTCACACGAAACTCTCCGATCCCCTGCTCCAAGAAGCCGACCCCCTTTGCATCTTCAGCCCAGAGAGAGAGAGAGAGAGAGAGAGAGAGAGAGAGAGAGAGAGAGAGAGAGAGAGAGAGAGGGAAGGACTAGCCTACCTTCTTGGCCGATTGACTTCGCCCTTTTTGACGACTTCCCTCCTAGTCTGATCGGAGGCAACGATGGGAGCTCTTGGCATGAAGGTAATTTCACCATTCTGTGCCCTTTTTTGGCCAAATCCCGTGAACCCGCCGAGCCAAGAAGGGGAAAGGGGGGTTTAATTTTTATTAATATTAATAATATTATTATTATTATTAATTAATTAATTAATTAATAATAATAAATAGTTATATTTAATTAAAATTAGTTATAATTAAATTTTTAATTATATTTAATCATTATTAATGATAATTATTTTTAATTAAAATAAATTTTAATTAATTTTAAACATTATTATAGTTAATTATTTTTATTAATAATTAACTATAACTATTTAAAATTAATTAAAATTAATTATTTTAATTATTATTAATTATAATTAATTATGATTAATTATTAATTATAATTAATTATCTTTAAATCATAATTTATTATTATCAAACATAATTAATTATAATAAAAAAATGATGATTTTTAATGCCTTCCTCTCTCCCTCGATCTCCGAGCCTCCACTGCCGACGAACCCCGCGAAGGTATGGATTTCCTAAACTCAGATTCTAGCTCTCGAAGTTTGCGGCGGACCGGAAAACCGCCTATACACGCCTTTATTGCGCGTGGTGGGATGGGACCCCGGTCAGACTCATACGACGAGGCGGGCAATCACCTAAACCCTACTTCAATGTTTGTGGCGCATCGGAAAACCGTCTATACACGCCTTTATTGCACGTGATGGGATGGAACCCCGGTGCGGCACCTACGGCGAGACGGTGTCACTCATAAGTACCCTCGAGCGAGGAGAAAGCAAATGTCTTTTTAAACAGGTACTGTCAAAGACCTCATACACGCCTTTATTACGCGTGGTGGGAAGAAAGATCACGGCCGCGGTGCCCTCATCCAAGGACACCTACCATACATGTCTTTATTGCGCGTGGTGGGAAGGCCCAGTTTCTCGTAGTTTTCCCCTAAACGGGGGAGACGCCGGGAGACTGCCGAAATTTCGGGTGAAAATATGACTGTACTCGGACCTGTTTGAACTCAAAAAGGACATGCAAGAACTATAATGAACAAAGATTTAGACTTGAACTTGGTTGAACCAAATTGACTTAAGTGAACCCAAACCTTAAATGAATCATAAAAGACTTGAATCAATTGTGGACTCAATTTGAACTTGATTGAATGAAAATAACTTAAGTGAAACTCAAACTTAAGCAATCATGACTTGAACAATTTGGATTTGCAATTGAACTTGCAAGGACGTAGGGGACTTGAACACGAACTGGACTCGTGGATTTGAACCATACTTGGACTTGAATTTGAATAAGATGTATAAGAACTTGAATTCAAATGAATAATGTAGAGAATCAAACTCTAATTCGATAAATGTATGAGCATGCTGAAAATATAAATGTTGATCAATAAATTTGATCATGCAAGCAAAGAACAGCAAAGGGATGAAAGACCTATGTTGAAGCCTTAATAAGCATGATTGTTATTTTGCTCACAAGCAACATGAACTTTAAAGAACTCAACTCATATGCCATGATTTTGGATCTCTGAATTGAGGACTACACGAAGCTGTTAAGAATGCAAGAGCCTAAGTAACAAATTCTACACTTTCAAATAAACAATGATGAACAAAAAGAAAGGTCATTGCATGTAAAAAATGATAATCCACACATCATTGTAGGGGATCGAGGTGCAGCAAACATGGTGATGCTTGTGAATAATCGTACACGACATAGTACCCTCACATCCTCGACCAATCTAAAGGGAAGATCATGCTAAATATGACCAATCCCTACAAACAAATACAATCATCAACCCACCTGAGATTGGTGAAAGGTGGATATGATGCAAAAGCAATGGGTCTTCTACAAATACTTCCAGGAGGTCGTAGTGGATACAACAGTTCCCTGCAAATGAATACTTGTGGATAATAACAGTGAGTGCATTATAAGCACAACGAACCACTGTGGACACAAGTACAGATATCACCTACGACAATGGTAATTAAAGATCTTCAAGTACGTCGGGTACAAGGGCAACTCAATGTACAAAAAAGAACACCTCTTGAAGGAATGAAAGAGATGCTTGAGCAAATTCAAACTAAACTTCCTAGTGTTCCAAAATTTCTACTTGATCCTGCATTTAAGAAGAAAACAGTTCTGGTGTCCACAAACACCGGAAGTAACAAGTTTATTATGCTAAGGAGCTTGACAAGAGTCCATTTCAAGACAGTGGCAACGAACTTCAAAGAAGATATCCCCGATGAATGAGAAAGGGGTAGTCAACATCAAGACCATATCGCCACCGGATCCGTAATACTCGTACTAGCGGACAGAAGGCGTGTATAGACTTTCAAATGAAATGTTGTGCATTCAAACGACAATTATCCGCACAACCAAAATATGATAAAATACCCCTGCACATGCACTATAAATTGTATACACATAGGTACACTAAAGGGGAAAATACAATCTCGACCCGCATGGGCCCCGGCAAGCGTGTTATTGGTACACACATGACGTCTAGAGATGATGCGCGGGTTAGTAAATTTGAACCCGATCCTCCTAAGCAAGTAAAAGGGAGTCGACAGAGTATAATTATAAAATACCCACAAAACTCGCATGGGCCCTGGCAAGCGTGTTATTGGTATACACATGACATCTAGGGATGCTGCGCAGGTCGATAAGTGAATTCAAGTTAGAACCCGATCCTTCTATGCCGATCAATAGGAGTCGACAGGGTTCGAACCTTCAAACAAATACACGGTTGTGGGGACCGGTGTAATTATTTTAATGCATTCATATAAGGCATTCAAGGCCTATAATCAAGAGAAATCACTAATAAAGGCATAAAGCCTACGAGAAACCCGATCCTTGGTCAACAGCTTGGTCGAGTTGACAAGGTTCAGTCCATAAATGAAAATGCCCCCAAACACCCCGATGATGGCCGTGTTAAATGCAAATCTCAACCGGAGGGGTTCACAAATATTTTCAAATTCCATCCAATACCCACAAAAATCTAAAAAATCCTAAATCTCAAAAATATTTAAAATTGAAATCTAACTATCAAACGCTTAAAGAAAAATCCATCCGCCCTCCGCAACAATTTGCTGAGGTGGACAAATTAAAATTTACTTTAGCTCACAAAGAGGCAAATACCTAGTCGAAAATATCACTAGGATCCACTCTCAAACAACCTCCTGCTAGTAAGGACGTGGTACGCGTTCTCTAACCGGCGATTTTGCCGCTAAATGGCACCGCAGGATAAACGGTTATGATCCGGGGCCCTCTGAACTGAGTGATTTTGCCGCCAAATGGCACCACGAAATACCGGTTATGGCCAGAACCAATACGCTCCTTAGTAGCATCAAATCCTTGAGACATGAATTAATAGAATATGATTGATAGGGCACAAAGCCCTCTGTTAGCTAAGGTGGATTCAAATTTATCCCCTTAAATAAATATTCAACCCAGGTCTACAAGGTACCCTTGGACAAAGCAACCCATGGCTGCCGACAAGGATCCTTCTGTCAGGTTGGGTCGACTACCTCATCTGACTAAGTAAACCAGGGACCACGATGGCCCGGGATGACGGAACCATGGGATCTTGATCGGGTCTATCATCCATTCCCCCACCATCCGCTTTAAGCGCAAGATGGTGACATTTCCAATTTTTAAAATATCAAATCTTCAAATTCTCAACCATTTCCAAGCTCTTCAAATACTAATAACCATGTTGCTACTATATACCAGATACTACATATCTTTAATGTATCTGATTGACGACTAGCCTTAATCGAAAGTTCTCTCTCGTTATCGGGAGAGGTGATTAACTATAGGGGCTTGCGCCTATAGGAAACCAGAACTCAGATCATAAAGTCCTCGCAAAAATGAGGGCGAAATCTCTGGGTTGTGTCTTATCTACAAACACATCTACCTTCCAAAATTTACCCTGGAACTTATTCCGTTAAAACTCCCCCTCGCCAAAGAAAAAGCAAATCAGTGCGGGAAGAGGCCGGGGCCGAATTTTTGGAGCCCACTGTGGACCTCCGAAAGAGCACCGCGCGAACGGGTCGATTGGAAGGGCAGATTGGATCGTGCATACGACTGACCATTGGGGATAGAGGCTTTCACCAACACATCCCCGATGGGTAGCAATATACACGACCTAGTCACGGGTTTCCCCCACCCGAAAAAGTTCGAATGGGGTTTAGTAGATTGTGGGAACCAAGTTTCCCACGGGCGCAAGCCCCCGTGGTTAATTACATCTCAGGCCGGAGCCTGAGAAAACTCTCGATTAAGGATCATATATTATCCCTTCCTAAAATGGGATTGACACAGGGGTATAGACTAAGAAGTCCTACTCAAAAGAAAAGAAGGGTCTCAAAGGGGTGAATCAAACATACATGGCTCATACCAGCATTCGGAGGCTCTAGGGTACTAAATAGAAACTGGAGAAAATCAAAGTCAGGCATCCGATCACATGCGTGAGAGAAAAGATGGAGGTGGCGTCATCCTGTGACGCAGATAAGTAGGATTTAGGGTCCCTGAAAAGAAGGAACCTACCCACTATTTAAGGCATACTACGAGACCGAGTGTAGTAGCCTCGAATCCTAGATCTAGGTTAGGCTTAGTGTTCGACGAGTAACACTAAGGCCCGTGTCCTAGCTAGTGCAATGCAAAGATCTGGACTTATCCCGGCCTGGATGGGGGAGCCAGCTAACCACCTAATCGATTTAAAACCATGCTGTCAAGTCAATGATGAAAGATGGGTGGGTGGTATAGTTGTTGGAAATAGGACCGACATCTAGAGAATCTCCTAATTGGTCCTGGACTTATGCAGGTCAGATGCTCCTAACTAATGCAATTAAATTTTAATTAGTTAGTTACTAATGCAATGCATGCTAGTTGAATTGTCAGCTCATGAATGCTATAGAACTTTAAAAACAGGCTTATAAAAAATAGTTTTTTGAAAAGACTGGGTCTCCCTAGGTCCGACACTTCATCCTCATAGGCCAGATTATCCGGACTCTACCCGCAGGCAGGGAGATGTCTTATAGCAAGGAAAGAAGAATGCAGTAATATGCATGCGACCCCGGACGGTTCCGGCAATTCCCTAGGTTCGTTAGATTTCTATGTTATTTAAAACTTAAATATTAAATTTTGGTTATGAGTAGAAAAGATTTTGTAGTCCTTAAAGAGCCTAACGAAATCCAGGCGAAAACAAAAGCGACATGCAAGAAAAGAAACCTAGGAAAAGCAAGTATTTCTACTGCGCAATCAGGTAAACACATCAATATAAATCTAAAAATTAATCAACTAAATGGCCATAGGCAAATTGCCCTTATTACACCCCAAATATGCATAAAGTAAAGTGGCCGGGCACCACTGCCAACAACCCGGATTTCTAAGCCTATGACAGACGCCAACAACTTTGAGTGGGATATTGGGTCTTCAAACCTTTAGTCTTCTGGATATCTTCTCCTTGGACTCTTTGGAATTCTCCTCCTCGGACTCCTTGGAAATCTCCTCCTTGGACTCCTTGGATCCGTCGTGGCTTGAATATCCAAACGAAGAGACAATTCCCCCAGCAGGGGTGTTGCCTTTTCTCTTTGGATATCTAAAGCCATCCAGCTCGATCTTCCAAATGGAAGAAGACTCTCCCCTTAGGGATGCCTTCTTCTTTTAGAATCCGAGCTGGATAAGAATATCCCAACTCAAAAGTTGCTTTCACAACTCTTAACAATTATTACAGATAAATTACATTAATTGAAAACAGTAAATCTAAGAATCCCTGCAAGGTTATCCTAGTAAAAATCATCCCAAGCAGTTTATATGGAAGTAAAATGCTAACACCATTGACCCTGTGCCAAGCCATGCTCTTAATTTTTGAGGGCTAAGCAGCTCCATCTGTGCAGTTATAATTAATTTAGCCCTCATTTTATTTAGGGGGAGCTGAGCAAGCACCTGCATAAAACATTGTTAGGAATCATAATATTGCTCCCCCATTTTATTAGCATTGAGCATGGCCACCTGCACGGAAGAACAGTATATATATATATGGCGTTCCTAACCTAGGGGTAAATCTAGCGCTCATCACATCACAGAGTGCAGAAAAAGTAAGCAAACACTCCAATCATTTTTCAAACAGCATGCAATGAAATCCACGAAAGCTCCGGCACACAGCAGAAAAGTAAATCCCAGCGGCCTAACCTAGGTCTATAAGTGGTGCCCTAGCAAACAATTCTATGTGTGTGTAAGGCTGGTGTGGTTTGGATAGATCCTAAGCAAGGTAGTTAGTTGAAGTTATCTAGAGTTCAAGTATGTTGAAAGTCAGAAAAGGATATTTTAATTGAAATTCAAATATTAGTGAATTAGGTCCATTTTAATTATTTCAGTTTGTTGATCAATTTTAAGAGCTTAGAACACTGACATTTAAAGTTTAAGTGATATTAGCCAATTTTAGAAAGTTCTAGGTCCTCCTAGGAACTAAGCTAAGGGTCCAAAAAGTCACTTATGGGAAGAAGGCTAAGTTTGGGATCCCTAACACCTTAGGAAAATACTAGACCTTAATACGAGTAGTTAGCCAAGTAGTACACTGAAATCGGAGGTCTCTAGCTAAAGTTATGAATTTCTAAAGATCGGGGTATTTATGGAAATTTCTAAATTAATAAAGAGAATGCCCTATTTTGCAATTTTGGCCCAAATCAGCCCCAAACTGAATCGAATCACTCCCAAAAGTCAGGGATGACCTGAGAAAGTGATCCCCTAGGGTTTGGAGAAGATTTGGGATTTTTAATAATTTTTAATGATTTATTAGGGGCAAAAAGGTAATTTCCACCTATGGTCAAATTAGGGGTCAACCTAAAGTCAAACTAGGGAGCCCTATTTATCTAAGGTCAAGGATTAGATTCTGGTCAGTTTGAGGTATTATGGGTAATTTTCTGACCTAAGGTGTATTTATTGTAATTTTCCGGAAGGTCTCGGGGACTTAATTAACCAGTTAGTTAGGGTTAGTTAGCTAAGGGCTTTTAAAAAAACTCTTAAAAATTCCTAGAAAATTCAGTGATGTTTTAGATGTCACTAAGTCTAAGTGTTGAAGTTTTCATGTTGTTTTGGGGTCTATCCTAATCCCTAGAAAACTTCTAAGTTCGCTAGACAGGTCCTTAATTATTGTCCTTAGGGTGTCACTACGTTGTATAGGTTTAAAGTGCTGTTTTGTCTAACCCTCAAGGTAATAAATGCATGGGAGTACATAAACAAAATAAACACACCATGTCCTTAGATCTAGGAGAGCCTAAGCTAAGTGCTCGTGGTGCGATCCTACACATGCATACTACGACAAAACAAGAAAAGGAAAGACATCTAATGAAGGGATTAGTGAATGATTGGGAACCAATCACCCACTAACCCACTCCCCCATGATTGCTCTTCATATCTAGAATCCATGTCTAAAATTTCATTGAAACAGCGGGTCTCCCAAAATTAGGATTTATGTATAAGTAGTTTTAAAATAGTTTTAAAGTACTTAAATACATATATATAAATTTTGGAAATTAAGATAATTAAAAATAAATCAAATTATAGTAAATAGGTATATGGGAGACCCACTGACCACCCAATCGAGGTTCCAAACGTTTTGAAAATAGTTTGTATCCTGAAAATAATTATCATAATTAATATTTAATATCAAAAAATACTCGAATAATTGAATCCAAATAGTGATTGGTCAAAACAGCCAAAATCGGGGGCTGGAAATAGTTTCAAAACATAAAGCTCGCCTTTCTGAAAAGAACGAGGGGTTTTACACAAAAATCCGATATAAGACGACGAAGATATGAATTTCCGAAGTTAAAATACAATAAAATAATATTTTAAAATAGTGTAGTTTTGCTGTTTTTGAAATAACAGAAAATACAGACAAGATTTTTATCTGAAAATAGTTTCAAAATATGCAGAATTCAGAGTACATACAAAACAAGGTGCTGTGCGTCGACAGCGGACTTAAAACGACAAAGTTATGTAATTTCGAAGTTTAAGCATAATAAAAATAATATTTGAAAATAATCCTGTCTGCTGTTTTTCAAAATAAGTATAGAAATACTAAAAATATTTGTGCAGTGCAGACTCCAGGATGTGCAGAATCAAAATACGATCAAAACAATACGTTGTGCGTCGACAGCGGATAAAAAACAAGAAAGTTATGATTTTTGGAAGATTTAAAATAATAAAATAATATTGAAATGTTTGAAATAACAAATACCTAAATAATAATAATGATAATAATAATAATAATAATAATTAAATAAATATGAAAGAATAATTTAAAATAATATATTTATTAATATCATGATTAAAATAATAATATTATAATATAATATCAATAAAATAATTAAAATAATAATTTAAAATAGTATTATCTTACTGTTTTATTAATAATTTAATATATATATATTACTTTTATAAAAAGAAATTTTCATAAGGTAGAGGACGATAATACGAATCCAACGAGGTATTGTGCGTCAAAATCGGACGAAAAACGGATTTTTGGCGATTTTTTGAAGTTTTTAAGGTTTAAAAACAATTTTTTAAATTTATTTTAATTAAATCGGACGGCGGCGGCGGCGGCGGTCAGACGCGTGGCGGCCCCGGGTTCGTCCACACGGTTGCGGCAATCATTGCCGATGATTGCGCTGTCGCCGCAATCATCGGCTGATGATTAAAAGCGGCGGTCAAGCCACTTGCCACGTCGGCGGGAACTCGACGCCGTCGGATCTGCGCGGTATGAGATCAACGGTCTGGATCTTGCCGGACCACTCGCGGAACCGCGGGATCGATTCCTGCGGTCGGACGGAACCGCGGAACGACGCGGTTCTGACCGTTGATCACAGGATCAACGGTCCAGATCCCGCGAATCCAGGCTTAGGGCGAATCCGAAGACCAAAACGGTTTTTGGCTTCGTTCTCGCTCGATACTAAACCAAATTCGACGAAATTTTAAACACAGTATCTAGGTATGAAGAGCATTCATGGGGGACACTTTATTCGAATTAAAATGTGCTAATGACGATGCTAATTAACCCTAAGTGATCTAACTAGGGTTGAGAAATTTACCCAAAATACTCGATGAAATCGAGAGATCTCTGGCTTGTTGCACTTGTAGACTGTCCACGCTCCTTTTTGAAGAAGAAATCGCGAGCTCTCGACGTCTGGATCAACGGGAAAACTCCTTGGAAGTTCTACGTTCTCGGGTCGCCGGAGAACTCGCCGCCGGCGGCTTGGGGCGGCCGGGATCTGATCGGGGACGGAAGTGGAAGTCTCTAGGAACCCTCACAAGAAATCTCTCAGCCAGAGGAGGCCTAGAGCGCGAGCAAGAAAAAAGAAGCTCCTCCTCATGACCTAATTTCTCCTATTTAAGTCTCTAACCTCTAGATCAACGGCCTAGATCTAATCTCAATTGAATTAGGAGGGAAATGGGAGTCAATAAGCCGTGGTTTCAATTTCAAAACGAAGGGGAATCAATTAGCCTCTTAAATGGGCTATTAATAGGCTTTAATAGGTTATTATGACCCATTAGTGGCTTGGTTTGACCAAGTCAACGTTGGACTTGGTCAAATCAGTCAAATAGGTCAAGGGAGTCCAAGGATTGAGCCATGAAATCGATTTGATTAGATTTGGATCCGAATTTGGCTCTTTAGGTAAATTTGGGTCAACCCGGGTTGACCTGGTCAACCAGGTTGACCCAGGCTCCGGGTCCGGGCTCAATAGACTCAGTTCGACTCACTGAATCCATTGAGGATGGTCATGGGGTCTGACTTGGTCGATTTGACCAAGTCAAACTCCCTGACTCAGAATTTGACAAAATCGAGGTCAACAAACGGACCCCCAACAGGAGTGGCGAACAACTAGTGAACCGCTCGTGTTGGCGTTGACCGACTAAGCCGCAGAAAGTACAGTGAAAATCAAGTGAAAGAGTACTAGAAAGTTGGAAGAAAGCAGGAAACTCTTCTCCTGGCCTCACCCTTCAACAAGGGCAGAGCCGAGGAGAGAGTGAAAAGCAGCAGTGCGCAAGGAAAGTATCACCAAAATAGTGAACTAGTAGTGGGGTCTTCTCCTAGCCCTATCCTTTGACAAGGGTAGAGCCAAGGATGAAACCAACAGTAAAGATCACCTAAAAAGGTGAAAACGAGGTAAAGGGATTCTCCTATAACCTTGCCCTATAGCGGGGGCAGAGCCGAAAAGAGAATCAAAAGGAAAGATCACCACTAGGGTGAAAAAGTAAGGTGGTATCTCTCCTTGCCTTGTCCTATGGGATGGGCAGAGCTAAAGAGAGAACCAAAAGTAGAGTAGTAAAAGCACACAAACTATCTGTCTGACTATATCGAATCAGCAGAGTAGAAGGTGAAGGGGGTCCCATCTCCTCCTGCCTATTTCAGGACAGTGGATTGGGGTGACTTATTATCTGCATAACCAAATCGGGTCAGCAAATAAAGAAATCACAAAGCCCGGTGTCTGCCTAGTCGGAACAAGACACTCAGGGAAAAGGGTGGCGAGGAGTTCCTGCCAGGTGCTCTGTCAGGCCCTCTCTACCAAGTAAGTCAAACCAACTTCCTGTCTGTTCATTTCAAACAGCAGGATAGAAGGCGAAAAGATCCCATCTCCTCCTGCCTATTTCAGGACAGTGGATTGGGGTGACTCAGTATCTGTCTGATCAACTCAAGACAGCAAACAAAGGAGTCACAAAAATCTGGTGCCTATTTGATCAGAATAGGACACTCAGGGAAAGAGGCGAGGAGTTCCTGCCAGGTGCTCTGTCAGGCCCTCTCTACCAAGTAAAACCAGCTACCCGCCTGACCGTATCTGGACAGCGGGGTGGAAAGTGAAAAGGATCCCGCCCCTCCTGATCCTTTCGGAACAGTGGATTGGGGTGACTCAATACTTCTGCCTGACCTCAGCAAAAGTAAAGAAGACACGAAATGGAAGCCTGCGTAGTCTTTTACAGGACATCCGAGTAAAGGGGTGTTGAGGAATTGCGCCTCCCAGGGACTCTGTCGGGCTCACTCAACGGTAAAGTAAAGACCAACTACCAGGCTGACCGCATCTGGACAGCGGGTAGAAGGTAAAAGGATCCCGCCCCTCCTGCTCTTCTCAGAACAGTGGATTGGGGTGGCCACTACTTCTGCCTGACCTCAGCAAGAAGCTCATGAACCACGAAATGGAAGCCTGCTTAGTCTTTTACAGGACATCCGAAGTAAGGGGGTGTTGAGGAATTGCGCCTCCCAGGGACTCTGTCGGGCTCACTCAACGGTAAAGTAAAACCAACTACCAGGCTGACCGCATCTGGACAGCGGGTAGAGGGTGAAAGGATCCCGCCCCTCCTGCTCCTTTCGGAACAGTGGATTGGGGTGGCCACTACTTCTGCCTGACCTCAGCAAGAAGCTCATGAACCACGAAATGGAAGCCTGCTTAGTCTTTTACAGGACATCCGAAGTAAAGGGTTGTTGAGGAATTGCGCCTCCCAGGGACTCTGTCGGGCTCACTCAACGGTAAAGTAAAACCAACTACCAGGCTGACCGCATCTGGACAGCGGGTAGAGGGTGAAAGGATCCCGCCCCTCCTGCTCTTTTCGGAACAGTGGATTGGGGTGGCCACTACTTCTGCCTGACCTCAGCAAGAAGCTCATGAACCACGAAATGGAAGCCTGCTTAGTCTTTTACAGGGCATCCGAGGTAAAAGAAAGAAACGTTGAGGAATTACGCCTCCCAGGGACTCTGTCGGGCTCACTCAACGGGTAAGCTTCGACATCTGCTGTAGCCAGTGCGGTCTTGCAGATGAAGAAGAGCTCAATACCCACCCAGTCATTTCAACTGAGTGAATAAAGAGTCAGGCTCTGATGCCTGCCTGATCAGGACAGGGCAAACGAGAGCG
Source organism: Dendrobium nobile (assembly GCA_022539455.1). Lineage (NCBI taxonomy): Eukaryota > Viridiplantae > Streptophyta > Magnoliopsida > Asparagales > Orchidaceae > Dendrobium > Dendrobium nobile. Next base: position 30,164,262 of record CM039730.1, read on the forward strand.
TGGCGAGGAGTCCCTGCCAGGTGCTCTGTCAGGTCCTCTCTACCAGGTAAACTCAACTATCTGTCTGTTCATTTCAAACAGCAGAATAGAAGGTCAAAAGTCACCTCAACATCAGCCCAACACGCATCTGTGTAGGGATGTGAGGGAAAAAGAGGTAAGTAAATGGGAATTTTAAGGGTAGAGCCGCCTAGGGAACCCTTTCTAGCAATCTGATAACCACATGGTAGAGGACAAGTCGTCGTGGCCATGAGTATTCAAATGCTGTCAAGATCTCCTAAAGAACTCCGACCCTACACAAAAAGGGGAGAAGACATCAGAACGACATCTCTCAAGAAAGCTGGAAGAGATATACCCGCTGTAAAGTGTGTAAAGGGGCGATCTCATTCCAAAGGAGTAAAAAGAACTCGAGTAGCGAGGGGGCACCTCAACTACAGAAGGCAGGACTATGCCTGGTAAAAAACAATCCTCAAAGAGGCTACAGTGGTGGACCCATACTAACTGATGGGAACCCTGTAAGAGGTAGAAACAAGATCAAAACATCCAAAGGACCTCTCCGGCAGCTAGGAGTCGAATCTCAATGGGAAAAGAAGTGGTAAACGTATCTGAAAGAGCTGACTCTCTACTAGAGGATCAAAACTCAAGGAAAAAGGTGGTGGTAGCATCTAAGGTGTGATGCCCTATATCACCAGGTAAGAAGAAAGAAAAAAGAAGAAAAAAAAAAAAAAAAGAGCCAAAGTAGCGAAGGATCATCCTCTCTACCAAGGACAACAACTCTGAGTAAGTAAAATCTCACAGTAGTGACACCCACACAAACTAGTGGGACCCTGTGAAAAGTAAAAGTGACCTCGACACATCCATAGGACTGCTCTGTCAACTGAGTCTAGAGTATGCATGGTAACATGGGTCACGAAAAAGTAGTAAAAGAACTGATCTTCTGCTAAAAGATCAAAGTTCTCAAAGTGGTGATGTTAGTATCCTGGGCAAGGTATACTACATCACTACAAGAAAAGCAGCTCTAGGTAGTAAGGGGACACACTCACTACCTGAGGACAATCATTATGAATAGGATTGATAAAATATCAGAAGGGTCACAGTGGTAACACCTACCCTGATTGGGTAGGACCCTGTGGGGAGAAAGAACAACAGAACAACATTCATAGAACTACCATAGCAGCTAAAAGTATGTTATGAATGTTGAAGTGAGTAAAGATACTAAGGAGCTGATCTTCCACTAAAAAAAATCAAAGCTCCTAAGGATGCAATGCTAACACCAGAGGAATGATGTACTACATCGCAACTAAGGAAGTAACTCCAGGTAGTAAGGGGACACACTCACTACCCAGGAATAGTGATCATGAGTGAGATCAAAGATCATCAAAAGGACACAGTGGTAACATCTACCCTAACTGGGTAGGACCCTGTGAGGAGTGAAGGTAACACTGCCACATTCATAGGACTACTCTGGCAGCTCAGAGTAGTTCCTGAATGGGAGGTAGACTGCCAAAAGAGAGCAGTAGGGGGCGATCTCTTCCCAGAAAGACCTAAGCCCACAAAGTAGTGATGTTAACATTCAAAACATAATGTACTACATCACTTGGCAAAGATAATTAAAGTGTTGGAAAATTATACTCAGACATGTGTGCTTTCATCCTTGAGGCAGACACCAAGGTATCTCAAAGGAGGGGGAAGAAAAAGGACTTTAGGAAACTCATGCGCTTAGCGAGTATTACCGGGTTCCTCCTGTGACAAGGGCAACCGGTTTGGCTCTACTAAGCTCTCCCCTCTTTTTAACACATGTATATTTATTTCATTTTTTTTTTTTTTAGGGAATTGTGATTTGGTTTTGATATCTCAGATCATATTCATCACATGAACAAAATTGGGGAGCACAATCATATTGAAATTGATGTATAACTAAAAATCAATCATCAAGATAGAGGATCAACACTACCTCACCTGACTATCGCAGGATGAAGTGGACCCAGTATCCTACCTCCAAAAGAGTCTAAACTAATGACTCTGGCATCCCTGATCACATTCAACCCATATGAATGGGCCGGGTGCTACATCTATCAGATCAAGACTGATAGGAAGAAGAGAATCTCATAGGGATAGAGGATCAACGTCACCAAACCTAACAAATGCAGGAGGGTGTGGACCTAGTATCTCATCTCTAAATGATCTAAATCAATGATTTAGACATTTCCTATCACATTCATCTCAAATGAATGGACTGGGGCCTTCAATTATCAGAGCAGGACTGATAGGAAGAAGCCATTCACTTTCTAATAAAGGATCAACATCACCGATCCTAACAAGTATAGGAGGGTGTGGACCCAGTCAAAAGTGATAAATGAGCACATATTTCAAAGGAGTTTAGTACTTAACTCCCTCTAATTTTAAAAGGAACCTCAATTTAAATTTACTAACTCAGATCAAGCTTCATACTAGCTAAATCATGACATCTCACTTATATGAGTATTTTCTTCTCTTGAATTTAAATCTAATCCAAAAAGGAATTTAAATTAGAAAAAGAAATTTAATTTTCTTTATTTCTTGTATGAGAATACACTTCCATATCTTATAGGATATCAATGTATAATGATTATTTCAAAATCATAATTTTCAAAATCAAATATCATAAATATCAAAAGGATATAGATTTTCTGAGATTTAGAGGTTTACTAGAAAGGGAAGCCATTTACTCGACACTTTTAGGCTCTTTGAGCCACTTCATCAACTTTCATGTGCTTTGCACAAATTCAATTTACTTGATACACTTTGTGTATCTTTCACTTTTGGCGCTTTGCGCATCTTTCACTTTTTGTAACTGGCTTCTTTTTCCAAACCTCTAAAAGCAAACTATTTCTCAGTTGTAAGATCATCTTCCAAGTATAAGAGAAGAAGACTTACTTCTCTTGGACAGGGAAGCATGATCTACAAAACAAATCATATCATCTGATAAGAATGAATAGCATGATTAAGAAAATTATGAAGTTTCATTCATCAATATACTATAGTTATCTATGAGATAGAGAATCACAAGATAATAGAGAAAATTTTCACTTCTAAATCTAATTTCAATTTGAAAAAGATTTTAGTTCAAAAGAAGAAATCTCTCCACCCCTAAGGTGAGATAGAGAGATCATACTGTTTCATGAGTCATCACTACAAAGCTAGTAGAACTAAAAGAAGTGAGAGAGTCATCATAATTGCAAATCATCATTTTTTTATTGATTAATCATCAAAATAAGGGAGAACGAGGTCCTCCAGCCCAAGTGCTGGAAGGGGGCCTGTCTTCCCTTTTGAGGTTACAATCATTTTTTTTTTTTTTTAATACAAGTGAAAGCAAAAAGAAAATGTGCTCATCTAGCACTACAATAGAAGAAAGAAAAGTAAAACAAGTGCTAACAAAGAAGCTGGAGTGACAACTGTCGACTTGGCCTTGGGAGGCCTCATCTCAACTGCCTCTAAACTCTGTACAGCTTACTCAATCATCTGCTAAGTCTCCTTGGAGAGTGCTAGCTGCCACTCTCCCTCAGAACTCTGGGGAACGATCTGCCACTACTGCCCTGACTGTAACTCTGACTGTCACTGTGGCTAGAATCTGAAATCCTCTGCACTATCTGAGTAGCCCTGCCCAAAGGCTATACTAAGTCACTGTGCTGGAGCTGGATCTTCCCACTACCTATAAGGCTCTCCACTCTGTCCTTAAACACAAAACAATCTTCAAGTGTATGTCCAATACATCGGTGAAATGGGCAATAGAGTGGATGTTCTGTTTGTCCTTCTTCATTTTTTCTCTTATTAAATGGGAATGTCAAAATATCTTTCTGAGCCAAGCATTCGAATATTTTCCTTATGCTTTCTCTTTTAAAGAGATATTCTTTATTAAGTCTTTCCTGTAAAGATGGCTGACTCTGGATAACTGAAGGTGCTGCAGGCACTGCTTTCTGGACCCTGTCTACTCTCAGGGGGTCTAGTGTAACTGGAGGCACAACTGGCTGATCTCTAGAAGTACTGGCAACGACTGCACCTGCCACATGGGGCATCGCCCCCAAAGCTGTCAACTGTGCTGTCATGGCCGCCATGGCCCTGGCCATCTCTGTCATCTGTGCTTGGAGGTGTAAAACGGTAGCATCTGTATCAACTGACCTGGGAGATCCACCCACCTCAGGGTGTCCCTGCTCGTCCTGGTCCTCGGGCTCTCTCTCATCCGAGTGACCTCGCCGGGTAATCACACAAACCCGGTCTACCGGTATATCCTCATCGGTATCCACTAGGGTATCATCATCATCTAAAAAGGCTCGTCGCATCGCCTCTATGTACGGGCTCATTGGAGAAGTGATCCTATGAGTGCTAGGGGCTAACTCTGTCTCGATCCGTACTGGCGATCTGTCTGGGGTAGAAACTGAACCGTCATCGACTGCCATCGGGACTGCCTCAGACCCGGAAGGAACTGTCAAATCCATCTGACCAACTGCCTCATCTGGCTGCTCTGTCTCTGTCAGTGGTGCTGACTCAACTAACTGAACAAGGTCGACAGGGGTGTCCACCTGTCGACGTCTCCAAACCCATCTCCTACGGCGGGGCACTGTACCGGCAACTGGCTGCTCCGGGGCTACTACCTCTGAACTGACCTGAGGCTGGGCAGGCCTCCGCTGCTGTCTCCGTCCTCGACGACGTGGGCGCCGTCCTGCAGCAGGAGTAACCGCCGAGGGTCTGACTACTGGAACTGTATCTACAGGCTGCTGAGCTGTCTGTCCCCTCTGCCAACTGTAAAGCCTCCTAGCAGTCTGCCCTCGCAACTGAAAGGTGGCCCGAGAAATCTGACGGAGTATCTTCTGCCGATCGACAGGACCCCTACTTCCTGCTAGGCGGACGATGTTTCGAATCCTCTGGGTGAGGGCTCGAACACCAGCGTCCCTAGGGATCCTAGCACGGGGTAGGGTAGTGGTAACAGGAGGAGCCGCCGCAATGCAGGCAACGTCCTCCTCGTCCCCACTATGTGTCAACGGGGAAAAGCGTCCTCCCTGAACTGCCTCTATCTCGGGAGCCACTACAACCTCTGGAACTGGCACAACTGCAACTCGTCGTGGCCTCCGCTGCCTGGGAGCCACTGTCCTCTCAACTAGCTCCTGGTGAGCTATAGCATCAGCCATCTGCTGCCTCTCTGCCTCTGACGCAGCTAAACGAAGTCTCCTGTTCCTATTCCTCCTGGCCCTTCTCCCAAGGCCGGAGGTGGAAGAGGAAGGAACATCAGGACCGGGAACAGGAACAACGGGAGGTGTCGGGGTCTGCCCAACAACCTCGGGGTGAGAAAGTCGGGCGAAAACAGAAACCCGACCAGTGGAAGGCGAAGGCACCTCGGTCTGGGCACCCCTCTTCCTGGTGGAAGTGGGAGGGGGAACCCGAACAGGAGGTACTTCCGCTGGAACAACGGGAGTAACAGTAGCAGCAGGCTGCCGGCGCTGAGGGGCCGGAGCAACCTGTGCTGCAGGAGCGGCAGGCACTGGACGCCGGACCGCTGGTCGAACGGGGGGAACTACAGCAGGCTGCCGGCGCTGAGGGGCTGGGGCAACCTGTGCAGCAGGAGCGATAGGCACTGGACGCCTGACCGCTGGAACAGGAAGTGGCCTAGGCACTGGTCGCCTAGCCACAGGGCGCACTGGCTGCGCAAGTACAGGAACGGGACGAGCAGGTGCCCGGGCTGTCCGCCGAGCAGCTGGTCGTCCGAAAGGGCGCATGGCTGCGCGTCCTCTCCTTTGAGGAGGAGAGAATGCAGCAGCCTCCGCCGGAGTCGGCCCGCCAAGGGTGACGAAAGCCGAGTCAGTGAAGGAACCAAAAGTGATTCCTCTAGCTGGCGGACTAGCGAGCAGGGACTCAGGGAGAGTCACCCGCGCGTCCGAACCGAAAGCGAAGGTAACAGACGGAACAAAGGAAGCCATGGCACTGCTGCCAAGAAAAGAAAGCGAAAAGCATGAGTTAGAATCACAAGAGAATGAAGGATTTGATAAAGATTTGATGAAGATAGATAGGAATTGATAAGGGGTAGAATAGCCTGCTAGGCTGGAAAGAAGTAGAGTAGGAAAACCCTAGCTAAAAGGAAGGAACCCTAACTAAGGAAAGACCCTACCTAAGAGTGGGACGGACCTAATCTGAGGAGTACCAATCCCAGAGTACACACAAGAAAGGATAATATATAATCCAAAGATGGAGAGAGAAACTGGTCCCACCGTGGTCGCCAGAAACCTGTGGACCTCCGAAAGAGCACCGCGCGAACGGGTCGATTGGAAGGGCAGATTGGATCGTGCATACGACTGACCATTGGGGATAGAGGCTTTCACCAACACATCCCCGATGGGTAGCAATATACACGACCTAGTCACGGGTTTCCCCCACCCGAAAAAGTTCGAATGGGGTTTAGTAGATTGTGGGAACCAAGTTTCCCACGGGCGCAAGCCCCCGTGGTTAATTACATCTCAGGCCGGAGCCTGAGAAAACTCTCGATTAAGGATCATATATTATCCCTTCCTAAAATGGGATTGACACAGGGGTATAGACTAAGAAGTCCTACTCAAAAGAAAAGAAGGGTCTCAAAGGGGTGAATCAAACATACATGGCTCATACCAGCATTCGGAGGCTCTAGGGTACTAAATAGAAACTGGAGAAAATCAAAGTCAGGCATCCGATCACATGCGTGAGAGAAAAGATGGAGGTGGCGTCATCCTGTGACGCAGATAAGTAGGATTTAGGGTCCCTGAAAAGAAGGAACCTACCCACTATTTAAGGCATACTACGAGACCGAGTGTAGTAGCCTCGAATCCTAGATCTAGGTTAGGCTTAGTGTTCGACGAGTAACACTAAGGCCCGTGTCCTAGCTAGTGCAATGCAAAGATCTGGACTTATCCCGGCCTGGATGGGGGAGCCAGCTAACCACCTAATCGATTTAAAACCATGCTGTCAAGTCAATGATGAAAGATGGGTGGGTGGTATAGTTGTTGGAAATAGGACCGACATCTAGAGAATCTCCTAATTGGTCCTGGACTTATGCAGGTCAGATGCTCCTAACTAATGCAATTAAATTTTAATTAGTTAGTTACTAATGCAATGCATGCTAGTTGAATTGTCAGCTCATGAATGCTATAGAACTTTAAAAACAGGCTTATAAAAAATAGTTTTTTGAAAAGACTGGGTCTCCCTAGGTCCGACACTTCATCCTCATAGGCCAGATTATCCGGACTCTACCCGCAGGCAGGGAGATGTCTTATAGCAAGGAAAGAAGAATGCAGTAATATGCATGCGACCCCGGACGGTTCCGGCAATTCCCTAGGTTCGTTAGATTTCTATGTTATTTAAAACTTAAATATTAAATTTTGGTTATGAGTAGAAAAGATTTTGTAGTCCTTAAAGAGCCTAACGAAATCCAGGCGAAAACAAAAGCGACATGCAAGAAAAGAAACCTAGGAAAAGCAAGTATTTCTACTGCGCAATCAGGTAAACACATCAATATAAATCTAAAAATTAATCAACTAAATGGCCATAGGCAAATTGCCCTTATTACACCCCAAATATGCATAAAGTAAAGTGGCCGGGCACCACTGCCAACAACCCGGATTTCTAAGCCTATGACAGACGCCAACAACTTTGAGTGGGATATTGGGTCTTCAAACCTTTAGTCTTCTGGATATCTTCTCCTTGGACTCTTTGGAATTCTCCTCCTCGGACTCCTTGGAAATCTCCTCCTTGGACTCCTTGGATCCGTCGTGGCTTGAATATCCAAACGAAGAGACAATTCCCCCAGCAGGGGTGTTGCCTTTTCTCTTTGGATATCTAAAGCCATCCAGCTCGATCTTCCAAATGGAAGAAGACTCTCCCCTTAGGGATGCCTTCTTCTTTTAGAATCCGAGCTGGATAAGAATATCCCAACTCAAAAGTTGCTTTCACAACTCTTAACAATTATTACAGATAAATTACATTAATTGAAAACAGTAAATCTAAGAATCCCTGCAAGGTTATCCTAGTAAAAATCATCCCAAGCAGTTTATATGGAAGTAAAATGCTAACACCATTGACCCTGTGCCAAGCCATGCTCTTAATTTTTGAGGGCTAAGCAGCTCCATCTGTGCAGTTATAATTAATTTAGCCCTCATTTTATTTAGGGGGAGCTGAGCAAGCACCTGCATAAAACATTGTTAGGAATCATAATATTGCTCCCCCATTTTATTAGCATTGAGCATGGCCACCTGCACGGAAGAACAGTATATATATATATGGCGTTCCTAACCTAGGGGTAAATCTAGCGCTCATCACATCACAGAGTGCAGAAAAAGTAAGCAAACACTCCAATCATTTTTCAAACAGCATGCAATGAAATCCACGAAAGCTCCGGCACACAGCAGAAAAGTAAATCCCAGCGGCCTAACCTAGGTCTATAAGTGGTGCCCTAGCAAACAATTCTATGTGTGTGTAAGGCTGGTGTGGTTTGGATAGATCCTAAGCAAGGTAGTTAGTTGAAGTTATCTAGAGTTCAAGTATGTTGAAAGTCAGAAAAGGATATTTTAATTGAAATTCAAATATTAGTGAATTAGGTCCATTTTAATTATTTCAGTTTGTTGATCAATTTTAAGAGCTTAGAACACTGACATTTAAAGTTTAAGTGATATTAGCCAATTTTAGAAAGTTCTAGGTCCTCCTAGGAACTAAGCTAAGGGTCCAAAAAGTCACTTATGGGAAGAAGGCTAAGTTTGGGATCCCTAACACCTTAGGAAAATACTAGACCTTAATACGAGTAGTTAGCCAGGTAGTACACTGAAATCGGAGGTCTCTAGCTAAAGTTATGAATTTCTAAAGATCGGGGTATTTATGGAAATTTCTAAATTAATAAAGAGAATGCCCTATTTTGCAATTTTGGCCCAAATCAGCCCCAAACTGAATCGAATCACTCCCAAAAGTCAGGGATGACCTGAGAAAGTGATCCCCTAGGGTTTGGAGAAGATTTGGGATTTTTAATAATTTTTAATGATTTATTAGGGGCAAAAAGGTAATTTCCACCTATGGTCAAATTAGGGGTCAACCTAAAGTCAAACTAGGGAGCCCTATTTATCTAAGGTCAAGGATTAGATTCTGGTCAGTTTGAGGTATTATGGGTAATTTTCTGACCTAAGGTGTATTTATTGTAATTTTCCGGAAGGTCTCGGGGACTTAATTAACCAGTTAGTTAGGGTTAGTTAGCTAAGGGCTTTTAAAAAAACTCTTAAAAATTCCTAGAAAATTCAGTGATGTTTTAGATGTCACTAAGTCTAAGTGTTGAAGTTTTCATGTTGTTTTGGGGTCTATCCTAATCCCTAGAAAACTTCTAAGTTCGCTAGACAGGTCCTTAATTATTGTCCTTAGGGTGTCACTACGTTGTATAGGTTTAAAGTGCTGTTTTGTCTAACCCTCAAGGTAATAAATGCATGGGAGTACATAAACAAAATAAACACACCATGTCCTTAGATCTAGGAGAGCCTAAGCTAAGTGCTCGTGGTGCGATCCTACACATGCATACTACGACAAAACAAGAAAAGGAAAGACATCTAATGAAGGGATTAGTGAATGATTGGGAACCAATCACCCACTAACCCACTCCCCCATGATTGCTCTTCATATCTAGAATCCATGTCTAAAATTTCATTGAAACAGCGGGTCTCCCAAAATTAGGATTTATGTATAAGTAGTTTTAAAATAGTTTTAAAGTACTTAAATACATATATATAAATTTTGGAAATTAAGATAATTAAAAATAAATCAAATTATAGTAAATAGGTATATGGGAGACCCACTGACCACCCAATCGAGGTTCCAAACGTTTTGAAAATAGTTTGTATCCTGAAAATAATTATCATAATTAATATTTAATATCAAAAAATACTCGAATAATTGAATCCAAATAGTGATTGGTCAAAACAGCCAAAATCGGGGGCTGGAAATAGTTTCAAAACATAAAGCTCGCCTTTCTGAAAAGAACGAGGGGTTTTACACAAAAATCCGATATAAGACGACGAAGATATGAATTTCCGAAGTTAAAATACAATAAAATAATATTTTAAAATAGTGTAGTTTTGCTGTTTTTGAAATAACAGAAAATACAGACAAGATTTTTATCTGAAAATAGTTTCAAAATATGCAGAATTCAGAGTACATACAAAACAAGGTGCTGTGCGTCGACAGCGGACTTAAAACGACAAAGTTATGTAATTTCGAAGTTTAAGCATAATAAAAATAATATTTGAAAATAATCCTGTCTGCTGTTTTTCAAAATAAGTATAGAAATACTAAAAATATTTGTGCAGTGCAGACTCCAGGATGTGCAGAATCAAAATACGATCAAAACAATACGTTGTGCGTCGACAGCGGATAAAAAACAAGAAAGTTATGATTTTTGGAAGATTTAAAATAATAAAATAATATTGAAATGTTTGAAATAACAAATACCTAAATAATAATAATGATAATAATAATAATAATAATAATTAAATAAATATGAAAGAATAATTTAAAATAATATATTTATTAATATCATGATTAAAATAATAATATTATAATATAATATCAATAAAATAATTAAAATAATAATTTAAAATAGTATTATCTTACTGTTTTATTAATAATTTAATATATATATATTACTTTTATAAAAAGAAATTTTCATAAGGTAGAGGACGATAATACGAATCCAACGAGGTATTGTGCGTCAAAATCGGACGAAAAACGGATTTTTGGCGATTTTTTGAAGTTTTTAAGGTTTAAAAACAATTTTTTAAATTTATTTTAATTAAATCGGACGGCGGCGGCGGCGGCGGTCAGACGCGTGGCGGCCCCGGGTTCGTCCACACGGTTGCGGCAATCATTGCCGATGATTGCGCTGTCGCCGCAATCATCGGCTGATGATTAAAAGCGGCGGTCAAGCCACTTGCCACGTCGGCGGGAACTCGACGCCGTCGGATCTGCGCGGTATGAGATCAACGGTCTGGATCTTGCCGGACCACTCGCGGAACCGCGGGATCGATTCCTGCGGTCGGACGGAACCGCGGAACGACGCGGTTCTGACCGTTGATCACAGGATCAACGGTCCAGATCCCGCGAATCCAGGCTTAGGGCGAATCCGAAGACCAAAACGGTTTTTGGCTTCGTTCTCGCTCGATACTAAACCAAATTCGACGAAATTTTAAACACAGTATCTAGGTATGAAGAGCATTCATGGGGGACACTTTATTCGAATTAAAATGTGCTAATGACGATGCTAATTAACCCTAAGTGATCTAACTAGGGTTGAGAAATTTACCCAAAATACTCGATGAAATCGAGAGATCTCTGGCTTGTTGCACTTGTAGACTGTCCACGCTCCTTTTTGAAGAAGAAATCGCGAGCTCTCGACGTCTGGATCAACGGGAAAACTCCTTGGAAGTTCTACGTTCTCGGGTCGCCGGAGAACTCGCCGCCGGCGGCTTGGGGCGGCCGGGATCTGATCGGGGACGGAAGTGGAAGTCTCTAGGAACCCTCACAAGAAATCTCTCAGCCAGAGGAGGCCTAGAGCGCGAGCAAGAAAAAAGAAGCTCCTCCTCATGACCTAATTTCTCCTATTTAAGTCTCTAACCTCTAGATCAACGGCCTAGATCTAATCTCAATTGAATTAGGAGGGAAATGGGAGTCAATAAGCCGTGGTTTCAATTTCAAAACGAAGGGGAATCAATTAGCCTCTTAAATGGGCTATTAATAGGCTTTAATAGGTTATTATGACCCATTAGTGGCTTGGTTTGACCAAGTCAACGTTGGACTTGGTCAAATCAGTCAAATAGGTCAAGGGAGTCCAAGGATTGAGCCATGAAATCGATTTGATTAGATTTGGATCCGAATTTGGCTCTTTAGGTAAATTTGGGTCAACCCGGGTTGACCTGGTCAACCAGGTTGACCCAGGCTCCGGGTCCGGGCTCAATAGACTCAGTTCGACTCACTGAATCCATTGAGGATGGTCATGGGGTCTGACTTGGTCGATTTGACCAAGTCAAACTCCCTGACTCAGAATTTGACAAAATCGAGGTCAACACCCACACATATTCTATTGGAGTAGCAGATCAAATGTTGATGGAGGACTTTGACATTGAAGGCTTGACCATATTAGTAAGAAAGACATGCATTCACTTTTTACTAAAAGAAAGCTTCATGGTTTAAAATATATAGATTTAGAATGTTGTGAAGGCTCTGTATATGGCAAGAAACATAGCGTGAGTTTTCTAAATACTGGTTCAAAGGTTAAGTCAAAGAAGTTCGAGTTAGTGCATAATGATATACGAGGTCCTGCTCCACTTACTTCTATAGGAGGATCTTTATATTTTGTCATATTTATTGATGATCACAATAGGAATGTATGAGTGTACTTAAAATATAAGTCATATGTGTTTAATATTTTTAAGAAGTTGAAGGCTATGGTTGTGCTTGAGACAGGTCTAAAGCTCAAGTGTCTCTGATCAGATAATGGTGGTGAGTATTGTGATAAAAAGTTGAATGGGATCAGTCATGAGTTTACTGTTCTAAGAACACCATAGCAGAATAGTGTTGAATATTGCATAAATAGGACTATTACTGAGCATGCCAGGAGCATGAGATTACATGCTGGTCTACGCAAGTAGTTCTGGGTAGAGGCAGTGAATACTGTAATTTATCTGATCAATCGTGATCCTTCAGTTCCTCTAAATGAGGGGTTACTGAGGAAGCACGGAGTGAAAAAGAGGTTAGTATATCCCACCTCAAATGTTTTGGTTGTTCATCCTATGTTCATATTGATACAGGATCTAGGAGTAAACTTGACCCAAAATCTATCAAGTATACATTCATTAGATATGGCTCAGATACATTTGGCTACAATTTCTGGGATTATCAGAATTAGAAGTTTATCAGGAGCAAGGATGTCAAATTCAATGAAAGTGAAATGTATAAGGATATAAATGGGACTCCTGGAGATTCTTCCAAATATGTTGAAATTGAGGATGATGATGATCAAGAAGATAAAGTTGATGAAGCACAGAGAGTACCTCTGACTCCTGCTACTGAAATTAGGAGATCAAGCAGAATCTCAAGGCCAGCACAAAGGCATTCTCCTTCTTTGTACTATCTATTGCTGACATATAGTGGTGAACTAGAGTGCTATGATGAAGCCATTCAAGTTGATGGTTCAAATAAGTTGGAGCAAGCCATGAATGATGAGATGCGTTCACTTGAGTAGAATCATATTTGGGAGTTGATAGAGCTACCAGATGACAAGAGAGAAGCTGAAAGAAGAACCTGATGGTAACAAGCACTATAAGGTAGGCTTGTAGTTAAAGGTTTTCAGCAGAAGGAGTAGAATTCACTGAAATTTTCTCTCTAGTGATGAAGATGGATACAATCAGAGTTGTATTGCATGGTAGCAGTTGAGGATTCATATCTAGAGCAGATGGATATAAACAAGGGCGGAGCCATTCATATGTGAAGGGGGGCAATTGCTCCCCCTAAAAAAATACTTAGATGAGGGCTATTTTTTTAATTTTGCCCCCCCCCCCCAAAATATTTATTTTGCCCTAATCGAACCGGGTCTCGCTCTCTCCGTCTCTCGCATTCATCCCGATTCCCGCACAGCCTCTCCGAGCCTCCAACCCTGTTTCTCTTCTCTGGCGAGCCACAAGCGAGAGATCGCCTTTGACGCCGACAGCTCTACCTAGTTCACCGGCTTCTTGTTTTAGCATTAACTCTACCGGTTGTCACCGATACAGTGGAGAGAGCTCTTTCAACAATGAAAATTGTTAAATATAGATTACGCAGTAAAATGGGTAATGATTTGCAAAACGGCTGTCTAGTGTCATATATTGAGAAAGAAGTATTTGATTTGGTTCCAAATGAAGTTGTAATGCAACATTATCAAAAGATGGAAAATAGAATGCAAAGCTTGTAATTTTTATTGAAATATAATAACTTGTTTGAATTTTGTTATAAATATATTTTTTATCTTTTTATAATTTTGCCCCCCCCCCCCCTCCCTAAGAATTAAGGCAGGTTCCGCCCCTAGATGTAAAGACAACATTTCTTTATGATGAGCTGGAGGAAGAGTTGTACATGGTGTAACCTAAGGGATGTGTGGTCACAGATAATAAAGATTTGGTGTATAGGCTCAGGAGGAGCTTATTTGGACTGAAGCAAACACCAAGACAATGGTACAAGAGATTTGACAGGTTTAAGTCAGATAATGGGTACACGAAGTATCAGGCAGGCAACGTTGTTTTTTCAAACATTTTGGTAATTGTTATATTATGTTGCTTTTGCATATGTATGACATGTAGGTTGCATGGTCAGATATGGAGAAGATAAAATATATGAAAGAATAGTTATTAAAGAAGTTTGAAATGAAAGATCTGGGTCCAGCAAAAAAAATTCTTGGTATGAGAATCAGAAGTGATAGAAGTGCAGGTATAATGAAGTTGTCTTAGGTAGAATATTTTGAAAATGTGCTTTAGAAATTCAACATAAGCGAGGCAAAGCTAGTTTGCACTCTCTTGGGTAGTCACTTTAATTTATCCAAGGAACAATCGCCTATATCTGAAGTAGAGGAAGAACATATGAAGAAGACTTCGTATGCTTCAACAGTTGGAAGTTTGATATATGTTATGATATGTACAAGATCTGATATAACATATGCAGTGGTTCAGCAGATTTATGAGCAACCCAAGCAAACTTTATTGGGAGGTGGTTAAGTGGATTCTCAGGTACTTGAGAGGATAAGCTGACAAAGCTCTTTGCTCTGGTGGTGCAGAGATTGATCTATAGGGTTATGTAGATTCTGATCTTGTTGGAGATCTTGATGGTACGAGAATCACAACAGGTTATATCTTCACTTTAGAAAATATTGCAATCAGTTAGGTTTTCAAATTATAGAAAATTGTTGCACTCTCAAACACAGAAACAAAGTACATTACCATCATTGAGGCTAACAAGGAGGTGATTTAGATGAAAATTTTCTTGATATAAATTGACTAGGCACAAAGAAATGGGAAGCTACATAACGACAACACGAGTGCTATAAATCTAGCCAAGAATATTGTATTCCATGCCAGGATGAAACACATCCAGCTTCAGTATCATTTCATCATGTTGTTTCTGGAAGATGGTCAATTATCTTTTGAGAAGATACACACGTCCGAGAATCCTGCAGACATGCTAATAAAGATGGTGACAGTTGATAAACTGAAGCTCTGTATAACTTCAGTAGATCTTCATGGAGGATGAGAGTAGGGATAAGCCACACTACCTGTATTATGATTTGTGTTACAAATTCGGGGAATGATTGATTGAAATCAGATCCAAGTGGGAGATTGTTATGTGTGGAATCTGATAATGTTGATAAATCGGATTGTTTTGTTGCCTCAGACCCCAGTTTCTCGTGCTCGCTGGGGGGGGGGGGGGGGGGTTGTGTGCGAGGGGTTTACCTCCTATGTGTGTTCGGGTGCTTTGCATCAGAATTTTTTTTAGTACAATGCCCCGGCGCTGCGTACCTGAGCACCCCGACATTGTGTTCCTAAGCATCCCAGCACTAAATGACAGAGATCAGAGCACCACAGCAACCAAGTTATGGCACCGCAACGGTTCAAGATAGAGGATTGAGTGCCACAGTGCTTCAAATTGGCGTTGCAATATGGACTGGAGTTATTTTACTTGGCTTTCTCTTATATTTTCATTTAGGGTAGGAGTGAAAACAGTGCATGTGAGAAGAGAAGCAAGGAGAGAGTGAGAGAGAAGAGAGATCTATACTTATTTCTCCCCATTTTCATAGTGGATTTCTTGGTGTGGTGTGGCTCCATGATTTTTTCCCTATTTTGAATTTTTCCATATTAAATCCTGATGTCATTTACTTTTCCACTGCTTTTACTTTCTTGCTTGTTTTGTCATTGTGGTGTTTACTCATCTTCCCCAACATGTACACTACTTACTATGATCAACTCAGAAGATATTTTATAGATACACAATGGAATCTCCATCTACGTCAATGTTTCTCTAATCTATTTGGAATATTCGAGTAAATACCTTCTCCAATTTCCTCCCCCAGCACAAGGTCTTCCCAGCGAATTTCAGAGTCTCCCACCAAGTTTGGTTCTATCTCGTCAACAGTAGATGAACCTGATTGGCTACTAGCAGTGGTCTCTAAAGAAGAAGCTGATTTTGAATGCTGTAAACCTTCCATCATTGGCGATGTATTCTTCTTTGATATTTTTGCTTGTTCTGGTGGATCTGCCAGTAAGTTCTCTCCATCTTGCAGTACATCACCATCCTCCATCTCAGTTATGCAACATTGTTCAAGACCTACAATTGACAAAAGATCTGTTAGACCATTAAGTTCCCAACATCCACCATTTTATTAGAAACAAGAGATAATAACAAAATTTTGCCAGCATGTCTCTGCTTACCTGTACACCCACTTCTGCAAGGAACAAGAACTCTTCCTTCTTTAAGACATTTTTTTCCTTGACAGCATGAAGCACAACATTTTGCATCCATCTCACTCAGAGGTAAAATTTCTGGCCGTTGATCCTATATCATGAAGACCATTAAATATCATATCTGCTAAACAAAGAGTAGTAGTTCAACATTCTTCTGAGTAGTCCGATACAACCATCTTTTCCTTCTCTTGATTATTGAAAAACTAATTACATTTAATGCACTTATAAGGATGCCGTATATACTTGCAAAAAAGCATTAAAATTATGACAGCACTGGTACATACATTTTTTAATGAACCATCTGCTGAAACAAATGCCGAGTTAGTTTCTGTATTTCCTTCCAACTCTGAAGCCTGACTGCCATTTATTCCGATGTGCAGCTTTGCAAGAACCTTCCCAGCCTGATATTTTTCAAGATGGAAAAATCACACATAGCAAAGAAAAACTCCAGGGAACTTATAATAGCCGCACAAACGTAAGTAATCACATGAACCAACACAGAGTAATTAGCTAAGAAAGTTCAGGAAGAGCCTGCAGTTAAATTATGGCAGACGAATTTGTTTATAGTCTCCACATACTTCGATGTCTTTCATATGGTCATCTTTTTTTGCATGTTCTAGATGTGGTATTCCTTCCCTGACAGAATTTTGAGGATAAATTATTGGGTTCGGACACTGGACATAGCTTATCGTTCGGAGACCAATCAGGTGCAGCCACGTTATCCAGTACCGAGCTCGATACTGTGCAGTACCGAGCCGGTACTGAGCAGTACCGAGCCGGTACTGAGCAGTACCGAGCCGGTACTGAGCAGTACCGAGCCGGTACTGTGCCGGTACTGAGCAGTACCGAGCTGGTACTGAGCAGTACCGAGCTCAATACTGAGTAGGAGGTGATGTGGCGCATTTTGATTGGGCTCTGGACGGCGTCCGGTATCCGTGTCGGGACCCAATAATTTCCCTATTTTGAGGGATTCTAGTTAATGCTCACAAAAATATGTACACCATTGGACCTAATAGACCTGAGTCTCACAACTTATTGATAGTCTCGGTACTACTTGTAAAACTCTCCTTCACTATTTTTGGGTCCAGTATTATGTGGAAAGGTTAAGACTTAAGAGAATAAAGAGATGACAGAGAAAATACAGTAGTTTCAAAGGTAATAAAGAAATATAAAGGTACTGATGTGTACCAGATTTGATATAGATGATGTAATTTGAGGTTGTGAGGACCACTGTACTCTTTTAAAGTTCAAATTGGGTTCTCTTGACTGTCTGCGAGCTTCATCAGAGTGCGATCTTGGACTATCTGATTTTGCATTGTTTAGCATGGAGGCATCACTTGAGACAACAATAACACCAATACACACACCATTCTCATACAATGGGTTCGCAGTTACCATTGCTATGAACAATTCTCCTGATCTCTTCCTAAAAGAAAACTGACCCGACCACGTTTCTCCTCCACATGCTCTTTCCACAATGCTTTCCCAATAAGGATGATTGCAGGCATCTACAAGTATATCAGTGACCTTCCGGTTGAGTGCTTCATAGCTCTTCCATCCATAAAGAACCTCGGCCACTCGATTCCTGATAGATTTAAATTTAAATTAATCAACAGAGGCACTTCCCCTTCAATTCATGGTCTTTGTTCTGAAGTTATTGAAATCTACTTCAGAGGCTCATGCCAATATATACACAAATGAAAATGTAAACTTTCCAGTTATTTCAAGTTTTGTCCTCTATACAATTTGCCCTTTTCTTGAAAAACTATCAGAGCAAAGTGATTTCAGGAATGCCTCATCTTAACCATTTGGCATAAATAATGAAAAATAGCATAAAACTATCCAATGTGCCGAAAAATCAGAAAAGAACTACAAAAAGCAAATCAAATCAAATCTTTAGGAATAGTTGTAGTAAATGGCTTAAAATCAACCGGCATTGCCATAAAGGTAACATCAGCTTCACAAATTGCATTTCTGGGCTTCCACATACGCCAATAGAATAAGATACGTGAGCATTTCTAATATTTGCAAGCTTGTTGTAAAACTGAAAAATAATAAAAATAGTTATTTTTTTGCAAGTCCTAAGAATTTTTCAATCATTCCAACGAAGACTAATGAAAAACTAAAGATTTTATGTCATAAATATGGAAAATTGAAGGGAAAATATAATTTTTTATAGTGGTCACCTATTTAACCAATATTATGAACCAAAAAAATTCCACTCACTATAAGGACAACCCTTGTGAACGGTTGAAATTAAACTTCTACAACAAAAAATTATGAAAAAAAAGTACAAAATAGCAAATCACAACATATATGAAAGAATATAAATTGCTATAGTCAGTTCTGTTCATTCAGTTTAATCAACTAATATACTCTTTAAGATGAACCAAATAAAAAATTAAAGTTTTCCAATAAATATCTTTTTTTTTTTTTGATATAACCAGGTTTAAAAATATGTTACAAAACTTACTATTCAGTATAGATAGTCAAATTTAAATTTAAGTTAGACTTGAAATCACCTTATTAAATTCATACAAACAGGGATGTCATCTATTGTTCTAACCGAGCCAATTCAATCAGGATTTTTTCGAGGCACTCTTTGTTACTATTTTGTATGTTCATCGTATTCATTTTAGGTAGATCACGGCCTTCCAAATTCTTCTAGCATATTAAAGATATAATCTGATCTCAGTAATAATAACTCTACCTTCTATTCTACATTTCCAAATCATTTGAATCCTTTTCGAATTATAAAACCAGATCCTTTGAATCCTTTCTCATTTTCAAGTTTCACCATTGGGCAGTTTGAAAATTTTCTCAGTTTATATCCAACTTGCTTGAACTACTAAAATTGTCGAAGATTAAGATGCATACATGACATCGCAGTTCTCCTACCTTCTCCCACTTTCCTCCCAAAGCAGCAATCCCTCAGGCTACCAGCACATACAAGGCGCCTAATTGAAATATTTTTCAAGCTCCAAAATTTTTCATAGGAACTCGAAATGTAATTAAAGCCTTAAAATTCGTAAGGCCGCCAAAGTAAATCTACAAGATCGTCCGTAGCTGGCGTAAGAGTGGCTCTGATAACCAATTTGTAAAATTAATCAAACACTTGACGGGCATAAGAAGTTGAACAACCACATCTGATTCAAACCAATCTTAATAATCAAAACAAACCATAAGATTATCAGATGAGAACGAACCAATAGAAGATCTCGCCGGAAACTGGCCTGCAGATATGGAGCGCGTGACCGAGTTGATGCAGAAGGCTTCGATAAGGATTTTTGACGAAGTTTCCCGCCATCGTCATCATCATCACATCTTGCTGTTCTCCTACTCGGCCTCGTTTCTTCTCGCCTTTATCGCTGAGGAAGAGCTGGAGGTGCTCCCGGAGCTCCGCCTGGCTAACTTCCAGTTCTTGGAATCGCTTCACCAAATCCTCAGCCGCGGCCCCCATGCCACACCGTCCCTGTTAGATTACCGGCGACGAACTCTGAGGCCGATTAAGTCATGCGATTCCGATTCCCGGCCGCGGATCCAGAAGTCATCTTCCCCCTGCGCTACCCGTCGACATTTTAAGCTCCCACTTCGATAAAAATTCTTCTTTATTGTGAAAGTATTATACTATGAAGTAAAACAGCCGTCGTGCAATTTATGCAGGCAAGCCAAGCTATGAGATCTAGATTTCTAACGGCAACTAGCCTAGGGACTTATGTGAAAAATCAACCAAAAACAGACAAAAAGATAACTTTTTCATCTTTTTTTTTTTTGGAAATTTTGGGGCTTTGCCCTTTCAAATATAAAAAAGATTACAAGTAAAGTTTTTTTTTTTTTTGGGTAAACCCGGGGCCAGGGCCCATGTATTAAATAACAAAGTTCAAATTACAAGTAACCTGAGAAGTGAGAAATAACAAGAGCTAATGCAAAAATTATACACAAAGACAACAGATAGATAAAAAGGAGTTGACAAACAAAAGACTCAGAAAAAAGGCTAAGTAAAGATCATCTAGAAAGTCGTGGTGATCGCATAATGCCCAGGCGGTGGCACCGGTTGCCAGCCAAAAATCGTAGTATACCAAGAAAAGACCAGCCATCTCAGCGCCTCCAGCCTGCATATAATAGTCTCATGGTCGAGCCAGGTTGCCCCACAAGCCATCCATGGCTCAGAAATACTTGCCTTGCTCATCAACGCCTGTAAGCTCAGCACATCCCACCATTGCCAAGTGTTGTCTTTGAAGTATACCCGAGAAATTATAGGCTGAATTTCCACAAAAAATTGGATAGAGCCAAAAGAAAATTGGACAAAATCCCAAAGATTATCTTCCCAGGTCTGAAATGTAAAGAAGAACAAAAAATGAGGCCAAAAAATTGTTCCAGCAGCCATCAGAAGTTTTCCATCCCAAAAAAGACCACCTACATGAAGAAAAGCTCCAGCCAACATGTAAACACTAGGAAAAATTAAATGCCCGGGAACTTCTGTAGTAAAAGTTTTTTGTTTTCCCATTTAGAAATTTTGAATCTAACAGCCTCTTTGATGTTGCAAATAATTTTAGTGATATTGTTCCTATCCGAAGAGAAATGCCGTAGGTTCCGTTCTCTCCATATGTGATAAACCATACAGCTAATGGTAAGGAAACAAAATTCCTTCTCAGAATTACTATAGCTCTCAGAATTTCCAAAAAAATCCAACAACTGGAGCAAATTCGGCCTAAGCAAAAAGGCATTGAGGTCTGACAGCATGAATTTGATGATGTAAAATGAGAAATCACAGTCAAAAAATAAGTGGGAATGGTTCTCTAAGTTACCAGAACACAAACAGCAGTTTATAGGGACCTGGATACCTCTTAAAATTAAGTTGTCAACAGTTTTAAGCTTATCAATCACAGCCATCCAGGTGAAACAAGCAAATTTAAGCACATGAAGTTTGTGCCAGATCATTGAGTGCCATCCAACCTTGGAAACAGAAGAGTAAAAGTGCTCAATAAAATTTTTAAAAACCCACTTTGCCGAACCATTCCAAAGGACCTCATTCTTCCCCGAATAATTCACTGCCTTAATAGAGTCAGCCACCACTGTAGAAATTAAGTTTGGCAAATGCCAAACACCATTGTTCAAAAGATCTCTAACCAGCAATTCATCCATGCCCGAGCCAATAATCTCAGAGATCATAATACCGTTAAGCCAAGGGTCCCACTTAAAAGAGAAATTACAATCATGAGAAATAGAAAAAGAGATCCTCTCCTTAATCTTATGAGCAGTTTGTGTGATTTTGTGCCAGAATTTGGAAGCAGAAGTGGGGGGAGGTTTCTAAGGTGAATTGTATTTAACTTTATACCAGCAACTTAACAGATTTTGAGAATTGTAAAATCTGCCTAATATGGAACAAGAGACACCAAAATAAAGAGCATCAATAGATGGTAAACCAAGACCTCCAATAGCTTTGGGTAGAGTAACTTTGGAACACGAGATAAGATGTAATTTCTTCTCCACCAAGTTGTTATGAAATAAGAATCTAGAACAAAGTTTGTTTATGATTTCACAACAACCCTTAGGTATTATAGAACCTCTTATCCAATAAGCAATGTATTGGTGATGGTGAATTTAAGAAATTGAACCCTTCCTGCAAAAGAAAGAAATTTGTTTTTCCAATCATCAAGTAGAGCATAAATTTTGCTCAATAGTGGTTGGAAGTGAGAAGAATTTAGTCTTTTTGGAGAGATAGGGAGACCCAAGTAGGTGAGGTACATGTTGACATTTTGGATACCAAGCTCATCACAAATAATTTGATTATTCTGATCATGTTTGGAGAAGATGATAGCACTTTTATTGGCATTAATATGAAGGCCAGATAAAGATCCAAAATAATGTAAACATCTATTGAGTTGAGCAGCATTCTCCTTAGTAGATTCCCCCACCACTAATAAGTCATCAACATACATCAAGTGATTGATGTAGGTATCTTTGAAATTAATACCCTTGAAATGGAACTCAGTGTTGTTAATGAGGATGTTGGATAACCCATCCATAATAATGCAGAATAAGAGAGGGGAAAGGGGACAACCTTGTCGGAGACCGGTAGATGACTTAAAGAAGCCCTCAAGTGAACCATTAAGACAAATAGAGAAGTGGACATCAGTGATGCAACCTTTAATCCAAGAAACAAAAACTTCAGGAAAACCCTTCTGAAGAAGTCTGGCAATAAGAAATTCATTAGAGACAGAGTCGAAGGCTTTTTTTATGTCCAATTTAGCACAAAAATTCTTTTGTGAACCCCTAATATCTCTAAGAATCTCAGAAGCAAGTATAATGTTATCAGTTGAGCATCTATCAGTAATAAAACCAGATTGGCTTTCATGAATAATAAAAGGAAGGATCACTTTAAGCCTATTAGCAATGAATTTTGCCACAATTTTGTATAACACATTGCAAAGAGATATGGGTCTATAGTCATTAATGTTTGAAGCATGAGAGCATTTAGGAATAAGTGCAATGGCCGTGGCCTTCAGTCCTCTAGGAAGGGAACTAGTAGAGAAGAAATTGTTAACAGCATTGAAAACTTGTAACCCAAGAAGATGCCAAGACTTTCTATAGAAAGCATAAGTAAAATCGTCCGGGCCAGGAGCAGAGATCTCATTCCCATCAAAAACAGCAGATTTCACTTCCAAGAAAGACAGAGGGGCCACCAACATTGCAATATAACTAGGAGGAACCATATTGCCAGTAGGGATGTTCAAAGGCAAAGACAGATATGCATGAGGAGTGTTAAACCGACTGTCAAAGTGTTTAATAATAGCAGAAGAAATATCATTGAACTTGGTAAAATGACCATCAGAGGTAATAATCTCTTTAATGTTGTTGTAGTTGTTCCTACTCCTAATCTTGGCATAAAGAAATCCAAGATCATCTTCTACATGAGTGAGCCATAAGGCTTTAGCCCTTTGAGCAATCCAGGAACTCCATTGAGCTTGCAAAGAGGCAAGTTCATCATTGATAATCTTGAGATTATTGTTAAGCTCCATATCTAAAGGTTGGTTTTGAATCTCAATAAGACATTGATGTTGTTTACTTTTTATCTCCAACAAAGAAGTAGAAAGAGAAGAAGAAGTAGCCCAATTTTTACTCTTGAGAGCTCTCTTTAGGTTTTTTAGGCTATGGCAAAAAGCAGCCATGGGACTTCTAGGAGATCTAGAAGAGAAAGCTGACAAAACCTCGTCCCAAAAACCCTCCTTGTTGATCCAGTAGGTTTTGAACATGAACCTAGCAGATATAGGTTTATCATGAGTAGATTTGAGAATTAACGGAGAGTGGTCCGAACCAAGGGAAGTTCCAACAATGTAGTAGGCATTAGGCAAAAAATCAAGAAAGGCATTATTAACCAAAACTCTATCCAGTTTTATGTGAACGGGGTTGTCCACCCGTTGATTGAACAAGTAAAGTAACAACCAAAACATATAACTCCAAAACTCAAAAAAGGAGCCGAGGAGTTCTAAAAAAAGGAAAATACATGATTGAAATTATAAAACCGAATGGCTTAAGAGCCAAAAGGACTAAGGCTGTTCTGCCAATTAACGATTGGGACAATTCTCGATAGGGTCTAGGCAGAACAATAAACCCCTGGTTGCCAAACGACGTGCCCCCCCTTGCCCCCCCCCCCCCTAAAAAAATTGATTTTTTTTAATCTCAATACAAAATTAAGTTGGTAACTTCAAAAATTAATTCGGAGACCATCTAAACTCTGATTTTAGTAAACTTACAGTCGAACTGAAAGTCTCAAAAACACAAACCTAACGACACCAAATTCAACTCAATCCGAACCCAAATGACTCCAAATCAAAGACCCGAAGCATGTTTGGAAGGTTCAACCATAACTTGGATTACCAACGGTTTCCAAACATAACATGCTTATAGTGGTCGAGCGGCTAGACAAGACGAATCCAACGAGCCCAAGATCGCCGTTATGATATCACTAAGACTTTAAATGACTAGCGCATCATCCCATAGAAATTTGTTCTACTTACTGCATTATCAACTTAATTTTCTATTTTTACATTTTTTTCTTGATTGATATTAGCTTAATCCTATATTGATTCAATCTTAGAGATTTTATGATTTTTTTTAAATGAGATTTTTAATATCAGTATTAGTTAATATATTTAATATCATGTATTTAGTTAATATATTAAACATGTTTAGTAGAATCGAGTGATTTGATGATTGAAGTCATTTTGTGAAGGAAAAAAAATAAACTAATTCACTAAAAAAGTTTTATCATTTTTAATATTGATTATATTGGTCCTAAGTCTGGATGTAAAAAGTTGAAGGAAAATAATAATATAATAAAAAAAAATTTAGGCCCCCCTAGAGATATTTTCTGGCTCCGCCTCTGGTCCAAGGGGTTAGCTGAAAATCAGCATTCATCATCGTCCTTTAAAAAAATTCCCCCCAGGCTACCTATAAGAGAGACAAAAATTACAGGCACCTCAAAAAAGAATGGAGTGAGAACAGCAGCAGCGGCAGTGGTATTATTAAATAAATTTTATATTACGAATTGCATAATATTTTATAAAAACATAATATTATTTTGCTTTATGATTAGTTTTTAATACATGAATTTTCTAATAGCACATAATTAAAATTAAAATAATTAAACTAATAAATTGTATATATATATATATATATATATATAAGATATTAGGTAATCTAAAGTTAAACTATATAGAATGATATTTGATTGTGGGATGTATACCTATGTCATGATAGGACTCACTAGTGTCAATTAGAAAATATCAGTGTTCAATGGCACTATCATATGTCAAAGGCAATTTAAGGAGTGGTTGAGAGTGGAACTCTAGATCGAGGGAGGGGTAAATAATTGTCGAAGCCTCAAAAAGTCAAACTCATCGTTCACCTAGAAGTTGCAAAGAGTTGAGGAAAGGCGACCGGTATGGATATCGACTACTCGGTGAATTTGGAGAATTTGTGCTATTGAGACAAAAAATTATTTTGATGAAAGTGAAATTCTTCTCTTAGAACACAAAGCTTCCACTACTTCTGTCAAATTTTCATTCATAACAATACATACTCGACTGTATGATCACGTGCCAACTCCAGAGCCCTTTTGGTGTCCTGGTCCCCCTACTTGGATTTCCTTTACCTCCGATTCAAAATCTTTACTTATCAGCACCAAATATTATCAAGTGTGGGCGAAGGGAGAGACCAATAGCCTATTGGACTAAAAAGAAGTAATCTTTCTCATCAAGGTATTATTTATCATATTGTTTTTATATTCCAAAATTTCAAGATAAAAAACAAATAGAACCAATCGAAACTATATCCAAAGTTCTTGAAAAACTACATAGAAGAGAACCCAATCCTACAACTAGTAAATGCCTTCTTTGGTATATAGTGTCATGCTGACCTCATCTAAACATTCATAACATCTCCCCCTTTCAACTCCAAAACCTTTTTTTTTCCCTTTTTAAACTAATAATAAACCTGACATGCTTACTTATAAAAAAATAATTAAAATATCAAATAAGATATGTAGAAGAAACGGTCATAAATATATATATATTTTAACCTTATCACTTGCAACAAGCATCGGTACATGACTAATGGATGATGTAAAACTATGTGCATCAATAACTGGTCTCTTGTCATCTACGGAAAATAATATATATATATATATATATATATATATATATATATATATATATATATAATATATATATATATATAAGATAATCCTAATAAAAACTTATATAAAACAAAATTAATTATTTTCCTACTTTTAAAGAATACAAACAATAAATATTGAATTATTCTATCAGAGCATCTAGACAATCAAAACAAATAGTTTTTTTATATATTCTTATTTTATTTAAATTAAATTAAAAGTTCATTTCAGTATATTTAAATTTCATAAAAATATTTATATTGTGTCAAAAAGTTAATAAACTGTTAGCTAGTTTCTTAATGCATATGAAAAAACTGACGAGTTATAAACGAGAAAATTATATAGATATATAATAATAATATATATATATAATATATATATATATTATATTATCATTTTCTCTCTTATTTAAACGATTTAGGATTGGAAGAAGCTGGCTCAAACCGAGCAAAAACACAAACAAGATTGAGCTGAAAAATTATGAAGCAATTAAGAAAAAAAAAGATGAATTAAGGCTTCATTTGGAATGGCTTTAAATTTTTGACTAAAAAAATATTTTAAAAAATAGTAAAAAAGTCGTCCCAAACAAAATCTAAATCAAACAAATAGTTGTATATAGCCATTAGTCTCTACCCTATTTCTTTGTTGTTAGTAATGACATAAACAGAGGTGATACAAATTAGGGAAATTTACATACATACCACTTTATTTCATTGCTATTCTTATATTATAACCTCCAAAATATTAATATTAAACTTTACCCTCATTACAACTTTTATCAAATATACAACTTTTATAATTCATTTTTAGCATTCATACCTCCTTAAACTTTAATATTTCATTCCATGCACCTAAATTTGTTCTATGAGTGTCATGTAATATTAATGTTTTGGGTATTAGATATGTAAATAGCATAAAATAAAGTGATATGTATGTAAAACCCTCTAAAAATTATCATCTTAGAAGAAACTTCATATAGTATAGAATTCATGTGGCATAAAACGAAGTTGAAAGAACCTTTTTTTTTTAAGCTTTTGAACTTAAATTGGAAGAGCACAAGCTTATTATATGTTGAGATAAAAGATGAGTTATGAATAAAATATAAAAGCTACACATATATGCTTGATGAAAATAAAAGACAATAAAAATTTCTCAAAAGAAAACCCTAATAAAACTAGGATCCAAACGAGAAATAGAGAAAAACCTTTATATTCAATGCCGAAGCATTGTGGAATTACCGAGATAGAGAGAATCCAACATTAAGACATTGTAGATCAATGACTTAGTTTTTTTTTTTTTTAATATTATATGAGTTGTAACTGTATGGTGGTTATGCTTTAGTATATAAAAAAAATGTAAAAGTGCGAGTCCAACTTCTCGCACTTAGTAGATTTTTTATGACATTGTGTGACTCCATAAATTTTCCTCACTTTTTTGGCTTTCCACATAAATTCATGTTGTTCTGTCTCTGTTGTCTTTGTTTTGTTTATTTCGATTTATTAGCTTCTAATATACACAATAACAAAAAAAAAATGAGGACCATAATTGCCCAATATAAATAGGGCATCATAACGCAAAAAAACATTTTATATAAAATTAAACAAATATTATAAGAAACCAAATTAAAGTGTTCAGGGGATTTTGGCTATCCCAAATGTCTTTTAATTAGCAATATAATGAAGTATTCTCAATTTATTTTTTTTTTTTTTATTTTAAAAATTATTGGCAGTATCCTCAAATATTGTGTATTGAAATCAATACACTATATAAAAAAATAAAAATAAAAAGCAATAAATCCAAAGATGCAGTTGTAATTGCCGAAAGGATAAGACAAGAACGGTGGAGATTTGATAATGGAAGAAAAAATAGATAAATCTGTAATATTTTTTTTTTAAATAATTTTTTCTCATATTATCTGTTAAACTTGATACTCAACCTATATATACTGAGCATCTGGATGTAATTCCTGAACGAATCATAAATGGTGGCGGTTCAGCGAGGGTCGTTTTCTTGGCTTATGGAGCTCTTTTGTTTTTCTGTAAGTTTCTCTTTTTGTTTTTATTATATGAAAGACAAAGTGGAGTTTTTTTTATAGTGATTATATTTTAATTTTATACAATTATTATAAATAATCTGTAACAAAACAGATTCAGCTCTATATTTCAATGAGATAATCTAATATTAGATTCTTACAATTAGCATCCATCTAAAACAAATATGACTGAACTCATGAAAAGATTGGAGTAGCTTCAATGGCATATAAGATCAAAGAAAATAGACTTAGGTTTCATTTGAGAAGTAAAATTTTTATTCTAAGAAGTTGCTGCCGAGCGAAGCCTTAGAAAGCCAGAAGAAAGCCGTCTCAAACGAAGCCTTATATAGTTTGGTTAACATTAAGCGTAACATGATTAGATTAGAAAATTGGGTTTATTAGATTTGACCTATATTAAAGAAGATAGAGGTAAGCCTAATAAATTTTGGTTAGAAAATATAAATATTATTTTTTTATTATATTTAAATAATAATTTTGATTTTTAATAGAATATAATAGAAAAAAATTTATATACTCGATCCTATGGAGTAAAATAAAAACATTATTTTTGATATACGATTGCATAAATTATTTGAGAATTTGCACGTCTACCCACAATTACCATATTATTGTTTCTATAATTCAAATTAAAAACCTTTTAAAATTGTGCAAAAAACTAAATTGCACTTTTCAAACAGGACACCTGGACTAAGTGTAAAGCTGTATTTAGTACTTAAACAGTATTACGACAAAAAAAATTTAAGTTCGAAAGCTTCAGAAAGGGTGCTGTCATCCTACTTTTACGCCACTTGTATGAGGTTTTTTCTAAAGACAGCTGCAATGTTAATTTTTTGCCACCTGAGTTTGTGCCGTTACTACTACGACAGAGAAATACGTACAGACTGATAGCTATGCACTGTTCTTATTCTGATTTATTTCTTAATTGATAGAATATTCGTGATGGTAGAATAAATAAAATTTTCATTTTAGTGATGCATTATATTCATTATTTCATATGGTCTTATATTTAATTTTGAAAATTTTCAACTTAAATATGCCTCTAGATTCGTGCTCGATCAAAACAATTTTTGATGATGTATCAACTTCATAATTTTTTTTAAACAAAACAGAACAATTTATTAGAACTAAAAGAGCGATTACAAGATCCAGGAAGCAAATGCAAAAACAGGAGGAAAAAGCAATCCGTGGGCGTCATAGAGGCCGAGCTACCCGCTTCCCATAAGACAAGCTCGGAACCGTCCCAATTAGGTGGAAACAAAACGCGAAGCAGCCATCCCAACGAGATCAACACCAAAGGTTGCCATAAGCTGTGCTGACGGAGAAGCGAGCCATAACCACATCATTGCCCGGCCCAACAAAAAAAATACTGAGATCTAAAAAAAAAAGCCCATAGAAAGTGCCAGCACGATAGGCACACACCAGCCCCAAAAGGATCTTCCAAATAGCCCAGTGAACAGAAGCATGGCCAACCAACCAAAAGGCCACCAATTAAACCAAGAAGGCAACACCAACAAGTTCATCATCACCGATAACGTCTGTCCCTCTCACGAGCCCTACCACGAGAGGCAATAGAAACCAGAGGTTTATCACACAACAAGGCAAAAGAATTGCCAAGATCCTCATCCCCAGATGATTCCAAAGAATCAGAATCATAATCGGACAAACCATGACACCAATCCAGATGCATACGAGCATCCAATACCGAATTGTCCCCCACATGATACACTAAGCTTTGAAGATAAATTAACGTAACAGGTACATCCATAAAATTGTTGTTAACTAAATAGTCGTTCATGTCAGGAGGCGAGTTGTAGGTAGTAGAAACCTCACAAACACTCGCACCCAAATTATCAGAAAGAAGAGCAGACTCATTCGGGCAATCCAAAACTACAGGATTTAAAGGTCGGTTTATGGAGATTATAATATTTTATAAAATTGATCGCGTAAAAAAATTAATTATTTTGATTGTAAAATATAACTTTTCATTATAAATTAAATTGTGACGGATATCTACAAATCAAAATAATGAGAAAGCTGTTCTAAATGAATCCTAAATTTTTAAATATTATGACTTTAAAAATTGTTATTTTATTTAAATAAATATAATATGAATTTAATCAATCATATATATACTATATACATCTTAAAATAAAGTAGTTAACGAATAATTATACCATTTTTTTTTGGGCTTCTTGCACGGCGGTCATACTAAGACTTCGTTTGGAATGGCTTTTTTGTTGTTTCTTAAAACAGCTTTTTAGTACAAAAATTAAAATTGTTATACTAAAAAATTATTTTAAGAAGCGTAAGAAAGTCTTCTCAAACGAAGCCTAAATATTATTTTGTAACCATGAAATTATCTCCCACAATCATACATTGATTGTTTAAATATTAGAGAAAATAAAATGCAAATATATTTATTGCTCAAAGGATTGATGAAGTAAGAATGGCAAAACAACAGCCGTAATTTGTTTAGTTTCCGGATTATGAATGATACTTCATTGAAAAATTATCTTGATCGCACACGAATCTCGAGGCAAAATCAAGTTGGAAACTTCCAAAATTAAAATTAGGACCATCCGAATTCCGATTTCAGCAAACTTATAGCCGAACTGAACGTCTCGGAAATACAAACCCAACGACACCAAATTCGACTCAATCCGAGACCAAATGAGTCCAAATCAAGGACCCGAAGCGCTGTTGGAAGATTTGAACCACAATTTGGGTTAGCAAACGGTTTCCAAACATGACATGCTTAAAGTTGAATCAAGCGGCTAGACGAGACGAATCCAATGAGTCCAAGATCGCAGAATTTCGACATCATTAAGGCCTTCAAAGGTCTGACGAACGGTACACGATCAAGGGATTCAATATCGGCAGTCCATCCAACCACTCCCCATTTTCCTGATCTCTCAATATTTACGGGTCATGCCACTCAGAAATTATAAAAATAGACCCTCATTCTCTTGAAAGGAGGACCGACGCAAGAAGAGAGAAGAAGAAGAGAAGGAAGAAGAGGGAGAAGCTCTCCTCGCCCCACCGCCGGACTTCCACCGGACCACCACTTGAGGCCCCATCCCTCGCCGGTGCATCACCTGACGCCGTTGTTTCGCTGGACCACCACTTGAGGCCATCACCTCCGTCGAACCACCGCCTGACGTCGTTGCTCTGCCAGACCACCACTTGAGGCCCTCACCTCCGCCGGACCACCGCATGACGTCGTTGCTCCACCGGACCACCACTTGTGGCCCTCACCTCCGCCTGACCACCTCATGACGTCGTTGCTCCGCCTGACCACGACCTGAGGCCCTCGCCTTTGCTTAACCACCACTTGAGGCCCTCACCTTCGTCAGACCACTGCCTGATGTCGTTGCTCCTCCAAACCACCACCTTAGGCCCTCACCTTCGTCGGACCACCACTTGAGGCTCTCACCTCTGCCGAACCACCGCCTGATATCATTGCTCCGCCAAACAATCACCAAAGGCCTTGAGTTCCATCAAACCACCACTTGAGGCCCTCACCTCTGCCAGACCACCGGCCGTCTTTGCTCTGCCATACCACATCCTAAGGCCCGGACTTCCACTGGACCACCACTTGAGGCTCCAAGCTCCACCAGAAGACCAGCTGACGCCCGGAGTTCTACCAGACCACCACTTGAGTCTAAACTTCTATTGGATCGCCACCTGAGGCTCGGAATTCTACCGGACCACAACCTGAGATTAAAACTTCTTAAGGCCACACGTGCGCCCAGAGTTTCTATGAGGTCTCTTTTAGACTCCGTCTCTGCCACATTAAAGGTCCTTCCAACCTCCATCACAAGACAAGGGTCTTTTTTACTCCGGTCTCTCACCAACTACGGTCTTTCGGACCCCTATCTCTTGCCGACTACGGTCCTTCTGACCTCATTTGCCTACTATGGTCCTTCCAACCTACTGCGCCATACAATGGTCTTTCTGACCTCTATCTCCTGCCGACTAAGGTCCTTCCGACTTCCGTCGCCTACTATGGTCTTTCCAACCTCCATCAACAGACAATGGTCTTTCTCACCCCGGTCTCCTGCCGACTACGGTCCTTCAGACCTCCGTCGTCTACTATGGTCTTTCCGACCTCCATCAACAAACAACGGTCTTTCTAACCCCGGACTCCTGCCGACTACGGTCCTTCCAATCTCTGTCGCCTACTATGGTCCTTCCAACCTACATCACTAGACAATGGTCTTTCTGACTCCGGTCTCCTACCAAAAATGGTCCTTCCGACCTCCATCGCCTACTATGGTCCTTCTGACCTCCATCATTAGACAACAGTCTTTCTGACCCCGGTCTCCTGCCAACTACGGTCCTTCCGACCTCCGTCGCCTACTATGGTTCTTCTGACCTCCATCACCAGACTACGGTCTTTCAGACCCTTGTCTCATGCTGACTATGGCCCTTCCAACCAAACAAACATGTATATGTTGATTATTGTAACTCCCACCATGTAATGCACTCTATATGACGTACATTTGTAACATCAAGCCAAGGCCTTCTCTCTAAGAAGGGCCTCATTTGTAATCGACTGCAAATACTAGTAGATTCATTCAAACATGGCCATGTGTCTCTTAAGGGTTTTTCCCCCTTTTAAGGGATTTCCACATAAAAACTCAGGTGTCTCTTAGGAACGCTACAACCTTTCTCTTATCTGATTGTGTGATGGATCTTTGTACAATGTTAAGACGTTAAACTATATATTTCTCTATCACCGCGAATACTCCAGGACGTAGCAATGATATTTCAAAAAAAAAAAAATCGCATTACTCAGAACATTATGGACTTATGAGTCATTTATATTTTTTTGTATGACGTGAGAATTTTAAAATTAATTTCTGAAAATTACATCAATAGGATACTTTCTGACACAATACATATATTTTTTGAAATTTTATTATATTAATTTTTTATATAGCCAAGTTTTTTTTTAATGTTTTTAAATGATATATATGTGAGTCAGCAGGTTTGAAAAATTCTTGCAGCTTATATGAAGCTTATGTGATAGCCTCCATAAGTATGCTATTGCTTTCATTAATATAATTGTGGTAAGTGTTAATATTAAAAAAACTAATATCATTAATATGAAAACAGCTTTTATTAATATATTGATAGTTTTTATTAGCATTTTTTTGTAGGCATACATAACTTTTGTTAGAAAATATGGAGTTGCTAACTCTTTAAGAAGATTTATTTTTACTTGTGTGGAAGATTATTAGTCTATTTTATTTAGAGGTTTATTAGGCCATTCTTGAAAAGCTTCATATTCTAGAAAAAGGAAAATCTTTTAATTTCAAACTAATTAATTATGATTTCACTATATTCTCCTTTAGATTGAACTATTGGGCTTCTACATTGATAGGTGAGCCTTGGAAGGAATTTCAAAAGTAGTTAGTCATGCCATTGCCCCGTTTGATAATGTCATTGCATTAAGGCTCACACAGCCTTTACTCATGACAATTTCTTAATTATTGCACTTTCAACGTGATAACCAAAACTTCATACTCTTGTAAAGTTGAATGCCTATTAATAAAGAATTTGTTGCTATCAAGGATAGGAGCAAAATCGTAATAAGAGAGAGAAATCTTTATATTTATCAAAATCTTGAGCGTCGCCTCTTCCGCTTCGTACAATCTTTGTTACTCATCATGATACCTCTACTATGCTTAATCATCAAACTTGAGCAATTAGCATCCCCTTTACCTCCTTTACGTACCTAATGCTAATCCTGAACAGATATATCAATGTAATATTATCAACCCAACTTCTTTACCAGCATCCATGAACTTAAGCAAAGACATAATATGAGCTATAGACCCTTCACAACCATCCACATGATTCATTGCCCAATAAATTTTTTGGGTTTTGTTTGTTAAGAAGCTACTTCATCATACTACAAGTTCCAAAAGAATTATGAACATAAGATAATTTCTCAATTCCATTACTAACCATAGCTTATTTGAATGTGCATGACATTTGGGGTGAATTTTATTTTTTTAAATGCAACAGACTGATTACAAGTTTGATATTGATCTTGTATGTCTTTTGGAAACCAAGCTTTCCACTGGCCTTCTTTTGGACCACCTTTTTGCTTGAAATTTCATCTAGAACACAATAAGACTGGCAACAATAACTTTTCCTATGTATATGAAGGTAGAATTCGACTTAAATTGAACCCAAATAAACAAATATTAATTCCTTGATTCATCCTCAAATTATCCACGAAAGTTGTATATTTTCTAACAATTTGGAGCTTCATCTTATTACTTTCTATGTGAGCAATGTTGCTATGGAGAGAAAAATTCTTTAGCATCTATATAAACTCTCTCTCCTACTATATAGTCTATCTAATTGTGTTGGGTGAATTCAATCGTGTAAGGGCACTAAAAGATAAAATTAGTGGATCAGAATTGCCTCACTCTAAATTTATTGATTTCAATTAATGTTCTGATATGACTAGACTTTTTAATTTGCCTAGTGTGGGTCATTCACTCTAGGACGGATAGAACCTTGGTGAAGAAGTACTAGATCCTAGCTGGATGAAGCCCTAGTGAACAATCATTGGAATGATTAATTTCCCACTTCTTATTGCAAAACTCTTCCCCCAATTTTTTTTTATGACTCCAGCTTTAATAACAAATGATGAGAAGATTTCTCTATGTTTTGATCTCAGAATTATTAAGTCCCCTATTGGTATATATATATATACTATGATTAAGCTCTACCATAACTTTCCAAAAAAGCATAAATTCCATTGCTGAACAAAACTTCATGAAGGTTGTTTTAGCATGTCTATATTGTTATAAATTTTTAGGAAAAAGATTATAAGAGAGAGATAGTTCCTAAGGTGATAAAAAAGATAAAGATAGTCCACATCGAGATGCATAAGGTGATGACTATATAACTAGCTTCTTATGGAATCAAACTTTGTTATAATTAATAGTTATAGTTGTATTCTTGTAATTACAATTAGGAGGTAAAAAATATTAAAAATATTACATGAGTGGAAGAGAAAGCTTTGACTTTATGTCTTTCTTTCTATTATTTTACTAAGCATCATCTATTAGCGAATTTTGAATGTAGAAGGCTTTCCATGGGGTTAATGTAATTTGGAATATTTGAGAAGTTTCCAAAGAGGAAGAGCAATAGGATACTTATGGCATTATCTTTCTATTTTATTATTATTAATCCTTTTCTTCTTGACTATCAAAACATTTGCTTGATCAACTTTCCTAGTGGCCTTGTCTAACCACTACATTTTATTAATTTTTTGGCTTTCCTTTGACCCAAATAAGGGGATTCAAAATGGAAATTCCTTCTTTCAAATAAGTTACACAAGTAATAGAATAATGACTGAATGAAAGCTTCAACCTACTCTATTTGACTTGGACAACAAA
This sequence comes from Dendrobium nobile, assembly GCA_022539455.1. Classification (NCBI taxonomy): domain Eukaryota; kingdom Viridiplantae; phylum Streptophyta; class Magnoliopsida; order Asparagales; family Orchidaceae; genus Dendrobium; species Dendrobium nobile. Next base: position 30,199,920 of record CM039730.1, read on the forward strand.
GTAATTGATTGTTGGTAAAGAAGAACCCTTTTATAATCTAATGATGTTATTGGGTTTTTTTTTTATAACATTAAGATTTCGTTTGGGACGGTTTTCTTATTGCTTTTTAAAATAACTTTTTAGTACAAAAATTAAAATTTTTATACTAAAAAATGCATTAAGAAGCAGTAAGAAAGTCACCGCAAAAGAGGCCTAAGTCTCATAAGTGGGTGTTGATCTCTTTGTTTTAGTACAATAGATGCTTCATGTTTATAATTCCAACTTCCCTGGTAGAATAAAAGAGTAGATTGTTCAATGATAATTAAGGCTAAACCAACAGATAAGACCGATTATAAATATGTAATAGATATTACTCATTAAGAAGAAGAGATGCTTAAATTCATATAACATGTTATGATACTGTACCAAAAATGGCTAACCTATATGATGTGGAAGTTGATTGTAAAGAAGTTAACCGATTGACACACTAAGGTTTCGTTTGGGATGATTTTCTTACTGCTTCGAAAGCTGTTTTAAGAAGCAGTAAAAAAACTGCATCAAATGAAGCCTAAGGAGAATGATATGTTGGGGATGGGCCTTCTCGAATATCCGTTTTATACATTTTTAGCATATGAACAATAAGATTGCTTCTAATTACACCATGACCTTCATTCCACCCACCATTGCTACCATGATAATCACCATGAAATCCTCCATTGTCAATTTGTCATCATTGTACCTACCAACATCTATATCATAAATGTTTGTAAATAAATTCCATCTATAGGTCTGTATACATATTATCATTTATTTACAAACAACTTGAAAAGCTTAAATAAAATATGCATAATTTTGTTTATATTTTTATGTGTTTGATTGTCTTGTTTCTCTCATAGAACAATTTAGTGAATATTTGAAGTGATTTATTTGCATTATTTAGAATACAAATTTCTCATTTTGATTTATATAACTTCTTTTTATTAAAATGATATCTTTATATATGCAAATACTTTGTTTGTTTTTATTTTTATTTTTTCAAGTTTTTTGCCTTAGCAAGTCTAATGACTAGTTATTGATTTATATTACTTTTACATAATTTATAATCACTAGTTAAACATGAAAAAAATGAATTAAGATATATCCCAGTTAAAATTTAATTAAATAAATTCTCAAAATCATTTAATTTATTTTGATATAATATAATATAAATTTTAATTAATTACAAATATAATATACTTATATCAAAATAAATTTAATAATTTTAAAACTCATCCTAATTAAATTCTTATCAGAATATTTAAACTAAAATTTTCCAGTTATGCACCCTGAATTTTGAATAATAAGAAAACAAAATTAGACTTCTAGGCATCTACACAGCAGGAAATTGATATTTTAATAATTGCTAAGAGGAGAAGACATAATGTCACTGTTTTTTTTTTATTATTATTTGAACATAATCTAAAAATATATAAAAAAAAAGAAAAACATATGAACAAAAAAATTATTTATTTATTTAAGAAGAATGGATCTTATCTATTAATTTAAAATTTTAAAATCTCTGCATATAATGTAGGTTTGTTCCATACGCCATTTTTTAAGTATCTGGAGTTCAAAAAAAAAAAGGTTTAATTAGCCTCAACCAAGAGATGCAGTCGATGCTTTCTGAGGAACTTTCCTGCTTCATTTATACTGCACGGATGAAAATATTATTTGTGAAAGCATCTGAGAAAGAAAGGATTTAGCCAGCTATCAGTTAGTGAATATTGCCATATGTCAACTTCAGATGATTTTCAATGCATTGATGTTACAGCTTATGATAGTAATATTGAAGAGTAAATATAAGAGCACGTAGCTCGGCTTCAACTCGACTCGTTCGTTAGCTCTGTTGAGCCCTCAGCTTGAGCTGTAATTTAGATTACAGCTCATATATTTTATCACAGAATTTGATATTTTAATGATTACATATGGAAGCATAAGTGAGTCGAATAGAGCTTGAGTCATCACTCGGTCGTTGAACTTGAGCTTGATTAATGAATCGTCTTTATTCTTGAGCTTAAACTTTATTTAATAAATTCAAGCCGGCAAATTTATTATGAAAGAGAGAAATGTTTATAATTCAAACAATTACTTTAAGCCAATTTATACGGGTCTGTTGGTTATTAGCTTTGACTATCAATCAAGAGACTTTAGTAAGGCGATTTGAGGGTTGTATATGTGGTGTCTGGTGTGTATGTGAATTTGATTTAATTAGTCTAAATATCCAAATAATAATAATAGTTACTATAATAAAAATAATAAAGAATCAATTATTATAAAAAAGTGAGATATATATATATATATTTGAATTTTTTTAATACTTTTATATTTAAAATTTCAAATGCTAATACATTTTAAGTATATTTAATATTAATATTTTTATTTTCCCAAAAAAAATTTAAACAAGTGTAAGACTCGAACCTGTGTGTTAAATTAATTAAATGTATTGTAAATTTATTTAAGTTCAATAGTAAATTTATGTTAAATTAATATTAACAATTAATTACTGATGATTATTCAATAGTCTAATGTTGATTAGTTAATAATATCAATATCTGAATTAATTATGAATTCAGTTTCAACTTAGCCATCCAAAGCATACATCGTTTGGGCATCTTCACGTTAATTGGCTTTAAAGAAATGTTGTAGGATGGCAGTTACGTAGGTCCCACTTCTAGATAAGCTTGCATAACAGTAATAGAAGGATTCGACCAGTGCAAAGAAATGGGGAAAATTATTACGTCCGGTATCCGGATTCGTCCGGACATCAATCCATATACGTCACGTCATTCAAATACATCGGGGCTCAGTGTATTCGGGTGACGTGGCGCGTCTGGATTGGGTGTCCGGACGTCTGGTTACCAGACGTAATAATTCGCCAAGAAACAGAGATTGGCACAGTATTCTGAAGACGGAATCGTAAATTTACTGTAGCATCGACACAGTCGAATTTGGCAGCGAAGAGAACGGCAAATTAAGTGATCGGTACATGTATTAACAGTATTGTTGAATGAAAATTATTTGAAAATTGTCATTAAGATTTGGATGTAACTAATTTAGAATTATGTGATGAATTATAGTTTGATGTAAGTGTGCAAATTAATTGAAGGAACAGTGATTTAGCGTGGTGTCTTGGAGCAATGGAAAGAAAGAGTGGAAGAAAAGAATAATAGAAAGAAGAACGGGATTCTTTGATTATGTGTAGATGCAGAGGTCACGAGGTAAATGGTTATTATGTATGAATTAATTTTTATACAATTTATTGAGTAAAAGTTTTAGTATTTGTAGAATGAGAGAGATTATTTGCAGGTAACTTGCAAATATAGAAGAGTGCGAAGTAGAGAATTGGAGGGTGCGAAGTAGAGAATTGGAGGGGGGCTATCGCACAATAAGCCCGATGCATTCCTCAACTTCAACCATCCAACTTGAATTCTGCTGATAATATCCTCATCAATTTCACCATCACTCTGAACAATAGATCCAAGATATCTAAAATATGTACTCTTATTAATGACTTGATCGCCCAAAGTCACAATCCCTTCACTAGGTCTATTGCTACTAAAATTACACTCTATATACTCAATTTTAGATCTACTCAAGCGAAAACCTTTAGACTCTAAAATTACACTCCATCTCTAATGAAAAAAAAAAAACTTTGAGATATGACAACTCATTTAATAGCCTTCAATAATTGCTACTATTTTATTAATATATTATTGATAGATATTAATATGACAGATTGATGGTTAATATATTGCCAGACTTATTAACATGTTTATGATATAAAAATATGATAATATATCACACTAGCGCTCGCCCCCGTGGCTCTCGCTCAACCTTGCCAGCCTCGCCTGCTTTGCACTCGCTCATATATGTAAGTCAGGTTGGGTCACCCCGGATTTGGGGCGGGTTGGGTCCGGGTTCGGATTTTTGATTAGTTTGTGTAATCGGTCCTTGTTTGGATTGGATCAGTCGAGGGCGGGTCATTTCAGGTTGGATCCGAACCCGAACCGAAAACCCATTTCATCACCTGTATAAATAACTTGAGTGAATCTCAAAATATACTTCAAAATCTCTCGAAATATTATCACGATCGATTCACAAATAATCAATCCAAATAAAAGGAAAGCACAAATAAGTTAAAAAAATTTGATGTTTAATTAAAAAGAAAATAACAAGATAACCTCGAAGCATAACAAAAAGAGAGAGTGGAATTTATGGAGTACCTAAAGCATCCCTAATCATAAAAATTGTTAAATGATTTATGACCTAATGGCCTGAGGAGAAAATTATTTAATGATTAATCACTCAACATTTAATACATATAAATATAAAAGATATATTGCCAAGTTTGGAGAATCAACAAAAAAGTGATTGTATAAATACCAAAGCAATGAAATAAAAACTTAACCAACATGAATGAAGCAAGAGGATATATGGAAGAAAGAAGAGTTAACACAGCCTATACAGTGCTATATACAACAAGTGAAATTTAATGAAAGTAGGAGATAAATCTAATAGATATCTTTGACAAGTTACCAGAAAATTCTTCTAACCAATTATGAATGTTCACACAAATTTGTAGATCTCCAACTATTGATCTCTATCACCACAGGCGCTAAGACCAACATTTGTCCGCCATAGCCAACTTCCTCCATGGATGGCATTAATGCTTGTATTTACTATAAAAAATATGTTGGCGCCCACAATCCACAACATCGCCAACATCCTTTGTCAATAACAACATCGAAACCCATTGTCGACAATAAGGCTGATGCATTTTGTTGCCAATAAGGTCAATGCCATACATCAACATCAATCCAAGCACTCACGATCGCTAACAAGTTCGATGTTCAATGTCGACACCATTGCCAAGACCTATAGTAGCCTATAAGGCTGTAACCCGATATAAAACACAGATGCCAATGCTCGTCATCGTGAACATGGCCAAAGCCCAACATTGATGCTCATTGTAACAACAAGGCCAACACCTGCTTTGGACGACACCAATGTCTATCACCGATTGCCAATAAGGCTTGTGATAACCCAAATTACTGAAATAGTTTTTTTTTAATAAAAAATTTGAATTTTAGCATTGTGCATTGCCGAAGGAAAAAATATGAGGAAGAGAAGGAAAGATGAGAGAGAGAAAAGAGGAAAGTTGAGTTTAGCTTCCGGACCACTTTGTCATTTTTGTGGAACTTGCTCAGATTATGATAGGCGACTCTGATATTACTTTTGTTTTTAAAGGTTTTAATTTAAACTGTTTGATTCTCTCTAAAATTAATTTTATTGTATTTTTCAGGGATTTATTGAATTTCTACTGCGTAACATTTTATATGATATTCTATTGATCAATTTAGTGATTTTAAATGCAACATTTCTAAATTTCACCAAGTAAAATAGAAGTTATTGAATTTTATATGATTATCCTTGAATAGAATTATTTTTATTTAAGTATATTGTTAATACAAATATTATTAATGAATATAGACATATGGGTGAGTCACAACTGGTCATTATTACTGTTAAAAAAACGTAATATTAATATGTATGAAAAATAAGTAAAAGATTTGTTTCACTGATGTTGGCTGGAGACTAACTGACATGTACATGATGGTAAGCTGAATGACTTTCTGTGATGTTATCCTTGACTGATTCATATGATACTGATTAGGAATTATAATAAGTTGTTATTGTACCAACTGACAAAAGAGTGATGACTTTATTTATTGAGCCAACGATTACTAACTATGGATTATTTATACTGGAAAACACCACTTAAGCTAGAACTTCTTTCTTAATTAATATGATTACTGAAATTTATGTTACTGATTCATTATTATTGTATGACTTTAGTGTTCATTGTTTATCGATTTATTATTATTGTACAAATTTATTATTATTATTGCGAGTTTACTGATACGATATAGATATCAATATTGTCACATATACTTATACTAATGCTACTACATGTATATTGTTACTATTACTGTTACTATTATTGATTCACCGTTTTACTAATTTATTGATTATGTGACGTACTAAGCATGTGATTACGATATTGCATTAATACTAATATAGAATGTGATTACTGCTATTAGTTTACTGCATTGATATTATTGCTCCCTGTTTATTGCATTGATGTGATTTACAATAATCATATTAATGCTTAAGTTTTACCGATTTATATGATTCATTTGCTGATTATCACTTATTGATAGTATTGATACGGTAACTATTTTATGGTTTCGACACATGTACTAGTTTACTAATTTTACACTGTATTGTTTTACCGGATCTCATACCGTACTATTTTACTATTAATTTATTCTATTGTTACTGTAATTGAGTTTTTCTTTTTTCTGCATCGATTCATGATTATATGATTGTTATTGATATTATACTAATTAGATATGCATATTACTTGTTTATCATACTTTGATTCAATTGTAGGATTTGGTGACTTGCTAAGTTATTTAGCTCATTATATGTAGTTTAAATAATTTCAGGTCATGGCAGATGATCAAGAGTGTGAGGCTGATCAGGTTTCTTCAAGTTTACTATTAGTCATTTATTTATGTATGTAGTTATTCTTTTGTATTTATGACTAAAATAATAGATTGTCTCACCACTAAATCTTACATTTGTCATCACTAATAATTTTGATGTCCATCACCATTAAATATACAAATGCTCGTCGTCACTAACAACGTTGACATCTATCATCACAATCGTCTTTACTAAAGTCGATGGTCACCAATTATCTCTAAATGCAACTCCAATGCTTAAGATCCTCACATCTTCACTCCAATGCTTATACTATAATTTATTTTTAATAATTAATGTATAGTGTATTAATTGTAATAATGGCTTCATCACTTGTTGTGAATCTATAAATCATATTAATTGAATCATTTCAACTAAATCAGACCGTATGAAATTTCTCCTTTCGGAGCTTTCACAACAACAACAACAACAAATTTGAATGTCTCCGGTATGATCCTATATGAATTACTCCTAACCTTTTGAACTTATTTCTGTGCTATGTGCATAATTTTCATGCAATAGTAAGTTTACCTCTAAGTCTCTAAGGCCATGCGTTAATATTACAGAAAAATATTAGATTTTATAGTACAGCCCAAAACTTTCAAATATCGACGTAATATAGTGTATATTTAAGTTAAAAAATATATAAATTGTTATAGATTCAAATTTTCCTTAAATTACATACTAAAAATACAAAAGATTGCATAATAAACCAATTAATAGCAAGAAAATGATAATTTTTTTTTAATTATTTTGAATTTAAAGTAAGAGTGAAGGGGACAGCACTGCCCATTATAACAATATACGCGATGAATAAAAATAGAAAATTTTGTTGGGCTCAGTATGAGAGAAAAAATAAATATATGAAATTTATTTTAATCAAAATCAGTTTTTGATATGCTAATACAAGAATTGAATTACTTTTTAAATAAAATATAAGAGTATCATACATAAAATATGCCTTATTTTTTAAATTTTAGATTTTGTTTGGACAATTTCTTGCCACTATTTTTTTTGCTGTTTTAAAAAAAAAAATTTAGTGAAAAATTATCATAGAAAGCAGAAAAAAAATTATCTCAAGCGAGACCGTAAGGCTTCCTTTGGGACAACTTTCTTACTATTTGCTAAAGCAGTTTTCTAGTACAAAAATTTTTAGAGCTATAAATTTTTGTACTAGAAAATAACTTTAAAAAAGAATAAGAAAGCTGTCCCAAATGAAGTCTAAGGCTTCGTTTGGGACAGCTTTCTCATTGCTTTCTAAAACAACTTTTTAGTACAAAAAATTCTAATTCAAGAAAAATTTTAACTAAAATATTATTTTAGAAAACATTAAAAAAGCTGTCCCAAACAAACCCTAAGACAACTTTTTTACTATTATGTAAATCAAATATTTAGTACGAAAATTTCTTAAATTTAAAAAATTTTATACTAAAAGTTTCTTTAAAAAATAATAAATATTTAAGTGTATTTTTTCATCTTTATTGAAAAGTCATGCACTTTCCCAAAAAAAAAAAAAAAAAGTCATGCACATGTACTGTACAACTAAACTACTGGAATTTACTGTGGTCTCGTGTTCCAAACACCTCATATAGAGAAAATTTGTACATAACAGATTTATTTTACATCCACATCTCTAAAAAGAATTTGTTTTGAATAATTCAAAATATTTATAACTATTGGTACTAAAAGTGTACATGACATGTATAATAATTAATGGACCCACTTATCTTCAATCATAAAAATGGCGAATTATTTGAAGGCAAGTGTTGACCTTGTTAGATAATGTCTAGATCAATTGGAATAAAAAAGAAAATTAAAATTTTTTTGTTAAGTGAGCTATCTTTTAGTTGGATCACATCCATTTTAATTTTAAATCATTGAAATTCAAATAGTTTTTTTTTTAATTTTTTATTTATTGAAATTCAAATAGTTATAAATGATTTTGAATATATTTTACGTCCCTAAAGCGGTTTTTTTAATTGCCTTTTAATTGCTATAACCATAATACGAATAAATTGCGAAATTTTCATCATGTTTAGGCCTTTTTTCGGATAATTTTTTTAATATTTTTAAAGCAATTTTGTAGTAAAGAGTTTTCTGAATTTAATTTTTTATACTAAAAATTTACTTTTATAAAAAAATTGCCCCAAATAAAATTGTAATAAGACCAAAAATAAAATTTGCATAATTCTTCGGAGAAAGGCTAATTTATGAGTAAAATAATATCAACATCTTAAAATTTAATCGAACAGAAGAATCAAGCTCATATCTAAATAAATCTAATATATTGCTCTCATCTCTTAGTAATATTTTAGGTCAAAATAATCTTAAGAAAATTACTACTTGACAAATAAATTAAAATTAATACTACACTTGTCTTTAAGTTAAATCTTATAATTATAAAAAGCCATCCCCACTTGAATTTAAACAACGGTATCTTGATCCAAACTTTTTTGTTTAAAATACAGCACTTGCTTACCGAGCCAAAAATGATATAGTCATGTTTTAACTATTAAGATAATATTTTATTTTATATAGCTTACTTTGTATTTTCTAAGATAATTTTTTAATATAAAATTTTTTTGAGCTATCCCAAACGAGTGAGATTATTTTCTTACTGTTTTCTAAATCAACATTTTAGTAATTTTTTTTTAATTTAAAATTTTGATATTACAAAACTGCTTCATAAAACAATAAAAAACTATCCTAAATTAAACCTAAATCTCATCATTAAAACGGGCCATTATCATTCCAAGTGAAACACTTATGCCCTTAAATGATCATCTTCCTTGAGCAACTTTTTAGTACAATTTTTATTTGAATTTAAAAATTTTCTACTACAAATCTGTCTCATAAAACAGTAAGAAAACTATCTCAAATAAAACCTAGATCTCATTTAAAACCGGCCATTATCATTCCAAGCGAAACAGTTGCCCTTAAATGGTTATCTTCCTGATGTGAACTCTGATAGAGCTGGAGAAGAGGAAGCAGAGGATCTTAAGAATGGAATTACAATTTCCTGCATCTAATTGGGGAGCTACATTCTGTATGGTGACGGGTTTCCAGGACATAGAGTATACAGGATTTTCATATTTCAACCATACAATTTCCGCCAATTCCAACAAAAAGTACATAAAACTTCCAAGAACAATATACCTAAGAGAAATTAATTTATACTCTCCATAATTTGACAATGAAAAAAAAAAAAAGATTCAATGGTTGGCTGAGTTGCAAATGGCCACTTTTGATCTCTTCGGGAAAGGCTAAGGATTGAGGAGCAAAATTCAAAGAAAAAACTCATCAAACTCGGTTGCCGGAAGCCGGTCCTTCGAATCATAGCTTCCTGGAGCCTCTCTGGTTGTGATCATGTTTGATAAGATTGGCCCTACGCAACATTGCTCTAACTTCTCTTTCAAACTCAACACCAGTTTGAAGTGCTCTTTGAAATGTTGCGTTCCTCTGATCGGCATGTCTGGCATAAAGGATTTTGTTATGCGAGTCTATTCGAGCCTGCGTGCCGAGTCGAAATGCGACAATCAGAAGAAGTTATCCAAACGGGAAGTGGAAAGCAGAAGAGAAACTAAGTACCTGTATCTGGTTGTCAGTAATCAAGGCCTCCAGTTCCTTTTGTAGCCCGGCAACGGTAGTCTTGAAGGCACTGGCCATTGTGGGCAGATCAACGGAAATGAAAGGATGGGTATACTGAATGATGGCTTTATGGCGAATTTGAGTGTATAATGGTTCAACATGATCATGTAAATGAATATCCAGGAGAAGATTATGTTTCAGATTCTCAAGATAATCCAAGCAAGTTGCATACCGGCTGTAAAAGAAACCAACATTTGGGTTAAGAAATGAATTTTAACTATAAAATCAGCGCTCCATATCAGATCCCTTGAGAAAAGAGCTAGTAAATCAACATAGTCCCTATTCAAACACATCTGAGCACTAAAGAGAACAAAGAGAGTAACAGAATAAAAGGTTTAAGAATTTTAATGATGAAATGATCATTGCATCATCCCCTATGGGTGCGACAAAATTGCCCAATAATAAAAAAACAAATATAAAAAGAGCGAAATATAACCGATTACAGGTTTATCAAGTTTAAATTATTAGGATTGGGAGTCGAATCAAGAGGTGGAATGAGATGGTCTTGAGTCGACCGTAGAAAATAGTTAAACAGGCGCAGCACACACTTTGTTCACATTGCCTGCACAAAAACCCCTCACTACCCCAAGTTCAGAACGTACGATCAACTTGCATTTGCAACATCTTGCTTTATAATTTGTGCTCAGCCTACTGTAATCTCATCACCAGGAGGCTCTCAACAGTCAAATCTCACCCTTCAGCCAGCATAACAGCTATGTGATGAGGACATCCAACCATGGAGAGCTTACTAGAGGCGAGACCGTTGATCTATGGCCACAATCACACCACTTTATTTTTTAATTATTAATTATATTTGATTTATTGGTTTTTATTTTCCGTTTTTACCCTTAATTGAGGGAGTATGTGATTGTGACCCCAGGGGCACTTTTGTCTTTTTTTTTATTGTACTTTGGGCTATTTAAAGCCTCCTCTTATTCTTGTGATGATTAATGAATATTATTATGAAAAATTTCAGCAAATTGTCTCTTATGAGCTTTGAGAGAAAGCTTTGGTGAGAACCTAGGTGAGGGCAACGTAATACCCACCAATCGCAGGAAGCGTCCGGATTCGTGTTCTATCTCCTCCTTCCCCTTCCTCCCCTCTCTCACCCATAATCCGCCAGCCACCATCTTCTTGCCATCTCCAACCGTCAGCCTCCACCTTCCACCCCTACTAGCCGGCGGCCCCAAAAAGCCCCATTCCTCCTCTTAAACGCCAACAACCTAGACCACCCTCCTCCCTAACCGCTGTCTAAGCCACCCCAAACCCCAACTCCAAATCCTAACCCTAGCCGTCAACCCTAACCCAAGTCCTCTTCCCTAAGCCGCCGGCCAACCATTCCCTTGGCTCCCAAATTTCAAAATCTACTAATCAAAACCCTTCCTAAATTAGCCCCTCCTAAATTAGAGCTATTCTAATTCATATTCAAATTGAATTTAAATTTGAATTATATTTCCTAATGGAGCAATCCTATTTTAGGAAAGTCCATTAAATCATGTCTATTTGAATTTTAAATAGGATTTGATTTAAAATAATCTTTCCTATTTTAAGATTCTAAATAGGGCAAGCCTTAACTCTTCCAACTTGAACCCCTTTCCCTAAGCTTCCCCAATAAACTCCACCCTTTTGGCTGAACTTAATTTTAGAAATTTTAAAGAATTTCAGAAATTTTGAAATTGCTTCTCTACCAATTCAAATTCAAAACCTGAAATTAAAGCCCCTCCTTTCCCATCAAGACTTCCCCTTAGTTCTCTATTCTTTCCCCTCCCAAATTAATCCCGCCCAACCATAGGTTACTATCCAAAAACTCCAGCAACCTAACCTTGTTGTTCCGAGATCCCCTTGCTGTCCTGCCATCCAAAAGGTCTCCATTTCCTGTCCAAAAGTCCACAACTTTGTAAGTTGTTGTTCCCCAATGTATGGCTTATCCAGAACTTGATCATAGGTTTGCTTACAATGATCAAGGGCAAGTGGACATCCTCAAGTCTCCGTTCTTCGACATCAACTTGGAGGTTGACCGTACCGTTGAAGACTACGTTGAAAGGATTATCTTCTCTCTCGCCGCTGCTATCGACGAACAAATCTCTCCCGCTCAGTGGCAAATCATTTTCAAATCCTGAGAAAGGTGAATTTCTCCTCCAAGTCTTTGTTTTGCTAAGTCTTCCCTTTAATTTGTGGCATCATAAAGGTTGTGCAACTTATCTCCGTTTAGTCTACATCAAGAGTGAGTGAGTGGATCCAATAAGTGCCTAATCTATATGTTAACATAGGGATTTCCTTTGAACTCCATGCTATGCTAATTGTGATTTGAACTGATTGTTCATGATTCTACCTTTTACCTTGTAATTTGGTCTAAGCTAGATCGCATCTTTGTTGTTTTAATATTTGTTTAAATCGCTAAAAATGAACGTAATTATTGTTGCTCTAATTAAAAGCGTGTATTTTCAGCATTACATAGTTATTCATGTATTTAGTTCTACATCACTATGATTTGACAAATCCAATAAATTCACCATTTTCTAGTTAATAATTGGTTCTGAAGCATCCTACTTTTGCTTAGGCAGTTGCAAAAAGTGAGGATATCCACATGAAGTCACTAATAGGCTTTAAGTGTCAAGGAAAAATAGCAACGAGAGATAAAGTTAGGATAAAGATACATTGTAGAAAACATAAGCATAAAACATATAATTATGTGATTCGACAAGATTAACTTGCCTAGCACTGGCATACAAAAATATTTTCATTATAATTGAAAAGGGCGTCAAAATTTCTCTTCCAGTTTTCTACGAGAAGAATAATAAATGACATAAAAACACAGAGGCTTAAGAGGAAAGCATAAAAACCCTCGAGTTGTAATCCATATTCACAGGAACAATTATGTCCTAGCACCAACAAACTTGCCTTTGGCGCTATCGGATTTGTCACGATCCATTTTTCATTCATTGGGCACCTTGGCAGAATCGTGACCATACCCGTGACACTCAGCCCACCGCACTAGCTATCTCGCACCATCTTGGGTGATTAATTTCCCGATATCAAAGAAACCCGAAATCTTAAACCCTAAACCCTAAACCCTAGGACTTCCACAATCCCACCACAGCCAGAGATATTAATGTCAACACTCTGCCATAGCAAACTAAATGAAATTGACTCAGCAGCCTATCTCAATCTCTCATTATAATTTTATTCCTCATTATGTGGTTCTCATTTTTTTTCTTTTTTTGAGCTCTACATTGTAAGTAGAGAGAAGTGAAGTTCATCCAAAGAAGCATTGTATTCTCATTTTCAAGTAATAATAAACAATGGCCAAGCACATCCTTGTTTGAAGTTTGAACATCAATCTCAAAATTGAACTACTTTAATCTCTTGTGACTTTTGTGTTCGTGCTCGTTTCTCTAGAAGTTGTCTGCTCCATGTCAAGTATTTCAATGCTTAGATTTTTCTCCTCTCTTTCTTCTATTTTTGAACACCAAATAGCATTTTCTGCAAGACAATTCAATATGACCATAAACAATAGAGCAAAGCAAATTTCTCTCTTATTTTCTCCTTCTCCATCTCTTCTCCTCTACATAATACATATTTCCCTTTTTTTCTCCTTGGCCAACTCTGTCTCTCACTCTCTCCTCCTCTTTTTTTTTTTTAAATATTCTTTCTTCTTGTCACCCCCACATTCCACAAGTAAGCTTTTTTTCCTTCCATGATTTTATTCAGGCACAAATTCACACCTCCAATCGTTTGTTATCGTCATGTATTTATAAGAGTTTATGGTGGAATCAAAATAAAAAACCAATTCAATTTTTAATTGAATATAAATAACACTAAGAAAATTTGTATCCAACTTTCGAATTAATTTCTTATAGAGAAAAATTGAGCTCCCCAAAATACCAAATCCTGCCAGAAATCAAATGAATCTTACAACTTCCAAAATATTCACCATCACACTAGTTGAACTTCAGTTTTTCACCATTGGCATCCATTGTGCCACTTTTCTCTCAGACATTGAACTCCAAAATCAGTTCTAAGAAAAAGTAACTATGAAAGCCAGAACAATACATAAGAAAATTTATGTGGTTCAACGAGCTTGACTTAGCTACATATATTCCACTATAAACGGACAAAAAAACAAGGTAAAAGGTTTAGATGAGAACTTGCATGGATGGGGATAACTCAACATGGTCACCAATAAAAGAACCACTTAAATTTTCTATTTCATCGTCTCCTTCTATTCTATCTTGCATAAATTTTCTTTTTTATCTGCTCACCAACTTTCTATCTCATTCCCATTGTCGTCTTCTTAATTTTATCTTATTTCCTTTCCTTTAGTTTACCACAACTCACAAGCAACCTCATTTCCCTTTTCAAGATGTTTTTTATTACTTTTATTTTTTATTTTTTGCACAAGCACAACTATGACCATCTCATCTTTTTATATTTATAGAGATTAAAACGATGAAACCTAAATTTCAAAATTGATTTCAATTCCGATTTGAATCTTAATCCATGCTAACAATATTTATAACAAAAATTAGAACTTATTTTTATCGAAGAAGATAAATTTAGATAAAATTTTCTTTATATATTTTCAGTTTAGAGCTAATATTGTAAAGTGAAAACCAGGCTGCACCAATCTAACATAAAGCACCTAGAAAAGGGTATTAGAAATTCAATGAAAAAGTTGTTTTAGAAAGCAGTAAAAAAACTATCCTAAAAGAAGCCTAAATAAAAGTCTATATAGCTTGAAGGAAGCTCCTATTAAGTGGTATTAGAAATTCAACGGGATCATGAATTATGCTTCTCAAATCATTACAACTATATTAAAAGAGTTGGTAGATTTTATATCATTTACATTTATATGAGGATAGAGCAAATATTAATGAGATCAATAATGGAAGGAGCAATTGTCAAAGGAATTTGACATATACATAAGAAATAAAGAAACACTTGGGATGATAATCACGCATAAGAGATAATAAGCTGATATATTGATACTATCTCAAGCTAATTATATAAATGTTAAGCAAATTTGGTGCAAATAAGATTTTGCAATAAACTAATAGTCTTCCTTCTCTTACAATTTAGACAAACATAGATAACCAACAATATTATTATAAGAGACACACTTAACAACTTCAACTTGTAAAAAAAACAACACTTTCATAAGACAAAACACCATGTAACTTATAAATATTAAGAGAAGAAGGATACAGATGGGGTAGGAACCGTGGATAGAGAAGAAGAGATAGAAAACCGAGACAAAATAATATAGATAAAGGGGAAAGGAGGCTAGCTCGCAAGCTAGAATAAAACCCACATGTTACATTTCAAAAATTAATTACACACACACCCAAAACAGTGGAAACCAGCCCCTATTTATAGGAAAAAAAGGGAAAAGAACAATAAATGCAAGTAGTTAAAGCATCTCTCATGCAACCAATAGGAGCACCTCAAAACTGTAGCAAACAGGGACCAAAGGGGCAGTTGCCAAAGGGTAAACCAAAGCACCAAGGAGGAAAAACCGAAGCATCAACACAGCTTTTAATGAGCAGGGAAAAAAACTACAGCAAAACCAAAGGGACAGCTAGCTTACCTACATCAATTCTTCCCATGTGGAGAATTCTCATCCCCTGATGAGATAGTTTCAGAACCTCCATTATGTACTGATAGCCATATCTAATTCCTGAATTAAAGCAGCATACTTCCTTTGGATCATCTCTTTTTCTTGTTTAAACTTGGCTTGAAGTGGACGCTTCCTATTTGTATATCGTTCTGCACATAAATATATTTTCTCTTGTATTTTGTAAAGTTCGTTCTGAAGTGGATCAGTAAAACATCCTTGTGGCAAAACCCATCTGGTTATTGGAATTTTCTCTTATGGAATAGTTGGCATAGAAGGCTGACTTTAAAAATATGCAGGATCAAATTCATCTTGAGACTCCTTTACATCATGATTTGAAACTTCGGCTAGTTATTGATTGTCCATATTTTTAAAAAAAATTTTAAACAAAAAAGAAAGGAAGACAAAAAAAAAACCAAAGTTCTGATACCAAATTTGTGCAAATAAGATTTTGCATAAAACTAATAGTATTTCTTCTCTTACAATTTAGACAAATATAGATAGAACTAACAATACTATTATAAGAAACACAATTAACAACTTCAACTCGTAAAAAAATAACAATTCCATAGGACATAACACCATATAACTTATAAATATTAAGAGAATAAGGATACATATGAGGCGGGAACTATGGATAGAGAATAAGAGGTAGAAAACCAAAATGAAATAGTAGAGGGAAAGGGGAAAGGAGGCTAGCTTGCAAGCTAGAATAAAACCCACAGATTACATTCCAAAAATTAGTTAGACACACACCCAAAACAGTGGAAATCAACCCCTATTTATAGGGGAAAAAAGGGGAAAAGAACAATAAATGCAGGTAGTTAAAGCATCTCTCATCCAGCCAATAGGAGCACCTCAAAACTGCAACAAACAGGGATCGAAGGGACAGTTGCCAAGGGGGAAAGCGAAGCACCAAGGGTGAAAATCCGAACATAAACATAGCTTTTAATGAGCAGGGAAAAAAAAAACTCCAACAAAACCGAAGGGACAACTACCATGCCTACAGCAAAATTTGATATACTAAAGATGAATCTTTAAATACTACCTTAACACGCAAATTAAAACTCTCAACAAACTATTACCTAAAACTAGGAACTAAAACATATGTTCAAAGCTTATTATACCTCAGGTCCTCAACACTTGGTTACTGATGTATGACATTTTATAAAATATAAATAACACCTAATATATAATTCATGAATTGGGAGCTATATGAAAGTACATGTCAAAGTAAGATGAGACATACTGCAAGGCTATGCAAAATGCATTATGTACTAATTGAATGGAATTATAAAAAACTCGGAGCAATTTAGAAAGGATGACACGAAATTTTGGTATAAACAGACTGGTCCAGCCGACCCAACGCTTGGGTCGGCCAACTTATTACAGAAGGTGCAAGCCTGTTGTCGCCAACGGCCTCAAATCCCCCCTCCCCCCTATTGGGGTGAGGTCCACTTTCTAAAGGATTCTGAAGAAGGATTGTTTAGTCTTTTTGCATTATTTTGTTATTTGCTTTAAGTAGAAGTTTGTATTAGGGTTAAGGCATCTTTTTGGTGACGGATATCTATTTTGATGCTTGACATTCTTGGGCTCTAGCGGCGTCTAGAGAATTGGGAGAGAAATCCTCCTCTCAAATAGAGAAATAATTGTATCTTGGTATTTTCCTATTATTTTCATCAAATAATACGAAAATATCTACGGTTTTCTATTTTTTCTTGGAGTTAGGTGGAATTTTCTCGCTGATTACCCAAGGTTGATATGTAACGCTTGAAATCTAGAAGCGTTTCCTATCAAATTGCAGACAATGTTGATGCTTGATTTAAGTCGTGATCCATTCAAATATCTAAAGAAGAATTAGAAGTTATATTTACTCTTACGGAATTACAACTATCAATTGAGTCTCCTATTCACAGAAGATAGTAGCAAGCATCAATTACTGAGGTTGAAAACCTCAACAATTTGCAGTTATTAAGGTTGGAAAATAAATAGTTTGGTTAAAAACTTCTTGAATGAATAGGAAAAAGAAAACTGTTTGGTGAGAATCAGAATGGCATACATCTAGTGAAGAATACAACATTTAATTATAAGACAATATATTTTCAAAATAAATATCATTTCATCTATGGTTTATAGGAAGACCATGTCTTATTGTTGAGCAAAATTTAAATGATATGAGTGCCAAGCTTACTAAGACTTTATTTCAAACAGCTTTCTGATAGAAATACTTGAGTTCGCAAGTAACCCTAAATGAATACTTGAGTTCGCAAGCAAACCTATCACTAATTGGAGGAAAACAGAGAGAAATAGGCAAAATCTGGGCGAAATCAGCCCACAACGATAGATTGCACTAAGGAAAACAAAGCCAAACAAACATGAAAGCAAGATACAAATGATCCTCAATTCGAGAGGAGGATCGTTCTCTCCCAATCTCTAGACAAGATGCCTAGAGCCCAAGTCCCAAAGAATTTCCAAGAGAAGAACAAAACAAAGCATGAAAACTAACCCTAGACCCCTCCCAACTCATAATACAATTAGTTTCCTAATACAACCCTAATTCAAATATCTCTAATTCAAAAATTCCCTCTCCCCTAGCCGCCAACTCCTCTTTCCCCAAATTCTTCAAGCGGGCCCCACATCTGGCGGAATCAAAGGGGGCGGAACCCCTTGTTCCGCCTCCTATAATATTGAGCCGGCCTTTGGGCCGGCTCCTGGGCCGGTTCAGGATGAACCGGCCTATCACTTTCTTACTTCTTTCTAATGCAAAATTTTCTAATTCAAGAATTTTTTGTTAGAAACTTTTGTACTAAAAGTTGTTTTAGAAAGAAGTAAGAAAGTTGTCCCAAATGATGCATAAGTCACAACAAACAAGCAGAGGTTTTGAAAAACCTAGTTAGCCTCCAAAAATAATTAAGAGTTGTTGCATAGAGTTAATTTCTACAACTCAGCATATCAAAATTTTGATCTCCAAATGGGAAATTGTTTATTTTCAGGAGCCCTTTCTATCCAAAAATATATAAATTAAAATAAATTAATGTTTGCCTTTGAACAAGGATAAGTTCAAAATTGTTGCTTAAGTTCTAATAAATTATTTCCCAAAAAAAAAAAGTTTTAATAAATTGACTTCAAATAAAAAGTTTGTTCTAGAATTTAATTTCATATCCACCGCCTTTAATCAAACATTCAAACTTGTATGCATTGAAAGGAAATAGTCATAAATTTTGCGTGAAAAATATGAAATAAAAGAAAGTTAAATGAGAGATAGAGAGGAAACATGCACACAAAATTATAGATTAGAAAAATTATTTGAGAGAGAGAGATAACGAGAGAAGGAACTACAATTGAAGAAAATAAAGAGACAAAAAGCAAATGTGGAGAAAGTAATAAAGAGAGGGAGAGAGAGAGAGAGAGAGAGAGAGAGAGAGAGAGAGAGGAGGAGGAGACGAAGTTAAGAGAAAAAAATAAAAAGAATAAAAATTCTCGTCTTATTTGGTGCAAGTGTTGTGGTGCCAAAGGCAAGCATGGAGTCATCTAGGCAAGTGTAATGGTGTTATAAGCGAGTGTAGTGGTGCCATAGGTAAGTGCAATGGTGCTGAAACATGAGAACAACCAGTCATATCGTGTAAAATATGGTGATGCCAAAAACCTTATTGCTATGAACATTGATACCCAATCAAGAATTTTTTTTTATATCAACAGCTCCAAATATATATTTTTATTTAGACCTTTATAATCCTTCTTACAAATTTTAAAGGATTGTGAGGAAGAAAAAAATTATAATGTACAACAACAACAACAACAAAATCAAACCTTTATACCATTAGGTAGGGTCGGCTATATAAATCATTTGTCTCCATTATGTACTATTAAGATTCAAATTCTCATTTAAATCTAACAAAGAAGTCATTTCAAATATTTTCTAACCAAATTTTTTAGATCTAGCTCTGCCTTTCTTAACATATGGCCAAATCAAATACCTCTATTCCCCTAATGAGGTCATCAGAAGGCTGATGTTTTATGTGACCAAACTATCTAAGGTGACTCTCTCTAATCTTATTTTCCCCTAGAGCTACTCCAACCTCTATATGTATATACTCATTTCACATTGTCTCTTAGAGCGAAGCCACTTATCCAGCTGAGCATCCTCGTCTCTACAACACTTAAATTAATTTTATGCTTCTCTTTTAATGGCAAACCTTCTGCGTCATAAAGCATTGCAAGTCTCACCACCATCTTATAAAATTTTCCCTTAAGTTTGAGGGGTACTTTTCTATCAGACCAGGTCAGATGCATTCCTCCACTTCAACAATCCAACTTGAATTCTACAAGTAATGTACCCATCTATTTCACCATCACTTGATTGCCAAAGTCACAATCAATCTCACTAGAACTATCACTATTAAAATTACACTCCATGTATATTTTAGATCTACTCAAACGAAAACCTTTAGACTCTAAGATCGACCTCCGTAATTCAAGTTTTACAAAATTTATAATGTATATAATTTAAACTATAATGATATGTCCTCTCCATGAGATCATAAATATAAGTGAGACAATCTCACCACAACAAATAATTTATTCTCATCTGCATAAGGTTTTCAATATTTGTTCTCAGAACTTGTGCTCTCTTTCATTGCTTTCTTCTTCTTCTTGTTTTCTCTTTCATTTCTTTCGAATACATCTCAAATCTCAAATTAGGTTGTCCCTCACGGAGAAAGACCTAAGACCAAACTAGAATTAAATTAAATTAAATTCTTCAATTCTCATTTGGGATTATTTTCATACAATCAAATATTTGAAAGATTCAATTTGAAGTAAGGCCACAACCCATCAAATCGGATCAAAGTTGCACTCCAAATAAAACTATCATATAAATTTACAAAAAGAGCACCGAAGTTTAAATGGTTTACATGGCACTCAAGTTTCTCACATAACATTCTAGCATATCAATTTCTCAAGAAATTCATAAAACAATTTTACTTGTGCCAATGAAGCTTTTGACATGATGATAGACATGCAGATATTAAATATAACATGGAATGTATACAAGCTAAGAAAAAATAAGTGGGCATGGATTGTGCTTCTAGAATGAGAATGACAATCAGGACATCAACCTAGTTTCTCTTTTGCATTTATCACTTTCTATAGTAATTTAACGTTCAAACTCAAGATCACAAAGTAAATTGTCATTATAGGATGAAAATTACTTATAGATTAAGTTTCATTATTTTTCATGATAGTTTAACTATTTAATCAAACATGCAGAAAAAAATGATCAGATGCAAATATAATTTCACATAATAACGCTAATTTTATTCAGTAATCAACAGTCAAAACAATCCAATGCAGCATAAATATTATTAATAAACCACATACCTAACTATTTTCATTCTATGCAGTGTGATGTGATGTGATAATTTGATGTGGTGTTTTGCTTGCTTGTTTGTTTTAATACCAATTTGATGTTGTTGTGGGCACTCATTCTTACGTGTTTAGAATAAAAATATATTGTTCTACCTTGTAAGTGGTCATGTCCAAAATGGGCAATTAAATTAATAAATATATATATAACTTGTTTTGCTTGCAGGTGCTATCATAATAAAGCTTAAGCCTTGAGTAGACATAGCCAACGTGCGCTAAAATATAGCTTGGTACAAATCCGTGTTGGGCTTTGTGTAGTTATATATAAAAGTTTATTATGCTAACATCATTTTTTTATAAGGGCAGATTTATAATTTTGTTTCACTCATGTACTTTTAGCTTAGGAAAGCTATATAAGTATGTGAATTATTTTAGAAACCAGGAAGACAAATGCCAGTACAAATGGAGACATTCAAGACCCCATGTTCCATTTTTTTAATGTAGTCTCTAAGTTGGGTTGTAATTATAATAGAGCACAACAACATTCTTATCTTTTTCTTGATGTGTTACAAACCCAAGTACACTATGAACCTTTCTTTATTTTTTATGCTATGGTTGTGACTAATTGTTTGCTTTGATCACGCACTAGAACTGCATGCCTTTTTTCTTAATATAGTTCATATATTTTGATTGGTGGTGGCCTGGAGTTATCTTTAAGCTCTTACAATATCAAATTTTCTACCCTAAATAACCAAATGACTTTAAAAATAACCATAAAAATATTTAAAATTAAATTCATGCCTTTCTTAAAGCCACTTTTTTAAAATAATAATCAATCTTAACCCCTTTAATGGATCACAGATGTGCAATCAACATTTGGTTGATCATCTTGTTTATTAAATGTATGATTTGCAAAGTTAGCAAAAAACTTGGACTAACACATACATATGTGTGGACCACAGATGTGCAGTTAGTATTTTATTTGATCACCCTTTTTATTAAATGTATCATTTTCAAAGTCAATAAAAGCCTTAGACTAATGCATACATATGCATAGCCTGTTGAGTTATCATATTATATTTATTTTCTACAACTCACTCAGAATTAGACAGCTAAATCGAACTACTTGCTAGTGCACGGCATCTATCTTATAGGGTATACCAGAAGTAAAAAAGTTACATAACACGGTGTTTGGTTTATGGCAAATTAATTGTTTACTGCAAAATATTTTGCATTCAAAAGGCTCAGCTTCACATTTCCAAGTCAATCAGCAGCATGTGTTTCACAATTACAAATTTTTTTATTATAATGAAAAAAACACTATTTTGCAACAGATGTTATAAGTTCATCAGTTTGCCATGAGTATAGGTTTTGATGATAAGCTCTCGTGTAAATCATTAATGAAAAAATATGAGAAATTAAATCACTATTCATAACATCAAGTTATGACCAAGCAGCAAGCAAACAATGGAAAACCTAGTATGAGCCAACACATCAAAATTGACAACACAATTAAAGTAAGCAGGTTCTGCTTCGAATGAGAAATTCAAAATTTATCTTGATAGATAAAAATCCAAATGACAAACAATAAATCTTTCATAACCAGTACATCCGAATGTACTAGATCCCTATCCGATGAGTTTACTCATATGGTATTGCCCACTACCTTCAGAATCAATCAGTCGGTGCTTCAATCCCCTCAAGAATAAATAGAATCCCCTCAAGCTAAATCCCGAAGAACTTGATATGAGAAGTGCATCATCAAGAAATTTGAAAAAAAAGGTGCACGCAATTTGCATGCATATCTTAAAATTCATCCCTAAATGAGTGCAAAAGAAAAGATGATCACCTGAACTATCAATTATTATTATTATTTTGTGGAACAAGGAAGGTTTTACAGGAGTACGTAGGCACAAGACTTTTAAGTTTGCTGGGTTCACTATTCACGAAACATTTGTGATTTGATAATAGAGCATGCACCATGCATTGACATAACAGGTTGTGTGAATAATAAAGGTAATACCTGTACATGAAATACTTGAAAAGAAAAAAATAAGGTAAAACTATTCCACGGTGAGATTTTTTGCTTTTGAGCAAGCACACTAGCTCTACTAATAATTAGAAACTAATATAGATTCACATGGAATGACAGGAAAAAAATATCTTAAATTGACCATTATTTAAAAGGAATGACATCATACTGCTGGTATCTTTTATAGGCCTCTGGAATTCCACAACAATTTATATAATAAATACCGCCCAGTTTTGCAAGAACAATAAATATAATACAAATAAAATTGAATTGTTAGTTAGAGGGCCCCAAGTTAAAAAGTTAAGTAAATTTAAATTTAATATCATATATCATATATCATATACATCTAATTTGCTATTAAATAAAGTAAGCGGCATGCATGATTTAATAAAAAAAATATAGTTAGGAATTTCGATTTGAATTAAATTTTAAAAATAATGGCCTACATGATGTTATAGCTAATATTGATTAAAATATTAATATTCAAATTGTATTATATGCCATTCAAATTTAATAATAAAGGCATGCCTGACGTACTTAGTTTTCAAATGTGCTTTAAGTAAAAATCAAATTAAAATTCATGGCAAGCCAGATTTGATGGCTATCAATTAAATGTGTTTTAATTAAAAATTCAAAACAGTCGGTGCCATCAGATAAAATCAATTTCATGCTATTGCATATTTTCAGATTATTTTCAATAATGTAGCGTGTTTACATGGGCAGTTCTAGGTATGCAGCACACAATCACATATGATCATAATCTTATTAATTCTAGTGATTGATTTCCGCATCTCTCTATATAGTAAATCTATGTTTGAACCAATTAACAGTTCTCATATTCTTTGGAGTTACCTAAACTAGATAGTGGAGTAAAAATTGCTAGCAAGAATTAAATCTAGTATTAAGTATCATAAATGATCAAATTAAGTGACAGAAAAAGGCATCAGGAAAGTCACAGAACACTACCTTGCATAGAAATCATTAATAAGTTCCCTAACTTCAGGCACCAACTCTAGGAAATTTCGGAAGCTGATATTGTCTATGACTTTGTTCTGTAAAATGAAAAAACAAAAACTAGTAAGATTCAGTTGAAGAAGATAAATGACTCGAGTCCAGCTTTTTGATTTTTTAAAGATTCAACCGAGGTAGTGCTGTTGGTGGCGGGATAGATGCAATAAAAATGTCAAGACAAATAATAATTTCATGGTTCATACCTTCAGCTCTGTCCGGTCAAAAGAAGCCAGAGCGCAAAGTCCACCATAAGTAGCGACATCTTGAGGCGCTATTACTTCGGAATAGTTGTTTCCCAGTTCTGGGCCAGTTTCAAGGAACTGCAAAGACAATATTACAAATTAAACTGATGTTAAAGTTTACACCCCATTACACCAAAAACATCCACAGCCCACCCAAAGGTACACCAACAGAAAATAAAGAGAATGCAATAGCGAGAAATGGAAATAAACTAGCACACGAAATTAAAACATTCATGTTTTATGCTCCGCATTGCTTATCAGATGCAAAATAGGAGCTATTTGAACATAAAAACAACATCATCAAGTTTTTATCCCACTACATGAGGTCGGTATTTAAACATACTAAAAAATAACTATTTAAAGCATAGTTTGTAAATATACTATATACCTTTAAGATACATTTATAGCAACAATTTTATGCTGCTGGCACAATTTAAGCAGAGAGGGAGGGGGAGACAAAGAGAGAGACATGTTAAGATGGTTTTAGAAGAATAAAAAATTTGTGCTTGCAGCATAAAACTGTTTATAAATGTATCTTAAGGGCATAAAAATACAAACAAACAAAATAATTACTATCTTATTAAATTGTCGAATTTAAAAGGGGAAAAGTTAAGAAGCTTATTAAGAGTTGCAAAATAAAATTTTAAAAATGAACCTAACTTATATGTGTTAAAATAGTACTAGTTTAGTAAAACTATCATGAAAATTATAAAAGCTTAGAAATATAACTCCGCGATAAGATAAGAAGGCACAAAATTTTTCTAAGAAAAAGAAAAGCTTGTACAAAAATTTATTAAGGTAAAGGAATATTCTTTCAAAAAAAAGTTTTAAAAACACAATTGAGTCATATTATAATAATATGTATGCTAGAAGTATTGAGGTGTAGTTAACATAGTTTAAACTATATTTTTTTAAGACTAGTATGCTTAGGGGGCCCATAGCCAAGGAGGAACTGTTTAGGAAGGTTCCTAATCAAGAGGGAGTTATTTAAGAAAGTTCCTAATTAAGAAAAATTATTTATGAATGTTCCTAATCAAGGGGGAAGTTGTTTAGGAAAATTTTCTAATTGTGTTTATGCTATTTAGAAAGAGTTTAATTGTTTATGAAGGTTTTCTAAAATATGTTTAATTGTTTAGGAAAATTTCCTAAATCATATTTAATTGTTTAGGAAGATTTTCTAAATCATATTTAATTATTTAAGAAGGTTTCCTAAATTATATTTATGTTGATTAGAAAGCTTCTATTTATTTAGAAAGATTTTCTAAATTATGTTTATGCCGATTAGGAAGATCATAATTGAGTTAGTGTTAAAAAAAATAATAATAATTGAGTTATTGTGTTTTAGAGCTATTTAAGGAGTTTGTCTATGAAGATATGATATTGCTGAGTTTATTTTTCTAGTATTTGTTGTGAGTTCCTAGCTACGTCTAGGGTTTGTGGGAGAGCTAATCTACCTCTCAAATAGTAGATCAATTATATCTTGCTTTATTATTGAATAAGAAATAAGAAAACCAATCCTATATTGGTGTTCCTATGTTGTTCTTCTCTTTTATTTGTTGTTTTTACTTCCAAGGAGTATGAGACTAGTACAACAAGCCAGATGCCAATAAATAGGAAAAGAGATTTATAAAACATCTTCAGCCACAAAAAAAAGACTTCAAAATTGAT
Organism: Dendrobium nobile; assembly: GCA_022539455.1. Taxonomy (NCBI): domain Eukaryota; kingdom Viridiplantae; phylum Streptophyta; class Magnoliopsida; order Asparagales; family Orchidaceae; genus Dendrobium; species Dendrobium nobile. The sequence continues at coordinate 30,226,063 of CM039730.1, forward strand.
TACATTAGAAATACAGAAACTCATGATAAGGATTTATTTAAAGACTAATCTAAAAAGGAAATATGAAAAAATAATAATATTATTATTATTATATAAAAAAATTAAGGAAAATTTTTTTTTAGAGAAAAAAATATAATCCAAGATCATATGATATAATATGCTGATTAAGTTAAAAATACAAAAAGTTAAGATAGTGAGTATTTATTTAAAAACTAATATAAAAAGGAAAGATGAAGATCAGTTTTTGACATTATTATATATAAATTAAGGACAATTTTTTTAAGGAAATAAAATCATATAATATAATATAGATTAATAAAAAAAATCAAATTGTAATAACTTTAATAAACATGTCTATAGGTAATTTTATAGAGTGAAATAATTACTTGATGAGATTTTGATAGTTACAAGAGATATTAAAATAACTTAAAAGTTTTTGAATGAAGTTTTAAAGACTTAATCAATGCAAATGACTGGAGAAAAGAACAAAAAGGAAGTTTAGGATTGTTTTGAAAAAAACTTATGAGTTATATCCTTAAACTATGAATGTGTGATAGAACACAAGCTTACAAAAATCATATTGGTAATGAGAAAGGAACTTCATTTAGGCCAAAAAGATCTAGAATGTATGTGATTTTGGGGTGGAGGTAATTACTGGAACAAACATAGAGAGCAACAAAAGATCATCATATGGTGTTTATTGATATTGAGTATATATATGATCAAACACAATGAGGATTAATTTAGCTGACATTAAACAAAAAAGTGCATGCCAAGATACAATGAAATTGCAAAATATATGTATGATGTAGCAATGAATGATTAAAAATAGTGAACAAGAATTTCCAATCACCCTAGAATTACATCATCTATCAAAAATATTTTTATATTGATTTTTGAATTGGTTATGAACGTGGTCGTAGCAATATTTTAAGTGCAATGTCTTGATATGTAATAGTTGTTGATTTTAATGTAATTTGAATGGGGATACCTCTTTTGAAGTCAGTGAAAAGCTAAAAAATGGAGAAATTTTTAAAAATAAAAGGTATTTGAATTAATAGAACAAAAACAAAGAAGATGATATGAAACCATGATTGGAATTGGGAGTCGAATGCATTATAAAACTTGTAGGAAGTTTCTAGGACAAAGGAATTAGATTTTCTATGAAATGCATTAAGGCATAATGGTTTCCTCACGATTTTCTTCCTTAAACAGAGCTGAATTCATTGTTTTGGGTTACCAAGTGAAGAGGATAGCAGCAAGTATATTTGTTGTACATATTTCCAGCAGTCGAATCTATTGTTATGTGTGGAATCAGATTGTGGTTATCATGTTGTCTCGAATCTCAAAGCATGTTGTGCACACTGGGGGTGGAGTTACCCCCGCTCAAATTTTTTTCCCGCACAACGCTTCGGCGCTGCGTACCCGAGCGTCTCGGCGCTATGTTCCCGAGCACTGAACGATAGAGAGCAGAGTACCGCAGCGGTCGAGATATGGTGCCGCAATGGGTCAAAACAGAAACTAAGCACAACAACACTGAGTGTTTGAGCGTTGCAGCACTGTCAAACAGAGACTGGGTGCCGCAATGCCCCAAACTGGTGCTGCAATGCTGCGAGACGGATTGGATAGTTTTCTTTCTCGTTTTCTGAAGGGTTGCGACCCTTGGAGTAATTTTACTTGGCTTTCTCTTGTATTTTTAGTTAGGGAAAGTGTGAGAACATTACATGTGAGAAAAGAAGCAAGGAGAGAGTGAAAGAGAAGAAAGATATGTACTTATTTCTACCAATTTTCATAGTGAATTTCTTGGTATGGTGTGGCTCCATAGTTTTTTTTTCCAATTTTGGGTTTTTCTACATTAAATCCTGGTGTCATTTACTTTCCATTGCTTTTACTTTCTTGCTTGTTTCATTATTGTGGTGTTTACTCCTCATCTCTCCCCCAACATCTATGGAGCTAGAACTACGACAAAAAGGGTTCTAGAGACCCAATGTTTGAAGAAGAGATCGCTTATGCAATTTCAATTCTTACGAATATAAGTATTAGAACCCAATAATTTTCAAGCAGGGGAGACCACCGATAGTGTTGTGACAACAACAATTAAGAAAAGTGGGTAAGTGAGACAACGACCATTACAACAACAACAACATCAAGCCTTTGTCCAACTACATGGGGTCGGCTACATGAATCATTTTTCTCCATTGTGTCCTATTAAATGAGGGTCAGCGAGACGACGACCATTGAAAGAGAAAATTTAGAAAAGGAAAAATATAGCTCCATTCAATTCCACTTGAATTCATATTACAAATTTGATCCTTATTCATAAAGATCAAAACATAAATTTAGAAATTTATTCAACTTCAAAAGAACATAGTAGATAGAAAATACCACTTAAAAAAGGCTAACTAAAGATTCCTTCTTAATTAATCAAACCTTAAAATAAAGAGGAGAAATGGATAGTTTCATTGATCCTCTAAAACTATTTTTCTCTCCCTCCTCTCCTAGATGCCCTTTATTTGAATTTTTTAAATTGCAAGTTAACAAATAAGAAATCATTCAATGTATATTTGCAAATCAATCATTTAAAGGTCAACTAGGCAAACATTTTTAAAAGCTCCTAAATGGTGAATCTTCAATTTAGATCAATTTGCTCTTGCAAATAAAAACTCTTTTTTTCACTTGAGCCTTTTTTTTTTCCTTTTTCTTCTTGTAGCTATGGACTTTTATAAGTAGGCCAAGATAGCTCATTTTCTTTCATTTAAGGGAAATTAATAACTGGGTTGATGCTTCTTTTATTTTTTATCCGGAATAGAGCTCTTGAACCCTCATTAAGATCATTTAGTTTGGTGGTCTTCTCCATCTCCTCTGAAGGTGCAACAATAGACCAACTAATTTTATACTTGTTTTCTCCTCTTAAAAGCACTATCTCACAAATATGGATTACCCATTATTATATGATATATATCCAGTGGAACAACTTCATAGACTATCTTACAAAAGAAATATCTGAAAAAAAAAAAAAGCAAACCAAAGAGTACATTGCCTAGTAAGTTGACAAACATTAACTTCTTGAAACCAACTCAAATAATAGTACTATGGCTGTTGAGTGGTATTAACCCAAGTCTCTCAACTAAAGCTGCAAATATAAGGTTCTTTTCACAACTTGGATATAAAATAGCATTGATGATCTTAGATTTCACTATAAGCTGGAGGTGAAAAGTTTGTCAATAATTGGCATGTGCATACAATATCAAGGACACTATAGATTATGCCTTTATCACTCGTATTTTAATTACTTCTTTTGAAGTGATGGTGAGAGTTTCTCTTGTTTTCCTATTTTGTCATCTTTTTACATAAATTATGGTAATCCTTGAGCTTGTGCTTGATTTTTTATAGTAGAAACAAAATGGTCTAATGGTTTTCTTATGTTCTAACCATTATTGTTCTCCTTCTTTACAATCACATGCTAGGCATTTTGTCCAATGGAAAAAAGACTTATTTATTTCCATAACTGCTATAAATTTTGTGCTTGCTTCAAGGATGCATGCCACTCTTTCTATTTAGATAGGTGGAGTAGATGTTGGTGTTGCTACTAACAAAAAAAGCTTCAAAGACAACCAACATTAAGGCCATTTATTCCTTTATCAAGGACATCTGATCAATTATCTACTTGGTTATCTCCGTTTTCATGCATAGAAGGCCTTCTTTAATTGTCCATACTCTCTTTTCATGCTCATAAGCCTTAGGCTTCACATAATCACCAAGAATATCCTTTTGAGTTATTAATTTAACATAAAAATTTTCATGATGGTTAGAACTAGCACTTTTATATCAAAATATGATCTTTACTTGGCGTGCAAAAAGCTTGTGGAATAGGAGGGAAGCATATAAGTCAAAGGAATTAGGTCCTATGGAATGCATTAAGGCATAAAGATTTTGGCATCATCTTTTATCTTAAAAAACAAGTGAATTCATTGTCTAGGTTAAAAAGATAAGAAAACGACAACAGTATATGTGCTAGATAGATTTCCAACGGCTCGATCGATGAGGGTTGTGGCTGGATCTATAAGGGTTGCAACTGACGCTTATGGAAAACCATTGGTGTAGGATGCATAGAACTAGTGCTTGAAGGAGGAATCATCCAATAGAGTTCAGATTCATGCGCAGTGCTTGAAAACAAGTTTTTTGCAGTAGTGTTTGGACAATAAAAATAAAGAGAAAAGAGAGACAAAGACATTAATAACCAAAAGAGGATGAAGTTTTGAGAAATGAAACTATACTTCCACTCAATCCCATCTGAATCTAGATTAGAAGCCTGATCTCTATTTATAAAGATCCTACACAAATCTAAAAAATTTATTCAAATTCAAAAAAAAAACTAGAAGATAGGAACAATCCCTTAAAATAGAAAACTAAAAAAAAAATGTAATCAAATTGATAATGTTTTATGGATTCAATTATTAGGTAAAACGAAGTTAAAAGGGTGGTAAAAATAAGAATATTAAGATGAATTGTGAAAAAATTTATGAAAGATAGAGCGAAATTGATTATAATCTCCAGACAATGAAAGTAAAACTTGACAAATATAAAGTAATTGAATATATACTTGTAAGATTTTATCATGTATAATAAAGGATAAAATACGCATCAATAAAGTAGTGCATCCCTAAAAGAGTTTGCATATGATGTAAGTCAATAGAAACAAATGGACAAGGAGAATTCATAAAATTGACCTCATATAGTTGAAATAAGGTTAACAAACATTATGATAATTTGTTTATTTCTAAAAGATGTTTATTCATATTCTCAGTCACACTTCATATATTTTTTGCTGATGTAAAAACATCTACAAATTATAAGAGAATATAGTCAAAATATTATTCATGCATTTTGGAACTATAACGGTATCATAAAAATAAATAAAACAAAAACTATGTTTTATATAATGAATTCATCACACAAGCCACACCTATCCAACCGCTAATGCCCCCATGAATGATATTGCAAAGTACAACTTAGTCATAGAGAAAAAGTAATCATAATCATGATTCAAAAAAATAGAATTTATAGTTTCAATATTCTCACATTTTCATTTCATAGAACACAAATACTTGCATAACAATTTTGCTATAAAATGCATTTGTTTTGATTTACACTCTCTTGCTGCACAAGAATACAATTTTACAAGAGTTGTAAAGCAAGGGTGACTTTTATCAAAGCCAAAAAATATACGACTCAAATTGAGTTGGCGTATGTTAAACCAATAATTAGAACTACAACCCTATATTTATGCACTACAAGCCCAAACCTAAACTCTATAATCACATCCATTACTGAACACAAAACACATACTACACAAATCACATAAGATTATAGTAGATATTAGACATGTTAAGATCACAGTAGACTGACCTTGCGAGCAGCAAGCTTATACTTCTTAGCTTCCAAGTGAGCTAATCCTGCAGCACATCGTAATTTTGCAACAGTGATGGGATCCAACGAATCAGGTGTTTGCTCAGCTTTAGACACATAGTTGGAAACATGCATGAACTGGCCCAGCTCAATACTAGCAAGTATCACATTTAAACACATTTGAATTATATGCTTTGAAGTAGTACAATAGTCACGAGTTCGAACATAATTCTTAAATGCATCACCAATTTGACCATGAGCATAATAGAAATCTCCAAAATCATTGTAGCCCATTCTGATGCTTTCCTTAATCAAATTTGTCTGAGCAAACAATTATAGATAACAAAAGTAAGAAACTGCTTCCTGTTAGCTTTAGAGCAACTAAATAAGCTCATAAATAGATCCAACTATTATAAACAATAAAAAAAAAACTATTATAAACAATAAAATGAAATTTGGCACCCGCATATATTATGAAACGAATCCTATAAACAAAGAAAAACAAGACGCCTTATATAATTGGTTCATACTAAAGTCTATTAGCATGAGGTGGTTTGGGAGGTAGGAGTACATCCATTTCAAAAAATTGACAGAAGGCAGGGAAAGAAAAATCTATAATTGCTAGGAAATTATGAAAACCAACATTTCTTCAACACTATCTTTACGCAAAAGAGATACATATATAATTCTTCAGTAAATTTACATCACTAAAACAATGAAGAACTCAACAATCTAGCAATAAGTAATGTATGGATTCGTGAAATAATGTAAGCCCGCATGTAAGAGTTCAAAAACAGGTAAATTATGCCATATTATATCCACTGTTTTGAAAACCGGACCGGACTGGCCGGTTCAACCATAAACCGGTCTGGTGGCCGGTCCGATCAAGCTTCCGAACCGGCTCTGCATCGAATCGGATCAAACCGGATTGACCGTTGAACCGGTCCGGGTTCGAAAGAAACGGCCGGTTTATAAAAATATTTTATTTTTGTTTTAATTAAAATTTTAAAAATATATTTTTGTTTATTAAATTTTTTAAACTTTTTAAAATATTTTTATTAAACATGATGATTAATTTCATCATAATACATACAAGTTATCTTAAATACCTCACATAATTTGTTTTGCAAAAAGAGTGTACTTCTCACTTTATATAGGGTTCAAGGAAACATCCTCAAACTCCTCCTATGATGTGGGACTAAAAAAATTGCATGAATAGTTTAAATTATGAATTTAGGCTTATTTGGACTAGTTGGGCTTCAAATTTTTTCTTAGTTGAGCTACAAATTTGAATAATATGTATTATAAATTTGCTATAATATATTTTATAATAATTATATTATAAATTTATATATTATATTAAATATTATTCTTATAAATATATTTAAATATAAATATATTATTTTAAATGATATTTATATTTATAATTTTGTATTATATATATTTTTAAATTTATAAATATTAATAAATGGTCATATATTTAATTATTTATATTATATTAATGATCATAAATTTTTTATATTATAAATTTATATATTATATTAAGTTTTATTCTTATAAATATATTATTCTTAAATGATATTTATATGTATAAAATTTTATTATATATTTTAAAATTTTATAATATGATTAAATGTTTATATACTTATATTATATGATTTTTATTTTATTAATTTTTAATAATAATATTATTTATTACATCATCCGGTTCGACCCCGGTTTGACCGGTCGAACCATGAACATCTCCCTCTTCCGCTTCGTTGTCCAGTCCAGTTTTCACAACCTTGATTATATCAACACATATATGTAAGCATGCATAAGACAGTATGTACAAATTGTTCAAAAATCATCTAGCAAAGAGAAGTCTTCACAATACATTTACATTTCCAAAGGAACAACATAGGACTCATAAAGCTGCTCATGACTCACATTAAATAATGGAAGCAAGATCAACAACTTTCCACTTATTACACTTCCTACATTCCAACAATTCTAAATAGGACATGATCCAAGTAAAACTTCGAAATAACCCTCCAAATAATTTCCCATAGTAGGTTTTTGATGCGAGGCTATATATATATATATATATATATATATATATATATATATATATATATATGGAAAAAAATTTATAAGATCCCAAAACAAGCTGATTTCCCAAATTCACGTTATATCAACAGCTATCAATTAGAATTCCTTAAATGGCTTTCAGAACGGATAGAGGAAACAACTAAGAAAACAAATAAATTTAGTCCGAAAATGTCGAGTAACGCTTACCTTGTAACTATTGAGCTCGTTCTCAAGCTTCTCCTTTCGCTGCTCAGCGCGGCGGTCAATAGCGTCAGCCCAAGAATGGTCCAATTCGTAGTGCGGGCCTAGTCCTGCGTCGATTTTCTGCACGACCTGGCGGTAGAGATGGGAGTCCTCACCCTTCCTAATCTCGTCATAGGCCATACGGAGGGCCTCCAGCTGCATACTCTGGTTCCCGCACTGCTCCGCTATGAACAGAAGCCTCAAGACCTTCGTCCTTCCAGTATATAGTGCCGCATAGGCCTCGATGTCCATCTGTTCGCCGTTCATCGCGGACTTTCCGCTGCTCCGCGATCGGAGCCGCTCCTCCTAGAGTTCTCCGATGCCGCTGGGTATCATGGCCTAGTCGCTCATCGGTGTCGGAGCTGCCTTGTCGTCGGCTTCCGTTTAAGGGTCCGACTATTTCCTCCGGCCTCTCTTCAAGAAAACCCTAGCAGAATTAGAGTCGGTCGATGGCAATTGTCGAAAACTTAATTAGGATGATGGGCTTGGACTTTCGAGAATGGACCGGGCCGAGACCAGTTCGACCGCACACCTGGTCCCGTTGACCTTTCCTAACCCGGTGTGGTGAGCTGAGCTAACCCGGGCCCGTTTAACTAAACTCTTAATGAGGAAGTTCAATAACAATTGGCTAATTAGAAGAAAAAATTATTATCTAAAGGTAAGAGAGAAAAGAGGGGAGAGAGGAAAGAGTAATTCAGAGAGACGATTTTTTTTTTTTTTGTGTGCTTATAGGAGTGATATATCATCAAAAACATTGTCTTGATCGGACATGGATCTCAAAGCAAAATCAAATTGGAAATTTCAAAAATTAAATTGGAGATCATTTGAACTCCGATTTCTGCAAATTGGAAATACGAACCCAACAACACCAAATTTGACCCAAACTGAGCTCAAATTGGTCCAAATCGAAGGCCCAAAAAACATTCTGAAGGTTCAAACCACAATTTGGATTGTCAAACAGTTTTCAAACGTGACATGCTTATAATCAAATCGAGCGGCTCGACGAGACGAATCCAACGAGCTCAAGATCACGGAATTCCGACATCATTAAGACAATCAAATGACAAATAAACGGTCCTTGATCAAGGGATTCAACATCATCCGTCCATTCAAACCACTCCCAACTTGCCCCTGATCTCTCACTTATTTACTTGTCATGCCACTTTCATAAAATTATAAATAGACATCTCATTTATCATAGAAAGGATAGGGGAGGAAAGGAGAGGAAGATGGAGGCCTAAGCAAGAAGAGAAAAGAAGGGAGCAAGGAAGAGAAGGAAGAGACTCCTCCTCAACCATTGTTGGACTTTCACCTGGTAGCACACCGAAGCCGGAGTTCTACCTGAATGTCATCTAATGCCAGAGTTCTGCCCAGCAGCCGACTAACGTCGGACTTTAACCTGATGTCGGACCTCCGCTCATCGCTGGATTTCTACCCGACGTCGAACTTTGTCCGTCGCTGGACTTCTTCCCGTCGTCGGATTTTCGTCAGACTTCTACCCAATGTCGGACTTCCTACCCGTCATCAGATTTATACCCAACACCAGACTTTTGTTTGTCCCTGGACTTTCGTTAGACTTCTATCTGACGCCGGACTTCTGTCCATCAATGAACTTTTACCCAACGCGGGATTTTCTCCCATCACCGGATTTCTACCAGACATCGGGCTTCCGCTTGTCGCCGGATTCCTTCCCAACATTGGACTTCCGCCAGACTTCTACCCGATGTCGGACATTCGTCGAACTTCTATATGATGCTGGACTTCTGTCCATCGCTGGAATTATACCCAACGCTGTCCTTCTGACCTCCGTCATCAGATAACAGTCTTTATGACCTTCATCGCCCACCGACTATGGTCCTTCCAACCTCTGTCGTCCGCCAATTACGGTCCTTCCGACTTCCGTCGCCCCACCAACTATGTCCTTCCGACTAATCGAACACATCAATAGTGATTCTTTCTATTTTCACCATGTAATAGACACTATGTGTTGTATATTTATTACATCTAGCTAAGGCCTTCCCCCCAATAAAGGGCCTCATTTGTAATTAACTGCAAATAGTGGATTCATGCAAACTGAGCTATGACCCATGATTTTCCCCCCTTTTAAGAGGTTTTCCACATAAAAATTTTGGTCTCCTATAAATGTTGCACCCTCTTTTTTCATCTGTGTGCGTGCTGGATCTTCGTACAAAGCTCATACGTTAAACTTTATATTTCTCTACCGCCGTGAATACTCCAGGACGCAACAAGGAGAGATTTTTTTTTTCACTTTTTCATGCAGAAATAAGTGTAACTAGTTTATTTTCCATCAAAAGAAAAAGTTTTTCATAAATGCAAGGACAGTTCTTATTTGAACTTCTACAATAAATAATTTAAAAGAGTAATAACAATGAGAATAATATCTACTTCTTCTTCATGGTCACCTCTCATCTTCATAATAGGTCACTTTGTTTCTTCTTAATTATTGACGTGAAAAAATAGGGTCTCTATCATTATCTTAAATTTTATCTATAAAGAAATTCTTGTTGTACCCCTCTTACAAAATTCACATTTAATGTTTATGAGGTCAGAAATATGGGTAGATCTATTTGAAAGACGTAAAGCTTATGGTATCTATTATATTTATTATCTGATCTTTGTGTGCTTTTATTCTAAGTTTTATTACTATTATAACAGCTATTATTAAAGCTTTGGTCTTAAAACTTTTGGATCTTGTATGGAGAATAATAAGGTCAAAATAGTTGAGTTAAGTTTTTAGGATTATATATTCTAGAAAAAGAATATATACTTAGTTAATTAGGAAGAGTGATTTTAATAAAGAAATATTAATACTTTGAATCATTAATAAATCCCTTAAAATTAGTGTTACTCAGGGGCGGATCCAGCTTCTTTTTTCAGGGTGGGCAAAATTTTAGTTAATTAAAGTAGTAAACAATAATAATAATAATAATAATAATAATAAAATATTAATAACAAATAATAATAATAATAATAATTTTTTTAATTTAATCAATATAATGCTATCAAATTTATAAGAAGAATATTTTATCATTTAACTTTCAATATAATATTAATTTTAGTAATATAAATTGGAGTATAATCATTTAAGTTATGTTGAACCTATACTCTAACTTAGAGAAAAATAATAATAAATTAGCTAAAAGTTATTTAATTTAGAAAAAAAAGATAATTAAACCATAAAATATGCATGACAACTTGCATATAAAAGCTTTAAAGAACCCAAGACATATATCCATGGAAGAAAAGAATAGGGAAAAAATCCAAAAAAGAAAAAAATAAATTCTATCATTTCCTAAAGTTGGTTGCTGCTAAACACAGCTTATAAACCAATAGTCATTTCGTTCTCCATTGGATAAAACTTACCTCCTACTTTTATGGAAACTAGAACGTAAGCATCTTACATTTTTTTATAAGATAAAGATATCATTTAATGAGTATCTTCAACAATTTGGATAAAATATTTTTTTAGAGTGGTCAACATTTTAAATATGTCCTTTATAAAGGGTTTTTTTTTTAAGGGTGGGCATTTGACCGCCCTGGGCACTATGGGGATCTGCCCATGGTGTTACTTCAACAATCTTGAAAAGAGAACGGTAATGAATGTCATGAAAGCACTCCCTAATTTGTATAAAAAGCCCTCTACAATTAACATGGTATACAAAATAACGTTAAAAAAAGATAAATTAACATGGTATATAAAATGCATAAATAATACTAGTTTTATTCATCACTATTGACACCCATTGTTGCCTACCATCCCATCATCGCTGGTGCCAATTATCGATCACTACCATTAATGTTAGCCTTCATTGGCATCACCAAAATCAATCATCACTATCACCACTGACAACAATCATGGCCACTAAGGTCGACACCCACATTCGATGCCATTGCTAACTTCCACCATCAACAACACCAATGCCAACATTTATCACCAACTACAATATTAGTGCTCACAATCCACAAAAGAGTCGATGCTCCCCATCAATAATTCGACACTCGTTATTGACAACAACATTAACGCTTGTCATCGAAAATAATGTGGATGCCCTCATCGCCAACAAGACTATGCTCTCTATTCACACCAAACTTGACTATTACAGTAGCTAACAAGGGTGTAATTCGATGTCGACACCAATCTTGGTGTCTATAGTGACTAACTAAGTTGTTGCTTAAAGTCAACACCACCGCTAATGTTCATTATTGCCAAAATGATCAATGCCCAACATTGATATCATTGTCATTAGGAAGGTTGGCACTTGCTATCAACAATACCAATGTTCATCATTGCCAACAAGATTGCTATCCGTCATCACCAATAAGACATCGTCAACACCAACTTCGAGGCTCATTATTGATAATAAGATGGGTGCTTGTTGTTACCAATAAGGTAGATATCATCATCGATATAAAGGCCCACACTAATCGTTGCACAAAGATTGACAAATATTATGGCAAACAAGGTCACCACACAATGTTGCCACCTAGGTTGACACTTATTGTCGCTAACACGGCTAATGCCCGTCATTGCTAACTATTTAAATGTTTGTCATCACAAACAACGTTAACATTTGTCGTCGCAACCATTATGAAAGTTAATGCTTTCCTTGGTCATTGAACACCTCTCCTATAATGAGATGAATTGAGAAGATGATTACTAACTCTAGCATATTAAAGTTCTTCCTATTTCTATCATGGAAATCATTTTTCTTGATTCAGGTTTATTAAATTTTATCAATGCCTTCTATAATTATTGGAGATGATTACTTTTGTATCTTTGAATCACTCCAGCCAAATTATGTCAAATGGATCATACTGTTGCGTGAATTTTTCCCTTCATGGAGATTTCATATAAAAAATTACGTGTCTTTTACATGAACTACTATCAACTTTTTTTAATATATATACGATAAATAAAAAATGGAAAATACTGTTATACTAAATAGTAGAGATAAAAATAAAAATATATAAAATTTCTTTTGATAAAATTACATTCTAATACAATAATTAAATATTTTTAATAAAAAAATATTATACATAGAATATGCTCTATCTCTGAAATTTAAATATATTTTTTCAATAAATCAAAAGTTTTTTTTCTTCTGAAAATTCATATCACATACATTTGTACACCTAAAATACTAGAATTTACTAAAGGGTCATTTGGTTACTTTACAACAAAAGTGTAAAATATATTAAATGCATGGGTTTTAAAAAAGTTAGTGTTTGGGTTAAAGTAAAACAAATGCAAAATTTTGATGCATTTGAAATTTAACTTCTAATTCATTTTTAGTGTATTGATATTCTTCAAATTTGAGTGAGTTCCAAATACAACGGAAATTCATTACAATTGACATCGGCTGATTGCTCGCTGACACTGCCAGCAATCATTGGCTGCTGCTAGCCACTGTCGCCCACGGCCAGCCACTTGCAGCCTCCTACCACTGCCCTCCGCCACTGCGGACCACCACTACCCACCGCTGTTCACCACTAGCCACCATTAGGGGTGCAAACGAGTCGAGTCGAGTTTGAACCAGGGGGTGTTCAAGTCGAGCTCGATTATCAAATACCGAGCTAGAGATTGACTCGTCTTCATGTTGAGCGGCTCATCAAGCTCCGTCCCTCGTCGTCGTGTCCGTCATCCGAAGATCCTTCGTAGTCCTGAGCTCGTCCATCCGTCGTGGTCCCAAGCTCCGCCGTTGAGATCCATCATCCAAAGCTCGTCGTCGCATCAGCCTTTGAGATCCATCGTTCCGAGTTCGTCCCTCATTGTACTGAGCGTAACTGTCATCGTCCTGAGCTCATAATCGCATCCGCCATTGTCATACAGAGCTCGTCCACCATCGTTTAGGAATTTGGATTTCCCTCTCGCAAGCTCCGTGGTTTTGGATTTCCCTCCTGCGAGCTCTGTCGTCGAGCTGCTCGATGAGCTGACAAATCGAGCGGGAGGCTTGTTCGAGCTCGAGCTCGATAAACCATCGTGCTCAAAATCATGTTCAAGCTCAGTTCACGAGCTCGATAAGCTCAACTCATCGAGCTGAATCCGAACTAGCTCACAAGTCGACTTGACTCGTTTGCACCCCTAGTCACCACCATCAACTGACTGCCACTGACCACTACTCTTTCTACACATTACATTACATTTTATTTTAAACAAAAAAATAATAATAATCTCATACATTTATTTTACATTCATCCAAACAGCTTCAAAATATTCTTTTTCTACTAAATTCTTTTTACACTGTATTTCTTTTTCAGACAACCACATCGCAGCTAAGTCTCAAATATCTCATGAGGAAAATTTTGAACACAAACCAAATTATTTTACATCCAAATGAATACAAAAGCAGTAACACTGCTGCATACAATGGACAGGGTTTAACAACTATATCACATCAATGAAATCATCAATCATCATTCTAACTGCAACACTGGCCTTGAAATGGTCTATCTTCCTGGATCAAGGTACTGATAAGCGAGATAAGAGAAAGCAGATAGATCTGGCAAATGTAACATTTTCCTGCAGCAAATTGGGAGGTATATGATGTAGAAGGATACAGGATTTCCATATTTCAACTATACAATTGCCGCTGATTGAGAGACATTCCAACAAAAAGAATATAAACATTCAAGTACAACCACCACGTCAATGAAAGAAGTTCCAATCCAAGACCAATATAACTAAGAAAATTCAACTGATACCCTCCATTATTTGAACTTCAAAAAAGAATTCAATGGATGTCCTGGTCGCAAATGGCCACTTTTGATCTATTCGACTAAGGATTGAGGATAAAAATCATAGTTTTCTAGACCCTCTCTGGTTGTGCTCAAGTTTGATAAGATTGGCCCTAAGTAACATTGCTCTAACTTCTCTTTCAAACTCTACACCAGTTTGAAGCGCTCTTTGAAATGTTGAGTTCCTCTGATCAGCATGTCTGGCATAAAGGATTTTGTTCTGCGAGTCGATTCGAGCCTGCGAGATAAGTCGCGATGCAATCACGAAGTTGAAGAGACGAGCAGATGATTTGAAGGTTAGATAGGGAAATTGAAAAGCAGAAGAAAAGTACCTGTATTTGGTTGTCAGCAATCAAAGCCTCCAGTTCCTTTTGTAGCCCAGGAACAGTAGTCTTGAAGGCACAGGCCATCGTGGGCAGATCAACGGAAATGAAAGGATGGGTGTACTGAATAATGGCTTTATGGCGAATTTGAGCGTACAATGGCTCAACATGATCGTGCAAATGAATATCCAGGAGAAGATTTGGTTTGAGATTCTCAAGATGATCCAAGCAGGAAGCATACCGGCTGCATAAGATTCAATATAGGAAATGTATTTTAAGTAAAACAAGAGCTAGTAAATAAACTTGTTCTCTATTCAAGCACATCTGAACACTATAAGAGAATTAAGAAGACAGAATAAAAGGTTAGAAGAACTTTAATGACGAAATGATAATTGCATCATCCCCTATGGGTGCATAAAAAATATCAACAACAACAACATCAAGCCTTTGTCCCACTACATGGGGTCGGCTACATGAAACCTTTTTCGCCATTGTGTCTGGTTAAATGTCAAATTGACATTTAAATCTAATAAAGAAATATCATTTCTAATATTTTCTAACAAAGTCTTTTTAGGTCTACCTCTACCTTTCTTAACACAAGTAAAATCTAATACCTCAACTTTCCTAACCGGTTCATCGGAAGGCCTCCATTTAATGTGACCAAACCATCTAAGGCAACTCTCTCTAATCTTATCTTCCACTGGAGCTACTCCAACATTTTCACGTATATGCTCATTTCGTATCCTATCTTTAAGGGTCAAGCCACTCATCCACCTAAGCATCCTCATCTCTGCAACACTTAACTTAGTATTATGCTTCTCTTTTAATGGCCATTCGGCACCATAAAGCATTGCAGGTCTCACCACCATCTTATAGAATTTTCTCTTAAGTTTGAGGGGGACTTTTCTATTGCACAATAAACCAGATGCATTCCTCCACTTCAACCATCCAGCTTGAATTCTGCTGATAATATCCCCATCAATTTCACCATCACTCTGAACAATAGATCCAAGATATCTAAAACGTGTACTCTTATTAATGACTTAATCGTCCAAAGTCACAATCCCCTCACTAGATCTATTGATACTAAAATTACACTCCATATATTCAGTTTTAGATCTACTCAAGCGAAAACCTTTAGACTCTAAAGTTGACCTCCATAATTTAAGTTTACCTTTAACTCCCTCTCTAGTCTTATCATCAAGAAAAATATCATCAGCAAAAAGCATACACCAAGGTACATCCTCTTGCAAATGTCTAGTGAGAACATCCATGACTAAAGCAAAAAGATATGGACTTAAGGTTGATCCTTGATGTAATCAAACCAAAATAGAAAAATACTTGGTCAAACCACCTTGCGTTTGAACACAAGTAATAACTCTTGTATACATATCTTTAATGACTTGAATATAAATATTATTAACTCATTTCTTTTCAGGAACTCTCCATAGCACTTCTCTTGGAACTTTATCATATGCTTTCTCTAAATAAATAAATATCATATGCAGATCCTCCTTATTCTCTCTATATTTCTCCATAAAACCTCTCAATAAATGTATGACTTCCATAGTAGACCTACCCGACATGAATCCAAATTGATTTTGAGAAACATTAGTATGACGCCGCGACCTATGCTCCATAACTCGCTCCCTTAGTTTTAAAGTATGACACATTAACTTAATCCTCTATAATTCGCACACTCCTGTGCATCACCTTTATTCCTAAAAATAGGAATTAAAACACTCATTCTCCACTGATCTGACATCTTTTTAGTCTTCAAAACAGTATTAAAAAGTTTAGTAAGCCAAGAAATTCCTCCATCTCCTAAGCATTTCCACATCTCTATTGGAATATCATCAGGCCCAACAGCTTTTACACACTTCATTTTCTTCAAAGCCTCTCTAACTTTGGTTTTACTTATACGCCAATAAAAACAAAAATCTTTATTTTCATTTAGGGTGGTAAAGTCACTAAAGTCAATCGTATTTTTGCATTCTTCATTAAAAAGTTTAGCAAAATACCTCATCCACCTTTGTTGAATATCATCTTTTAAGAAAAATACTTTTTGATCTTCATCTTTAATAAGCTTCACTTGAACTTAATCCTTACTACTCCTACCTCTTTGTTTGGCTAACTTATACATATATAATTCTCCCTCCTCAGTATCTGATATATTATATAAATCATTAAAAGCTAAGCTCTTTACACGCAAATAGCTTTCTTAGATTCCTTACGAGACTCTTTATAGCTTTCCCAATTATTAGAATTTTTACATCTAAACAAATTTTTACAACAAATCTTCTTATTTTTTTTTTTTTTTACACATTTGGATTCCACCACCAACTATTTTTATTATTATGAGTTTTTCCCTACGAAACTCTAAGCACATCTTTTGCAATACTCTTAATGTCACAAGTCATTTTTTTCACATAATATTGCATCCTCATGCATAGACAGAATCTTATGATATAAAATCTTACTCTCAAAAATACTTTTGTTAATATTCTTTAAATGCCTCATCTAATTCTAGAAAAACGTTTTACTTTATTTTTTATTTTTTGCACATTTATCTTAAAGTCCAAAACTAATAATCGATGTTCGGTACATAAATTTTCACTTGAAATAACTTTATAATCTTTGTAATCTAAACAATCTAATTTTCTAATAAGAAAATAATCAATCTGCATTTTACTATATTCATTTTTATAAGTGATAAGATGTTCATCTCTTTTCTTAAATAAGGTATTAGCTATTAATAAATCATAAGCTAAAGAAAAATCTAATATAATCTTAACATCTTCATTTGTCGTTCCAAACCCATGGCCAACATGGATGCTTTTAAAATCTACCTCTCTACCAACATGTCTATTTAAATCTCCTCCAATAAAAACTTTCTTCAAAAGGTATTTTTTGTATTAATTCTTCTAAGTCATTTCAAACTTTTAATTTTGAACTCATATCCAAACCTACTTGAGGAGTATAAGCACATATAATATTAACAATCTTAGCATCAACAACAATCTTTAAAGCTATAATTCTATCTCCAATTCTATTAATTTGTATAGCATTATCATTCAAACTCTTATCTATAATCACACCTACACCATTTATAGTACGACTCATATCCGAATACCAAAGTTTATATTCTAAACTATTAATCTCCTTAGCTTTCTCTTCAACCCATTTAGCTTTTTGAATGAACATAATATTTATCTTCCTATGAATCATAATATCTATTAATTCCATTAATTTTCCTGTAAGGGAGTCTATATTCCAAGTTCCTATCCTAATTTTAGATTCATGGACTAGCTTCTTTGCCATCATCCGTCTTTGATATGGGACCTCTTGCTTATTTAACACTGCACCTGGGCGCCGGTGCAGCGGCCCTTGCACATTTGTCACTGTATTCAGGCCATACAACGCTTCACTTCCAGGGGACGCCCTAGCATTAACACAATTTTTTAAATGATTCATGTCATTGTTATTCGACAAGTTTTATGCTGGCTGTTGACTACCTAACGCAACCCTCCATTTTTCTCATCCAGGACTTAGGACCTGGGAACGACAGTGTTGTAGTTAAATCTAGAAATGGTTAATAATTTTGTAAAAATGTCTGCTGATTGGGCCTTCTGAGGAGATATGATGAAGGTGAATGGTTTTTTTTTATACATTCCCTGATAAAGTGACAATCAATCTATATATGCTTTGTTCGGGCATGATAGACGGGGTTATTGGCTAGGGCTATTGCTGACGTGTTGTCACAGTAAAGTATAATTGACGAATGTTGAGTGCAGTCAAGTTCATGTAGCAGACGGCGAAGACATATGATTTCAATTGTGGTTGTAGCAATAGCACGATATTCAACTTCAATGGAGAATCTTGCGATCATATTGGTCTCCTACCCAATCTGTGTTTGCGTATGCTCGGAGTGTGAAGGGGGTATGAGGATTGAGATTTAAACCATAATGTAGAGTGCCTCGTATATAGCGTAGAATGCATTTGAGTGCTTCGAAGTTGAGATCTATTGAATGATGCATATGTTGGCATGTTTTATTGACTGCGTATACAATATCCAGGTGGGTAATTGAGAGATACTGGAGTGCTCCTACTAATTAACGATAAAGTTTCGGGTTGGAGAACATGGTGGAGTCAGTACGCGGCATTGGTTTCCTCTGAGTTGATGTTGCGACTGGTTTGCAATTAAGCATTCCAGCACGATGAAGAATGTTTTTTGCATACTTTTCTTGGTGAAGCAGAAGGGCGATTGAAGTTCGTTCGACAGTAATGCCGAGGAATTGTGTGAGAGCTCCCAGACTTTGAATATTGAACCGTTGTTGGAGACATTGAAGGAGCTTCGCTATAGTTTTGGTGTTGTTTCCTGTTAAAATAATATCATCAACATAGACTCGAAAGTACATGTTAGATCCATTTTTCTGATATATCATTAAAGAGTGATCTGAATTACAAGTGATAAAGCCCTGTTCATGAAGAAATCCTGTTAGCATTTCAAACCACTGTCTTGATGCTTGTTTGAGCCCATAAAGAGCTTTGTTGAGTTTGCATATATGCGTAGGATAATTATCATATGTAAAACTTGGTGGTTGCTTTATGTACATAGTATTAGTTAACTTGCCATGTAGAAAAGCAATGGATACGTCTAATTGATATATATTCCAATTGTGATGAAGGGCAATAAGTAAAAGAACACATAATGTTGAAATTTTCGCAACATGACTAAAAGTTTCAGTGTAATTCAAGCCAAATTCTTGATTGTATCCTAAAGCAACTTGATGGGCTTTATAGCGAACTATAGTCCCATCTGAGTTATATTTGGTACGAAATGTCCGCTTGCAGCCAAGTGGGTTTTGTGACAGGTGGGAATGAACAAGTTCCCAAGTTCCCTAAGTTTGTAAAGCTTGAAATTCTTGGGACATCGCAGATCTCCAATGTTCCAACTTAGAAGCTTGGGAATAGGTAGTAGGATCTGGTTCATGGATTTGATGAGTGAGATCAAATATTTGCTTGGGTTTTAGATTACCTGTCTGAAGTCTAGTTTTCATTTGATGATGAGGTTTCAAAGGAGTAGGTGGTGGTACAGTTGAAACAGATGGAGAGCAGGTAGCAGATCGAGTTGTTGGGTGAATTGATTGTGAGGGAGAGGTGTGACCGATTGTTGGTTGAGGAGTTGTAGATGCTGTAGCAGGAACGCATGTAGTTGATGCAGGAAACAGCCAGAGTGGAGGAAGGCTGTGAGTGATATCGATGTTGGTTGATATGGGAGGGTTGGCCTGGCATTGTTTATAAGGAAAAATGCTCTCATTAAATACGACATGCCTTGATATATAGATGCGGTTCGTAGTAATATCGGGGCAACGATAGCCTTCTTGCATTGAGCGTATCCAATAAAGACAAATGGGGTTGAGAGGTGTGATAATTTGGAGCTAGAGTAGGGTTTGAGCCAATGATAACAAAGACAGCCGAAAGTTCTAAGAAGTGTTTAGGAAGTTTGCTTGTTGTATAATTAAAAGAATGGTGTGTTGTGATGAAGAGTTGCAGTCGGAAGGCGATTGATGAGATAAATAGCAGTGTGCAGAGCTTCAACCTAGTGATTTGATGGGGTGTTTGAGTGGATTAGAAGACTTCATATAGTCTCGACTCTCGAGAATATGATGATTTTTCCTTTCAGCCACGCCATTTTGAGAGGGTGTGCAGGGACAAGTATATTGATGACTAATGCCCCAATGAGTGCAGTAAGATTTGAAAATATGATTGAGATACTCGCCTCAACCATCAGTACGTATGACACAAATATTATGATGAAATTGACATTTAATAAATTTGTGAAAATTGATAAAGATTTGGGTGACTTCGGATTTTTGAATTAATGGAAAACCCAACAATATTTAGTATAGTCGTCAATGAATGATACAAAATATCAATATCCTTGTATAGTCATCAATGAATGACACAAAATTTTTTTTATACTAATTGCTTTTCTTACCACAAAAGTAGTAAAAAGCTATTCCAAATAAAGTCTAAAAAGTAAAGTAAATAAATTTAAATTAAAATATGAATGGATTTTTAATTAAATTTAAAGTTAATATCATATATCATATATATCTAATTTGTTATAAAATAAAATAACTGAAATGCATGATTTCATAAAAATAATATAGCTATGATTTTTTATTTAAATTGAATTTAAAAAATAATGGCATAAACAATGTATAGTCAAATATTAATTAAAATAGTAATATTCAAATTTAAAAGTAAAAGCATACCTACCATTATATTTGGTTTTTAAATGTGTTCCAAGAAATATTTAAATTAAAAATAATGGTAAGCATGATGTGATAGCTTAATGTGTTTAAAATGAATGCAGTACATATATAATGCATAAATGCAATGTGCGAAGTCTCACTTCCTGGTTCAAATTACGCTACAATACAAAAACATCAACATCAAGCATTTATCCCACTACGTGGGGTCGGCTACATAATTTTTTTTCCTCCATTGTGTCATGTTAAGTGTAAAATTCTTATTTAAATCTAATAAAAAAGGGCATTTCTAATATTTTCTAACCAAGTCTTTTTAGGTCTACTTCTACCTCTCTTAACATAGGACAAATTTAATACATTTATTGTCCTAACTGGGTCATCAGAATGCCAACGTTTTATGTGACCAAACCATCCAAGGCAACTCTCTCTAATCTTATCTGCAACTGGAGCTCCACCAACCTTTCACATAAATGCTCGTTTTGCATTCTATCTCTAAGAGTAACGCCACTCATCCACCTGAGCATCCTCATCTATGCAACACTTAACTTCATTGTATGCTTCTCTTTTAACGACTAACATTCTAAGCCATAAAACATTGCAGGTCTCACTATATCCTAAAGAATATTCCCTTTGAGGGGTACTTTTCTATCACACAATAGGCTCAATGCATTCCTCCACTTCAACCATCCAACTTGAATTCTACTTATAACATCCCCATCTATTTCACCATCACTCTAGACAATAGACTTGAGATATCTAAAATGTCTACTCTTATTAATGATTTGATTGCCCAAAGTCACAATTCCCCCATTAGATCTATTACTATTAAAATTACACAACACGTATTCGATTTTAGATCTACTCAAATGAAAACCTTTAAACTCTAAGGTTGACCTCCATAATTCAAGTTTACCTTCAAAACTCTCTCTCTCTCTCTCTAGTCTTATCAACAAGAAGAATATCATCAGCAAAAACATACACTATGGTTCATCCTTCTGCAAATGTCTAGTAAGAACATCTATGACTAAAGCAAAAAGATATAGACTTAAAGCTAATCCTTGATGAATCCAACATAAATAGGAAAATACTTTGTCCAACCTCCTTGTTTTTTAACACAAGTAACAAATCTTGCATAAATATCCTCAATGACTTGAGTATAAGCATTATTAATCTCTTTTTTTTCTAAAACTCTCTATAGCACTTCTCTTGGACCTTTATCATAAGCATTCTCTAAATCAATAAATATTATAGATAGATCATCCTTATTCTCCCTATACTTCTCCATCAAACCTCTCAATTTACACTACAATAACATATAAAAATATAATTATGGTATAAAAATCTCCAAAGATAGTGCGTAACCATGTTGGCTAAAATGATGGCCAAGGCATAAGATATCTATCATATGAAGCATTTGTAATCCATCCAATAGTAATGTCAAAATCACTGATCTATGATACTCTACTATTTGTAGCCGTTCAGTCATGAAGATGCGAAGTTAATAACTAAACAAGCACTTTAAAAGAGTTACCATTCTACAAATCGAAATAAGTTCACGGAACAATGTATCTAATGGTGTTTATTGTCAAAAGCATAAACAAGCGGGACCAGTAAAATGATGTATTTGGTGTTTATTGTCAAAAGCATAAATAACCAAATCAGTAAAATGATGCATTTCACAACAGCACTATAAGGTCACCTTAATCAAGATAAATGAAATATAACAAATCAAAGCACCTAGGCCATGTCAAATCGGTATAAATCATCATTTAATCCATTAAAATAAAACAATGCATTGATAGTCTCTTTTTTCAAAAGATATAATCCATTTCATGCTATTGCAAATTTTCAGATCATTTTCAATAATGTAGCACGTTTAACATATGCAGTTCTAGGTATGCAAAAAAACAATCGCATGCGGTCCTACTACTATTACTTATAGTGACTGGTTTCCATCTCTCACTTTATAGTAAATATATGTTTGAAGCAATTACTGGTTCTCACTCATTGGGGTTAACGAAACTAGTTAGTGGAGTAAAAAAATTGCAAACAAGAATTCAATACAGTAAAAAACATCATAACTGATTATATTAAGGCTTCGTTTGGGGCGGCTTTTTTGCTGCTTCTTAGAGCAGCTTTTTAATAAAAAATTAAAATTTTTGTAATAAAAAGCCACTTTATGAAATAATAAGAAAGCCCTCCCAAACGAAACCCAAGTGATAGAAAAGGGCTTCAGGATACTCGTAGAGCACTACCTAGCATAGAAGTCATTAATAAGCTCCCTAACTTCAGGCACCAACTCAAGGAAATTTCGGAAGCTGATATTGTCTATGACTTTGTTCTGTTAAATGACAAAAAAAGGTTAGTAAGACTTAAGTTGAAGCGGATAAATGACTAAAGTCCACCTTCTCATCCTTATTCTCCCTATTAAAATGAAGACCTTCAGTTCTGTCCGGTCAAAAGAAGCTAGAGCACAAAGTCCACCGTAAGTAGCAACATCTTGAGGCGCCATCACTTCGGAATAGTTGTTTCCCAGTTCTGGACCAGTTTCAAGGAACTAAAAAGACAACATTACATATTAAACTGAAGTTAAAGTTGGCACCATTTTACACCTAAAACATCCACAACCCACCCAAGGGAAAAATAAATAAAGAACACTCAGTAGCGAGAAAGAGAACCAAATTAGTACACAAAATTAAAACTTTCATGCTTTTATGGTCGGGCATTGCTTATTAGGTACAATATAGGAACTATTCAAACAAAGTAAAATATAGTTTTATTCAAAACATATATATATATATATATATATATCTATCTTAAGAGACGCAACATAAAATTTTAAAATTGAACCAAACTTAACATGTGTTAAAATAGTACAACTTACTTTATAGGAAAATTGTCATGGAAAATTATAAGAGCTTAGAAATATTCTTTTGACGAAAAGTTTACAAAATACTGTTGAGACGAGGTTTAATAATATAGAGGCTAGAAGTTTTGTGAAGGTGTAGTTAACAAAGTTTAAGCTTTAATTTTTTGAGATTAGTAAAATAGGTTAGGTACCAAGAAATGAAAAGAAAAAAGATTTATAAAATAGTCGAGCCAAGAGAAAGAAAGTTAAAACACTATTTAAGTTTAAAATAAAAAAAAGTAAAGATAATGAGAATTTATCTAAAGATGAATGCATAAAGAAATGATGAAAATGTTATTTTAACATTATTAAATAAAAATTTAAGGAGAAATTTTTTTTAGAAATAAAAACATGATATAGTACTATATGCTAATCTAAAAAAATATTCAATCTGTTTTAACTTTATAGAAGATGTGTAGATGACTTAACCAAAAAAATTACATGATAGAGATTTAAAGAGTTACAAGAGATACTGAAATAGTTGAGTAAACAAATCTTTCTAATAAAGTTTTCAAGACTTACCGAATGCAAAAGATGAAAAGAGTGGAGAAAAGGACAAAAAAGAAGTTTAAATCGTGTTGCGTAAAGCTTATATGAGAGTATGATGGAAAAGAAGCTTAAAAAAATAATAGTGATGCCGAGAAAAGAACTTAGATCAGACCAAGAAGATCTAGAATGTAGGTGATTTTAAGGTGAAGACAATTATTAGAATAAACATATAGCATCATCTGGTGTTTACGGATATTGAAAAAATATATGATTATATAGAGCATGGTTTAAAATTGCGCAATATGAGGCTCGCCTTGAGGCCCGCCTTTGCGCAATTCCAGTAAAAAACGCCTTGATGCTTACGCCTCGAGTTTTCTTATGAGGCTTGCGCCTCAACTTGGTTAAGGCCCGCCTCGCCTCACTGGCATGAGGCTTACGCCTCATGTTATATATATTAAAACTTACATAAATCTTGAAGTAAATGCCTGACATTGGACTCTATAGGAGAGGAGGATGGGGAGAGAGCAGATCATCATAATGATGATTCAAATGAAGAACCCCTTAGTGATGATAGTGCTGATGACTTATGAGTTCTTATGTGATATGTCATTGCTATTTATTTTTGGAAATTTGAATTATATGTTAATGAAAAGAATACTGGAATTTGGGAAAGATAGAATTTGGAGTTGAACTATATTTCATGTTTTCTTATTATTGGGATATTTTGATTTCACATAATATCTTATGCTTTTTTATGTTTTATATTATTCACTCATTAGTATATAAAAAATTTATCATTTTATGTTTACGCAATCTTTTGATTTTGAGGCTTACGCCTCAAAACGCCTTGAGGCTTACGCCTTGCCTCACGAATGAAAAACGCCTCATTACCCGAATACGCAATTTTAAACATTGATATAGAGTGAGAAATAATTTGATTGACAATAAAGAAAAAAAGTGCATGTCAAAGGTATAATGAAATTGCAAAATATATGAATGATTAAAAGTAATGGAGAAACAAGATATTCCTATCACCCTAGAATTACATCATCTGCAGCATTAATGTTGCATTGATTTTTGAATTGGTTATGAAGATCGTTATAAATATATTTATAATGAGATACAATGATGTATGTTTTTTTTTTTTTGAAAAGAGATATATTATATTTGTTGATGATAATATAATTTGATTAGAAATACCACATCTGTAGTTAGTGACAAGATAAAAAAATAGAGAATTTTTTTATAAGATAAAAATGCTTTGGATTAGTAGAAAAAGTCTAAGTAGATGATGAATAAATATGATTTGGATTTGGGTGTGGAAGGTTTGTGAAACTAGTAGGAAGTATCTAGAAGACTAGGACAAGTTTAGTTATAATTTCTATGAAATGCATTGAGAGATAGTGGTTTACTCGCGATTTTCTTCACAAAAAAAAAAGTGAATTCCTCATTTTGGGTTTCAAAAGCAAAGAGGATAGCAACAACTATATTTGCTGCACAAATGTCCAGCAGTTGAATCTATGAGAGCTACAACTAAGATAAAGGGTTATAGAGAATTGGTGATCAAAGGAGGGATCAATTGATGCAATTTTGATTCCTACAACTATAAGTGTTAGAAGCCAATGAATTTCCAGCAAGGGAAGCTGCCGATAGTGTTGTGTCAACAACAATTGAGAGAAGAAGATGAGCGCATCGATTATAATTGGAAGAGGAAATTTAGTGAAGTGAAAATATAGTTTCATTCAATTCCAAATTCAAATTACAAATTTGATATTTATTCATAAAGATCCAAAAATAAATTTTGTAATTTATTCAAATTCAAAAGAAAATAGAAGATAGAAACTACCACTTAAAAATAGTTAACTCAATTTCTTAGTAAGAAGTCAACCCTTAAAATAAGGAGGAGAAACAGGTGGAGAAAATATAGGTTAGTTTCTTTGATTCTCTCCAACTATTTTTCTCTCCTTACCTAGAATTTTTTAAATTGCAATTTTGCAAATAAATCCTCACTCGATTTATATTTGCAAATCAATTATTTTAAGATCAATTATGCAAATATTTTAAAGAGCTCTTGATCAACTTGCTCCGACAAATGAAAACTATTTTTTTCCCTGTTAAACTTTTTTTTTTTCAGTCTTCTTGCAACCCTGAACTTTTGAGTTGGTTGAGATAGTTAGTCTCTTTCATTTAATGTAGATCAATAGCTTGTATGATACTTCTTGTATTTGTCATCAAGAAGAGAGCTCTTGATCCCTTGTTAAAATCCTTGAATTTGGTGGTCTTCTCCATCTACACTGAAGGTGGAAAAATAGGAAGGTGGAAAAATAGGCTAAATGACTTTATATTTGTTTACTCCTTCAACAGTACTACCTTACAAATGTATATTACCCATTGTTAAATCACATGCATCTAGGGGAACAGCATGACAGACTACCTCACTAATTAAATCTAAAAAAAAGCATAACCCAAGAGTACATTGCCTAGTAAGTTGACATACATTACATTTGTGAAACCAAGTTAGAAAAAAGATTTTTTAGTATTAAACAAAGTCTCTAAACCAAGGTTGCAAATATAAGGTTCATTTCACAACTTGGATATAAGATAGCATCCATGGTGGTAGATTTCACCCGAAGCTTGAGGTGAAAGTTTGTCTATAGCTTCCTCAATAACACTGCAGGAAACGCCTTTATTACTTGTACATTAATTACTTCTTTTGAAGTGGTGAGTCTTTTTCTTCTTATGTTCCCATTTTGATATCTTTTCTAGAAATAAATTCTAGCAACCCTTGAACTTGTACTTGATTTTTTATAGCAAAAACATGGTGGTCTAGTATCTTTCTCATGGTTTAACCTTTAGTGTTCTCCTTCTTTACAGTTACAAGCTGAGCTTTTTGTCCAATGGAAAAAAGAATTATTTCCTTAGTGCTCTAATTTTTGTGCTGGCTTCAAGGACATATCTACTAGAATAAGCTTCAACTTTCTGAGAAACTGTTAAACATTAATATATTTCATTGGATCCTAACGTGGTACAAGCAAATTGTGAAGAATGGACTACCAACATGAAGAACCAACCAACAATCATTAGATTCTACCAAAGAAGAACTCTAAAATTGTCAAGATTGGTAACAAAGAAAAAAGTGGTCTACAAATATGTAATTAGCTTTACTTTATTTTGATTCTTTTAGTAAGGTAGACCAAGTCTACCTATTTTTTTAAGGCAGGTATTAGGTAGATCAGGTCTATCTTGTAAACTTGGTCTATCAAAGTTGTATAAATAGGCCCCATTGTAATCAATTAGCATGAATGGAAATTTCTGATTTCCTCTCTTATTTTTTCTCTCCTCTCTTTTTCTTGGGAGTCTACACTTACTCTAAAGGTGCCTCGCTTCTTCGCCTCCAAGAAGCATATCAAGGGTCTCTTGTTGCACTAACCTCATGCCATTGCAAGAGGATTTCTTCTCTCAGCACTCTTCTTTCTCTCTACACTCCAGCACTCAGTATTCTGCCTTCCACCTGCTGGCCGGCCTTCCCTCAAGCCATCCAGATCTCCATACAGCCGCAAGACCCCAGCTACTTCCTTTCCTAGCGTGCTACTCGTTCCCCCTCCTGCTTACGGCTTTCCTTAGCCGCAGAATCCAGCCAAGAACTGTCTGGAAAGTTCTTTTCTGCATCAGCAGAAACATTTCAGCAGCTGTTTTTCAACCTCCCACAGCCGCACCAGCATCTTGACAACCCACATCTCAGCTGCCAGCCTTGTTTAACCTCCTACCCGCAAGCTTGCCTCAGCTAACCTCTTTATTCTTGTCCTACACATTCTACTTGGTTTCTCTTTTAATTTTGGTACAGGTGCTAATTCTTTTTTTAAAGAATTTCATCATCTGTACCATGTGTACCCAACATGAAGAATGTTGATTTAGCCGAAGCTTTGCGCTCAATACAAAGTAATTAAAAACCTTTCATAAAGCCTCGCGATATATTTCATTAATAAAATTTCTTAAGTAGTTCCATGCTTTCTAAATTTTATCGTGTCGTGTATTCTTGCACATTTTGCTCATTATCCTGCTTAAATTTGTCATCACATCGACTTTTCTTTTCAGGTCTAATGAAGTAAATTTGAAAATTTTAACCATCTTTTAAACTCAGACCATATCAAGATTGACAAATCATAATTTTTAGATTAAGAATTCCACCACATAAATGTTTTTTGAGAATAATTTCAAATGAGCAAATGCCAATTTCTTCCTATCAAGGTAATCATAACCCATGAAATATATTTTTAGAAGCTCAAAATAATTGTATAACATCACAACTTTGATTATTCCATAGTAAGGAAACTCCAACTTTTCCTTTACCTTGAAAGAAAAATCTTTTTCTCTCATTTTCATATTCTTCTCAATTTCTCTCCTTCTCGATGGATCTCTTTGCAAATTTTTGTCTTCTAATGGAATGTGTCTCCTTATGCTTGTATAGGTGGTGGAGTAGATGTTGTAGGTGCTACTAAAAAAGACTAAGGCAACTATCATTATGGCCATTTATTTCTTCATCATGAATATCTGATTAATCATCTGCTTTATTATTTCTTCTATCATACTGAGAAGACCATTAATAGTCTATGATCTCTTCTCATAGTCGTAGTCTTTAGGCTCCATAGAATCCTAAGAATATCCTTAGGAGTTCATAAATTAACCATAAAAAAATTTTATTATAAGGGTTCAAAATAGCACTCGTTCCAAAATATGTGATTGGGTGTATCAAGTGGAAAGTATATAAGACAAAGGAATTAAGTTTTTCATGAAATTAATTGAGTCATGATGATTTTCTAACAATTTTCTATCTTAAAAAACAAGTGAATTCATTGTCTAGGGTTACAAAGATGAGAAGTCAACAACATCTATTTGTACTGATAGATTTCCAGTGACCCGATCTGTGAGGGTTGTGGCTAGAGCTATGCAACTGATCCATTTTGGAGATCTTCGGTTGTAGGAAGTGTAGAACTAGTGCTTGAACGAGGTATCAACTACTACAGTTTAGATTCATGCAACTGTAGGATAGTAGTGCTCAGATAATAGTAATAAAGAGAAGAGAGAGAGAGAGAGAGAGAGAGAGAGAATGATAATTGGAAGAGGGGAAAATTTTGAGGAGAGAAACTACACTTCTACTCAATCCCATTTGAATAGATTACAAACTTGATCTCTATTTAAAGAGATCCTAGAAAAATCTAAAAATCTATTCAAATTCAAAACAAAACAAGATAGGAACTATCAATTAAAATAGATAACTCCTATATTCCCTTGTTAAAAAAAGTCTTCCGTTAAATAAGGATAAATAGGTGTAGTGAATTTAAGTTAGTTTCATTGATTCTCTCTAACAATTTTGCTCTTCTCTTGAAGACCACTTATTTGAATTTTTTAAATTGATATTTTGCACTTAAGTTTCACAATTTCTAATTAATCCTTTCAAAGGCAATTATGCAAATATTTTTAAAAGCTCCCTGGATCAAATTATGAATATGATGGACCGGCGCCTGGACCCGTGCAGGTCTATAGGCGGAAGAAAAAGGGAGGGGGCGGGCTGGCTGGACCAAAGGGACCCACCACTTAAGTGGGGGTATTTTGGGGATGGGAGGGATTTTTCAAAGAGTATGAAGGGAGCCATTAGGGTTTAGTTTTGGGGGGATGAAAAAGTGTATTCTCTTTCTAGTTTTTCTTCCTCTAGTCTTTTTCTTGTGCTTTTCTAGGGTTTTCTTGTGGGAGATCTTGTCCTTCTCGAAGTGGACAAACTTATCTTGTTTTCTCTTGGCTTTCTAGTGCAAAGGTTCTTACTTTTCATCTCAACCCTCTTGTGAGTGTTTCTCATTTGGTTTTGGTGGAGAAATTTCTTCTTTTGGAGGAGAAATTAGGGCAAACCCTAATTTGTGAAATCTAAGGCATATCAATTTTGTATCAGAGCTCTCGATCCTATACGGCATGGCATCAAAGAAGGTAGAAGTTTTGGAGGGGGAAATGGGCCAATTGAAAGAGGAAGTGGGTGAGAAACTTTCTTCGTTGGAGGGAAAATTCTCAACCCTAGAGGAGAGATTTGGGGGAATGGAAGAGATGATCCGGAAATTGTTAAAAGCTCAAGTTGTTCCATCAAATCCTAAGGAAAAAGGGAAATCGCCGGTGACAAACCCTAACCCTAACCCTAACCCTAATTTCCCAATTAGGGAAGAAGGAGTAAATCAGAGTGAACATGGCATGCAAGGGCAATGGTCAAGGGAAGGGGAAGAAGGGTCTGGAGTGGGCGGCCTTTGGGGAATGACCGGTGGTCAAGGGGGCCGGCCACACATGGGCTCGGTGGGCCTCCACAGCACACGTGAAGGGTGGCCAAATCAGATGGGGGGATTTCCAGAAGGGAACCGTGCCACGTGGGAGCAGGGAGGAAGAAGGGATGACTACGGCATGGGTTATGGTGAGCCAAGAGAACCACCATGGCGGGGGATCCAAAATCCTTACCCGGGGGAGAGGAGGGGAAGACCACCGGGGGAGGGATTCACTCAGGGGACATGGGGAGATGGAAGACCCTTCAATCGAGCCGACAACCGCATGAGAAAATTAAAGCTTCCTATTTTTGAAGGAGAGGATGCTTATGGGTGGATCTACAGGGTGGAGAGCTACTTTGCAGTGAATGGCGTCACATAAGAGGAAAAGTTGATGGCGGTTCCGATATGTTTGGAGGGAAAATCATTGGCCTGGTTTCAATGGCTTGAAGGGAGACAACATGTTAGGAGATGGGAGGAGTTCAAAGACCTCCTACTTCATAGATTCCGGGTGTCTAGCGAGGGTACATACTATGAGCAGTTTCTGGCTCTAGTACAGGAGGGCACAGTGGCAGAGTACAGGGAGCACTTTGAGCTACTCTCAGGCCAATTAAGAGGGATTCTGGATGACCTTTTGGAGGGGAATTTCATGAAGGGGTTGAAACCCCACATCAGAGCAGCCATCAGAGTAGTTGATCCACATGGGTTAGTGAAGATAATGGAGACTGCACAGCTGGTAGAGGATAAGCTGAAGGTGGAGCCAACGAGGAGATCAGGGGTATCTTACCCCACTTACCGACCACCAATCATGACAGGAGGCCCAAAGGCGGCTACCATCCTTCCTCCTAGGGAGGTAGCCAAGGAGAAAACAACTATGGCAGTGAACCAAGGGGGGTTCAAAAGATTGACTAATTCAGAGCTGAAGGAAAAAAGGGCCAAGGGCCTTTGCTACCGATGTGATGAGAAGTTTACACCAGGACATAGGTGTAAGGAGAAGACACTACATGTGATCATAGTGGGGGATTCAGAAGAGGAGGAAGGAGACACAGGGGCAAATGAGGAGGATGGAGAGGAGGAAGAGCACCCTCATTTGGCTATGGTGGAGGTTTCACTCAACTCAATAGCAGGACTGACATCACATTCCACCATGAAGCTGGAAGGGGAGATTGCAGGGTACAAGGTGATGGTTCTGATTGATAGTGGGGCCACCCACAACTTCATTGCTTGCAGATTGGTGGAGAGGGTGGGGCTACCAGTGACACATGGGAGAGGTGTAGGAGTCATTTTGGGCACGGGAAAGAATGAGCACTGTAGCGGGCAGTGTAAGGGAGTGACCCTTACATTGCAAGGAGAGGAGACAGTGCAAGACTTCCTACTGTTAGATTTGGGAAGCACTGACGTGATACTGGGGATGCAGTGGCTCCAATCCTTGGGTGAGATGAAGGTAAATTGGAAGAAGTTATACATGGAGTATGGAAAGGAGAGCAGGAGAGTGACACTACAGGGAGACCCCAGCTTATGCAGAGCCAGAGTTGCCTTGAAGTCCATCTTCAGGACTTTGAGAGATGAAGGAGAGGGCTATTTGATAGAACTACAGCAAGTAGACGGGAAAGCAGAAAGGGAGTCAGAAGTCATACCGGAGGTGGTCCAGGATCTTCTACAGCAGCACTCCACAGTGTTTCAGATGCCCAAGGGGCTACCACCTGTCAGATCTAGAGAGCATGCTATTGTGTTGAAGGCGGGGGTAGCACCCATCAGCGTGCGACCCTACAGATATCCTCATGCTCAGAAAGAAGAGATTGAAAGGCTTGTAGCAGAGATGTTGGAGGCTCAGGTGATCCAGCCCAGTGTGAGCTCATTTTCCAGTCCGGTACTCTTAGTGAAGAAGAAAGACGGTAGTTGGAGATTCTGTGTAGACTACCGATCCCTCAACAAGGAAACTGTGTTGGACAAGTTTCCTATTCCTATGGTAGATGAGCTTTTGGATGAACTTGGGGGAGCCACCATCTTCTCCAAGGTGGACTTGAAATCTGGTTATCACCAGATTAGGATGAGGACTGAAGACATTCAGAAGACGACATTTCGGACACACGAAGGTCATTATGAGTTTTTAGTGATGTCGTTCGGGCTCACTAACGCTCCCTCCACCTTCCAAGCCCTGATGAATCAGGTCTTCCAGCCCTACTTGAGGAGGTTTGTTCTAGTTTTTTTTATGATATATTGGTGTATAGCAAATCTCTGCAGGACCATATCACCCATCTTGGGGTGGTACTCACGACCTTGTTGGAGCATCAGCTATATGCCAACCAGAAGAAGTGTTCTTTCGCTCAGAAGGAGGTGGAGTATCTGAGACACATCATTTCAGAGAGTGGGGTGTCGGCTGACCCCACCAAGATAGAGGCCATGGTGAAGTGGCCTACACCAAAATCCCTTAAAAGCCTAAGGGGATTTTTGGGACTTACAGGCTACTACAGGAGGTTTATCAAGGGCTATGGTTCCATAGCAGGTCCTTTGACTGATCAGTTGAAAAAGGACAACTTTCAATGGGGAGAGAAGGCAGAGGAAGCCATGAAGACTCTGAAGGAAGCCATGACTAGTGCCCCAGTTTTGGCACTTCCAGATTTCACCCAGCAGTTTGAGGTTGAGACTGACGCTTCAGGAGTGGGCTTGGGAGCAGTACTCATGCAGAATCGTAGGCCGATTGCCTTCTTCAGCCGGATCTTATCTACTAGAGCAAGGCAGAAATCAGTTTATGAGCGAAAACTAATGGCCATTGTGTTGGCTATTCAAAAATGGCGGCCTTATCTATTGGGGCAACGATTCATAGTTCGTACGGATCAGAGGAGTCTCAAGTACTTACTAGAGCAGAGATTGGTGGCAGAAAAACATCAGAGGTGGCTAGCAAAACTCTTGGGATATGAGTTTGAGATTCAGTATAAGCCTGGGGCTCAAAACAAGGCGGCAGATGCTCTTTCCCGTGTGGAGTGCTCACAGCTGATGGCACTATCTGTCCCACAATTGGTTGATTGGGGTGAAATGGTGAAGGAAAATAAACATACAGAGGAGTTAGAGAGGATCCGGGCGGCTATCCAGAAGGGAGAAGGAGGGTTCAAAGGGTATCACCTAGAGAACTCTCTTTTATTATACAAAGGGAGGTTAGTACTACACCGTGACTCACCATTCATCCCCATTCTTCTACGGGAGTACCACGATAGCCGTATTGGTGGACATTCAGGGGTGGAGAAGACCTATCGGCGGGTGAAAGCCGAATTCTTTTGGAAAGGGTTAAGAGGTGATGTCGAAGACATGGTGAGCAAATGTGATATTTGTCAACGGAACAAGTATTAAGCTTGTGCCCCTAGTGGTTTGCTGCAGCCCTTGGTGCTTCCAAACAAGATTTGGGAGGAAGTCATCATGGATTTCATTGAGGGGTTACCCAAGTCGGAAGGATATACGGTCATCATGGTGGTAGTTGACCGTCTGAGCAAGTATAGCCATTTCATTCCACTACGGCATCCTTTTTCAGCTCCTACTGTTGCATCTACTTTCATCAGAAAGGTGGTTTGATTGCATGGGGTTCCCACTTCTATTGTCTCGGATAGGGACAAGGTTTTTTTGAGCTCATTTTGGAAGGAGATCTTCAAGATGCAGGGCACATTCTTGAAGCGAAGTATAGCATATCACCCACAGACAGACGGACAGTCCGAGGTGGTGAATCGAAGCGTGGAGACTTACTTGAGATGCTTCGTTGGGGAGAGGCCAAAGCAGTGGGTCAAATGGCTATCATGGGCAGAATATTGGTACAACACTTGTTACCATACCCCATCTCAGTTCACACCTTTCAGGATTCTTTATGGAAGAGATCCACCACCGTTGGTGAATTATCAGAAGGGAACGACCCCTGTATATCTAGTGGATCAATACTTGGAGGAGAGGGATAGGGTGTTGCGTGAGTTGAAGGAACACCTATTGAGGGCCCAACAGATCATGAAGACCAAGGTGGATGCTCACCGCAAGGATGTGACATTTGAGGTGGGAGAGATGGTATACTTGAAGCTACGGCCTTACAGACAGAAGACTTTAGCTAGCAGAAGGAGCGAAAAGCTCTCTCCACGATACTACGGGCCTTTCGAGATCGAAAGGAAAGTGGGGATGGTGGCCTACCGTCTCAAGTTACCTCCTCATTCCTCCATCCACCCGGTTTTCCACGCATCGCTATTGAAGAAGAGCATAGGGGATCATACTGTGGCCATTCCTACTATACCCCAGGGCCTCACAGAAGATATGCAATTCTTACTAGAGCCACTACATGTGAAGGAAGTGAGGAAGAATGATCAAGGCAAAAGGGAGATTCTCATCGAGTGGAAGGATTTACCGACACATGAGGCTACTTGGGAGATATACGAAACCATGCAGGCGCAGTTTCCGGACTTCAACCTTGAGGACAAGGTTGATCTTCTAGAGGGCGGTATTGATGGACCGGCGCCTGGACCCGTGCGGGTCTATAGGCGGAAGAAAAGGGGAGGGGGCGGGCTGGCTGGACCAAAGGGACCCACCACTTAAGTGGGGGTATTTTGGGGATGGGAGGGATTTTTTAAAGAGTATGAAGGGAGCCATTAGGGTTTAGTTTTGGGGGGGATGAAAAAGTGTATTCTCTTTCTAGTTTTTCTTCCTCTAGTCTTTTTCTTGTGCTTTTCTAGGGTTTTCTTGTGGGAGATCTTGTCCTTCTCGAAGTGGACAAACTTATCTTGTTTTCTCTTGGCTTTCTAGTGCAAAGGTTCTTACTTTTCATCTCAACCCTCTTGTGAGTGTTTCTCATTTGGTTTTGGTGGAGAAATTTCTCCTTTTGGAGGAGAAATTAGGGCAAACCCTAATTTGTGAAACCTAAGGCGTATCAGAATATGAAACTAATAATAATAAAACATATTGCTAGAATATTAAACTTTACTAGATGTGATAATTACTTTGAATTTACTTTACAAAAAAGAGGGATATGAATAAGGATATAGCCTCTAATCCTAAAGCTGAGTGATAAATAAAGAAATGTATTAAGAGCACCATACTGTGAAAACATGTGCTAAAGACTTGAAGGTAAACCTTTAAAATTTGCAATCAAACTGAGCATGCTATATGGATTCAATTGTTGGGCAACAAATAAGTCACTAATAGCAAAGTTAAAAGGGTGTCAGGAATAAGAATGCTAAGAAGAATTTGGGAAACATTAGGAAAGATAGGGAGAGAAGTGATTATACTTTACAGGAAATAAAAGTAAAAACTATTAAAAAAAGATAATTGAAAACAAACTTATGCGATTTTAGCATCTATGATAGAGGAAAAAAGACGCATCCATAAAGTTGTGCATCCCAAAAAGAGTTGGCATCTGATGTAAGTCAATAAAAATAAATGGAATCGAAGAATTCATAAAAATGGCTTAATATAGGGGCTGTTTGGTATGGTGAAAAAGGAAAGTAGAATAAAAGGAATGTAGTCTATTTAAAATGTTTTGCAGTTATTTGGAGGAGTATAAAATAAATGCTTTTTTTATTGCTTGAAGTAAATAAATGCAGTGTAAAACTCAACGATGATTGAGACCCGTGACTAGCGACAATGAGCAGCGGGGTCAATGGTGGAAAGCTGGTGATGGCAGCCAGCGGGAGATGGGAGATAGCGACAAGCATTGGGTGGCAGGCGGCTGCAAGTGGCGACTAGGGCAAAAATGACAAACAATTTATAGTATTTTGGAACTCGGCAAAATCTAATGATTTCCAAATATACCAAAACTGAACTAGAGGGTGAAATTAAAATACTTCAAAATTGTACTCTACATTCTTCTTCCTTCAAATCAAATAGAAATATTTTCAAAACCCTTATATTTTTTAATACTATACACTCATTATACTTCAAGCCAAACATAGCTTAGTTGAAATGAGATTAACAACTTATAATGATTTTTTTAAAAACAAAGATGTTTATGAAGTTCAAATTCTAAATATCTTTTTATTTATATTTTTCCTAAAGCAAAAACATCTATCAATTGCAAGTGAAAACAATTAAAAACTTATTTATGCTTTCTGGAACTTTAACAGTGAAATAAAATAAAAATTATGATTTATATAATGAATTCATCACACAAGCCACACCTAACAAAACATTTATGCCCATATGGATGTTATTGAAAAGAACAAATTAACCATATAAATAATTAATCATAATCATGATTCTAAGCAATAGGATTTATAGTTTTAATATTATTGCATTTTAATTTCATAGAACATCTGTATGTGCATAACAACTTGTTACAGAATGTATTTGTTATGATTTACACTTTCTTGATGCACAACAATACAATTTTACAGGAGTATCAAAGCATGAATGATTGTTATCAATGTCTGACCATATATAGCTTAGATTGAGTTGATAGATAATGTTAAATCAAGAATCAAAGTTGCACCCCTTTATTTAAGCACAACTTGAGCTCCGTAATCACATCCATTGCTGAATACAAAGAACAGATTACATGAATCACACAATATTATAGTAAAATTAGGCATGTGAAGATCACAATAGACTGACCTTGCGAGCAGCAAGCTTGTACTTCTTAGTTTCCAAGTGAGCTAGTCCTGCAGCACATCGTAATTTTGCAATAGTAATGGGATCCAATGAATCAGGTGTTTGCTCAGCTTTAGAAACATAATATGAAACGTGTGCGAACTCGCCCAATTCAATACTAGTAAGTATCGCATTTAAACACATTTGAATTACATGTTTTGAAGTAGTACAATAGTCACGAGTTCGAACATAATTCTTAAATGCTTCACCAATCTGACCATGAGCATAATAGAAATCTCCAAAATCAGTGTAGCCCATTCTGATGCTTTCCTTAATCAAATTTGTCTGAGCAAAAAATTGTTGACAACAAAGATAAGAAGCTATTTTCTATTGGTTTTAGAGCCATTGAACAAGATCATCATTAAATCCAACTATTACAAACATAAAAAATAGATGACACCTGCATATATTATACAAGGAATTTAGTATATAAAGAAAAAAGATGCCTTCATAAGGTTAGTTCATGCTAAAGTTTACCATAAAGTCTGCCAGCATGCGATCGTTAGCAAGGTAGGGATTTGTCCATTTCAAAAACTTGACAACAGGCATGTAAAGGAAAATTTTGAATTGCTAGGAAAGAATTGAAAAAAAAAATTCTTCAATGGTATCCTTTATGCAAAGAGATAATTTTATAATTCTCCCATAATACGTAAATTATGCCATATTGTACCTGCACATATCATACTATGTGAGAGCAAGCATATTGTATTTAAAAATTTGTTAAAAATTCAACTAGCAAAGTGATGTTTTCGCAATACATTTACATGTATGAAGGAACAATAGACGACACATAAAACTGATGCTCAGGCACATCCTGCTTATGACTCACAACAAATAATTTAAGCAAGATCAATAACTTTCCACTTATTTCACTTCCTAAATTGCACAACCACTTAATAGGACAATATCCAAGTAGAAACATAAAAATCTCCACCCAATTAATGTCCTATAGTAGTTTTTGGATCCAAGGCTACCAAATTTGGAAATAAATATTTAAAAATATATTCTCTTATATGGAGTAATTTTTTACTACATCTGAAACAAGCTGCTTTCTTAACTTCTCATTACCTCTTTCCTCAAGCCTAAGAACTATGCAGCCATTATAAGCTATTATTTATGGCATCCTGAAGATTCCAACAACAAAATTATTAGCTGAACAATCAAGGATTCAATCCGATACAACAAAATAGGGTAATTCAGATTGGCAAAAAAGAATTAAGTGCTAATTTTTAGAAGTATGTCTTGATTGTTCTTAAACCAATCAATGGTCAAGAAAAGTGGTATTTCTTGCAAAGTAATGAACCTCTGAGACATTTGAAGGCGCTACTACCAGCATCTTGATTATTCAAAATCTTTTTTTTTTTTTTTCAAATCTTCCCCTTTCTTCAACTTGCTAACTTATGCATTTAAAGCTTCATTACTTCAGGCAAATAATTTGGAAATAGCAACAACACAATATCCTTTCTCACAGAGCGTGACCAGCAATTGCAGGTTTCCCTAAGTGCCCTTTCAAAAATGCAACGTAAAGAGAAGAGCAAACCAGTCAAGTACTAAGAAAAATGTTCAAAACCATCAAACTATAAAATAACAATCAACATCAACAGCAATCAATTATAATTTCTATAATGAATTTCAGAGCGGGTAGAATAAACACTTAAGAAAGCAAATAAATTCAAACTGAAAAAGTGGAACACTAACCCTGTAACCATTGAGCTCGTTCTCAAGCTTCTCCTTTCGCTGCTCAGCGCGGCGGTCAATAGCGTAAGCCCACGACTGATCAAATTCGTAGTGCGGGCCTAGTCTTCCGTCGATCTTCTGCACCACCTGCCGGTAGAGACGCGAGTCCTCACCCTTCCTGATATCGTCATAGGCCATGCGAAGGGCTTCCTGCTGCATGCTCTGGTTCTCGCACTGCTCCGCTATGAAGAGAAGCCTCAGGACCTTCGTCCTTCCACTATATAGCGCCACATATGCCTCGATGTCCATCTGTTCGCCGCTCATCGCAGATTTTCGGCCGCTCCTTGGTTGGAGCAGCTCCTCCTTGAGTTCTTCGATGCCGTTTGGCATCGTGGTCTCGTCGCTCATCGGCGTCGGAGCTGCCTCGTCGTCGGCTTCCATCTATTTTGGGTCCGCGTATTTCCTCCGCCCTCTCTCGCTCCACGAAAATCAGAATTACAGTCGCCGCCGCAGCGTCGATGGTGTACCATGGAGAAAATCTGGGAGAATGGGCCGGTCTGGGCTAGAAATTTCAAGGTTGTTATAAGCGTGAGGCCAGTGAATAATTTCTCTAAGCCGAGGGGCTGGGGCCGTACTTCCTTTCTCAGAGAGCTGGTCCACCTGGGCTAATATATAGTCGAGATCCAGTACTAGTGACCTGGGCTGGCATAAAAGGCTGCACTCTTGCCTATCCTAACTCATTGCCAAAGGGTTAACTTTAGAATTTTAAGAGCAGTACTGTGTAACATTATTATTATTTTTGCAATATTAAGCTCCTGTGATCATATATTGTATGTATTAAAAAGAAAAAAGAAAAAAGAATTGCTTAATTAATCCGATTGAATTAGAATAGATTTATCTTCTAAAAGCATAATCTTGTAAATGGTTTAAAATTAAATTGAAGGATTGCTCATACTTTTTCTTATTATGAGTTTGATTCTTCTTATGCATAGTATTTACAAGTTTTAAATTTTTTAATAAGCTTCTACAATTTTTTTAATTATTCTTACCTCTATAAATGATTATACACTAAGTAAATTTTATGAAACTTGAAATTCACAAATAATATATATAACAATAAATCTTTATCCAATTACGTGGGGTTCATTACATGCATCATTTTTGTCAATTATATTTTATTAAGAGATAAATTCTCATTTAAATTTAATTAAAAAAAATCATTTTTAATACTTTTCAACTAAGTCCTTTTTAGGTCTACCTCTACCTTTCTACTTTCCTAGTAGGGTCATTAGAAAGACGATAATTGTGATGGCCGAAGATGGCGAGTGGTGGCCGGTGGGGGTTACGAGCATTTAGGTAGCGATAATTGCAATGAATGTTCAGTGTATTTAAAACTCATCGATGTGGACCTCCAAAAGGAAACACCGCCATGCGGGGGTTGCCTGGTGGGTTTGTCTTGGGAAGGATGGAAGAAAGTTGGGAGGGCTCTCACACAAAAGTTCTCGGCTTGAGGGAGCTTAGGATAAGAGCAAAAACAAAAGTCCTTTACATGAAGCCCTAACACCTCTATATATAATCCTAGCCCTTTGATGAACAACCAAGATCATATTTAGGGTTAATTAGGAGGGAATTGAAGTTCCTTGGTCGTGGTTTGGGTCAATGGCTCATTAGGAAGCATTTAAATGCATTAAAAGGGTTGAATTTGACTTAAATAAGTCAAATTTGACCATGTAGTGCTAGGGTTGACCCAATCAACATGGTCAATTAGACTTAAGTGGGTGAGGGGTTGGGTTAAAGATGGATTGGAATGGGTTTGAAATCAAATTAGGCTCATTTGGGGTACTTGGATCAACCTAGGTTGACATGGTCAACCAGGTTGACCTAGGGCATGGGTCTGGGCTCAATAGACTAGGCTTGACCCTCTGAACCCAAGGGAGGTGGGAGATTGAGCCAAGAAGGCTTTGGAACTGATTTGAATTTAAATGAAAGGGATTTGGGTCAATTAGGTCAACCCAGGTTAACCTGGTCAATCAGGCTAACCCAAGGCCTGAGTCTAGGCTCCATAGATTAGGCTAGGCCCACTAAACTCAATGGTATAGGTCTTGGGGTCTGGCTTGGTCAATTTGACCAAGTCTACCCCCCTTGACTTAGGGTTGGGTGAAAATAAGGTCAACAAACAAACCCCCAATAGGGGCGACAAAATAACTAGTGAATTGCTCGCATTGGCGTTGATCGAATGTAGTAAAGGAAGTGAGATAAAGAACACATGGATGATCATCAAAGAAAGGAAGGAGGGGGGTCCTCTACTTGCCTTACCCTATAGTAAGGGCAAAATAGAGAAGAAAACAAAGGTAAAGGGGTGTCTCACATTCATATAACTATATCAAAATAGTGAATGTGAATAACTCGATGTTCACATGACCATATGAAAACACTAAAACAAAGAGCATAGGGTAAAGTAAACCGACTACCTGCATAACTATATCGAAATAGCAGAATAAAAGATGGAAGGGTCCCGCATTCACCTTACCATATCGAAAACAGTAAGTGGGGCGACTCAATACACTACAGGAAATTCAGACATTACCAGCGGTTTTTTCTGACGGTTATTATAAGCTTTTCGACGGTTTTGTAATAAATCGGTGGCTTTTCGGCGGTTCAAAAACCACCGATAAAAATCGTGTATGAAATAGTTTCCGGTGGTTTTACTCACCGGCGGCTTTCCGACGGCCCATACCGTCGGTTATTTCCGGCGGTCGTAATGTTGGTGACCGCCGGTTATTTACCAGCGACATATCGGCTGTCAAAACCGCCGGTAAAAGATCGTAGGAAAGCCGTCGGTAAATCACTAACCCAATTCGTTAGCCTTAATATTATAAATTCTATTTATTTCTCCGTAGCTCCAAAGCAAATTTAACCCAGCAAAATTGGTATGTTTTTTTATACTTGATGATGAACAAACTCTAGAATTTAATTTTGAAGGTTTGAATAATAAAATTTATAAATAGGACCTTATTCCAACTACTAACGAGTCAAGCAAAACATACAATAGGCAAACTCACACTATGTTATGAATTAGATTTAAATATATCATTGGGATAAAATACAAAATAGTAATTATTTTATTTATTTAGTTTGTGCCCATTAGATCTATTTAAATCTTTTAATATATAATGATTGCTCACGATTCTTAAAAATTTGATAAGATCTTTGGTGATAAAGTGAACATCGATGTTGACTTATCATATCTTATAATTTTGAGTGGTTACACTATTCCAAAGTGCATGGTTGTTGAACTGCCCGTAATAATTAGTAAAATTTTTGGGCTTCTATGTTAGAAGGTTCATTTGTTTGTTCTTTAAATTGTGTGCCATTTGCATTGAAAAGCATATCTTTATTTCTCCAAATATGTTCTTTATCTATTGATGCAAAGCTTGTAGAAGCATTGCATTAAGATTCGATACATGGATCTCACTATCCATGCATTGTCCAGAATAAAAAATTTGATTGGAATCCTTTACATTAAATCAAGCTTAACCTCATGAGGCATAAGTTATGTTTAATTTTTATGTTTAGAGCATAAATATCCTGAATCTTGTAGAAGCATTGCATTAAGATTCATTTAAATTTAACCAAAAATCCAAAAACAAAATTTCACTTAATTATAACATGAAGTTTTTAAACTTAATGGATCACTAAAATCTAACAAAAAAACAAATATTTCACCCAAAAAAGGGTCATTAAAATCCAACAAATGAAATATTTGTAAACCAATGAAAGATATCTAAAATCGAACCTAAAACATAAAGATTTCTCAAAACCATATTTATAATCTAAATTGAAATATATATTAAAAATTTTAAACCCTAATATTATGAATGATACCTAAACCTTAGAAAACACCTAAAACACGTAAAACACGCTTAGGTTCCTTTTGATATATGAAGAATCACAAACAACTTGAAGGGGAATTAATTTGGAGGAGTGTTGGTATAAGAATATAAACACATTTATCATTTCTATTCTATTTCTTTAAATATAAAATTAAAAAAACAAACCAAAAAATGCGAACCTACGGTTATGGTTCGGACGTCGGTTTCGCGCACGAGTGGGGGCGAGATCTTCGGCCGTGCTTTGATGCCGGAGTGGGGGCGAGATTTCGGCCAGAGGGAGCTTGTCGGAAGCTGGATTCCTGCGCAGAAGGCGCGCTCGATCGCGAGAGGGCGGAGGTGTGAGACCCTTAACTTTTTAAGTTATTTTTGGAATTTGATGAGGTTCGTCCAGTACGAACTGAGTTCGTCCGGAATGAACAGTTAGAATGTTAACTTCATTTGTACGAATCATTTGGACGAATTGAACGAATTCAAAACAGAGCCGATCGCCCAGGGAAAAAAATAATTATCGTCCGTACTATTTGCGAACATAGGAGATCGTCCCTATACGAAAATCAATTATCATCTGTACGATTGTTGTCTGAATGCGGTACAGAGCCGATCGTCCCAGGTCGAATGACAAATATCATCCCGTACGATCAAAAATATCTCTTTCGTTATTTAAATCCGTCCTTTTGATCGGCTTAGAGAGAAAATGAGAAGGAGAGAGAAAGAGAAAGAGAAAGAGGAAGAAATCGGGTTTTGGGCTATTTCGGTCCATTTTCGTTCGTCGATGCAGTTGAGAAAGTTGTTCGACCCGTGGTAAGGCACATTAGGCCTATCTCAATTTTCAAATGTAAAAGTTTCTGACGAAACTTTCAATTAAAATTTTATATTCGTTAGTACCGCGTAACTTTTTATATGTCATAGAGACTATAATTCTGCACATTCTAAATATTTTCTGGAAATTTTTCAAAGGGTATTTTGAAATCTGAGGGGTTTTCATTGAATAGAAAATTATCAGGATGTTGAAAAATAGTGCTACAGTACAATCAAAGTCTTAAAATATTGTTTTACAATTTCCCTGATAATTTGATAATTTTTTAAAACTGTATTTTTTCCTAGTTAATTTTTTTATTGTCTACCGTTATACAAGTTGTGATATTTTGACACATGCTTAATTAATGTGAAAATGTTATAATGTGATGATTTATGTGCTCATGTGACAAATATTAATGTGCTCATTGATTAAATAATATCTGTTGGGAGT
Source organism: Dendrobium nobile (assembly GCA_022539455.1). NCBI lineage: Eukaryota > Viridiplantae > Streptophyta > Magnoliopsida > Asparagales > Orchidaceae > Dendrobium > Dendrobium nobile. Next base: position 30,270,263 of record CM039730.1, read on the forward strand.
TATAAGGGGCTATAATCTGATAAGATTTTGTATGTGTAAGGGAATTTCTGGGAGGCATAAAGGGCCAAAATCCTTTGAGATTATGTCTGTGTCAAAAAATAAAGGGAGGCATAAGGGGTCAGAATCCGTTGAGATTCTGTCTGTGTTAGAAAATTTCTGGGAAGCATAAGGGGCCAGAATTCTTTGAGATTCTTTCTGGGTCCGGGAATCTGATCTGAATAACTCTGTATATCTAATATGTTCTATTGTTTTAAGCACAAAGGGAGTCATAAGGGGCTAGAATCCTTTGAGATTCTGTCTGGGTCTGGGAATTTGATATGAATAACTTTGTATATCTGATATGTTCTTGTGTTGTAAGCACAAAGGGAGTCATAAGGGGCCAGAATTCGTTGAGATTTTATCTGGGTCCAAGAATCTGATCTGAATAACTCTGTGATATGAATTTCCATTTACTCAATTATTTTGTATGACTATCTATTTTTTAATTCATTTATTATAAACGAATATCTAAATTTTGAATAATTATCTAAATTCTATATGATTATTTATTATTTAATTCATCTGTTTTATACGAATATCTGAATTCTAAATAGTTATCTGAATTATATACGATTATCTGAATCATAGAACATATACTATGTATTTATGTTGTATAATATTTAGTTCAGTGAATTATTTTAAACTGTAATTAACTACTTTTAAATCTTCAGTAACATGATTGAATTAAAAGAGTATTTGGGAATTTAGATTGGCTTATGTGACTTGCTGAGCTGTTAGCTCACTGTGGTTTTATTCATGGTTTTTAGGATCTGGTAAAAGGAAAGAGGTTATGGACTAGCTGTTCAGGATCTGATCTGAAGTTATAGGTATTTTGTTATTTTAATTTTTATACAGTCATGGCTAGTTTACTTTTTTAGTTCTGTAATGTTTATCTGTAGCCATGTACTATAATATATATGATGATTTTGATGAATGAAAGAAATTTTGTGGATGAGTTTTCCAAGTATTTAAATGCTTTAGTAGCTCTTTGATTCAGCATTATTTAAATGAATATTGACAAAAAAAATTTAAAACAATTCCAAAACTAGATCTTGGGGTTAATCTGTCACGACTCAACACGATAGGACCTATCCTGATCGAGTTAGGTTGTGACAGGAGGAGACGGGGGTGACTGTCTATAAGGAGAGAGAAGAGGATGCGAGGAAATGAAATGGAAGGCTCGGGATGGCTAAATTTAGGACAGTTTTTGGCGGCTTTCTGACAGTTCTGACCGCCGAAAACAATTCACTTAAAACCGGCAGTTCAAGCAGCCGGTAACGTGCCGGTAAGAAATATTATCGGCAGGCTAACCGACGGTTATTTGACCACCACTAATTCTGGCGGCAGTTAATTAAATAAGCGCCGACTGACTGGGTAATTGGGGATTAATTTCATAGAAAATTGGGTGAAACTTCAAAAATTTAGATCTCTCAATCCACTAGACCAAATTAGATGTTCTTAGACTCATTGGAAAGATCTCAAAGAGATCTACAAAAGCCCTATGGTCCCAGGCCCTAATTGCATTTGTGTAGAGTTTAATTTCACTTTGAATATTATGCCTATTATTATATGTTCCTATTAATTAGAAGTCACCAGGGCTTAGGACTTTGGGAGAGTGAATTTGAGCATATCCCTGACATGTCCAAATTTTTCCTCCCCTGTTTGAAGTGTTTAAGGGCATTTTCATACTAATTTTGATTTAAGGGTCATGGTTAGACCCTTAAATTTAAATTGGAATCATGATCTATCCAATGAGAATTAGAGATTAACTTTGAGTGTGATGATGATGTTTAGCATAAAGAGTTTAGGGCTAGTGATTTTGCCCCAATCCGACCCTAGGATAGCTCCCTAGGATTTTCTAATTTAGATAACACATTTAGATAATTCCCAAAATTCAATAATTCTTTAAAAGTCCAAAATTTTCTAATTTGATTAATAAAATGCTTAACCAACCTCTTAAAATCAGTAACTAATTTTTTTTAATATTAATCTATCCTTTAATTTTAACCAACTAAATTAACCTAATCAACCCCGATTACTACTAGATAACCCAAGCCTATGAGGCTATTAGCTTAGCCCCAATGGAGGTGAAATAAATTTCACGGTCTCAGTGTGAAACAAAGATAGTAATTATTTAACCTTTAAAATATATTTAAATAAAATTTTAATATATTAATATTTAAATTCTAACCTAAATCTCCCCTTAAGCCTTAACAAATTCAAAACATTAGATAATTCTAACTAATTACCCAACTTAGGATCACCCCAGCTACACGACTTTCTACACACACTTTAGATGGTTTACTAGTACGACCGACTCTAGATTTAGGCTAAGCCGGTGTTTACTTTTCCGCTATGTGTCAGATTTTTGTGGTTTTATTACATGTTGTGGATGATTGTTCTTGTTGTGTATGCTTACTTTTATATCACTCTGTGGATGATTGATGTATTTGGCGACTAGATTATCCTTAGGATAAGAATGATCTGGATGTTCACTGAGTTTTTTGCTGGTGGACACACTCATGCAAGACAATAAAAAGGGGGCTAAATAAAAATTAATAATAAATATGCTTGCTACAAGTGCTTCAGCTGTTAAGTTCTGAAGTAATAAAAAGAGCATGGACAGTGTATTTATTTATTTTTCTATACATATATAATTGCTTGGGAATATTTTTTATTTATTAAATGCTTAGGATAACCCTACAGGAGAGTTTAGAATTTTATTTCATATTATATGTAATTTGTGCAAAAGTTAAGTATTGTGAAAGTGGAGTTTCGAGTTGGGATACATAGATCCAAAGGTTGGGTTCCAAAGAGAAAAGTACACCCCTTAGGGGGACAACCCTTTTCTATTTGGAGATCCAAATTTGGATCACCTTTTTCTTACCCAAAGAGGAAAGAGTAACTTTCCCCTTAAAGGAAGAGCCCTCTTTTCCATTTGGGTAGCCTACTACGAAGAATCCAAGGAGCCCGAAGGAGGAGAGGACTGAAGAATTGAAGATAAAAAGTATCTCACTCAAAATTACTTGTGTCTTTATTAAGATTAGAATCTGGGTATTTGCGAGTGGTGCCCGACCACTTTACTTTCTCCAGACCCTAATTTATAATAAGTAAGGCAATTTGCCTATAGACATTTATTAATCAATTTATTTATATTTGATGTGTTGATATGATTGTCTTTAGGATTATCTCTTTTTTTTTTAGTTTTTTAGCGTTTGTGTGCCGCTTTTATTTTCTTCTGTATACATGAGACTCGTAAAAGTATGAAAAATTTTATACTCATAATCAAAAAGTTTAAAATTTAAAGAGTTAAATAATATAGAAATATAACTAATCTAGAAAATTAGTCAGGACTGTCCGGGGTCGCATGCATATTTTTGCATTTCTTCTCTCATTGTTTTAGACCCTTCCCCACCTGTGGGTAGAGTCCGGATAATCTTACATATTAGGATGAGGTGCCGGACCTAGGGAAGCCCGGTCTTCTAAAAAAACTATTTTTAAGCATTTTTTAACTTTCAAGCATATATGATTTGAAGTTGTCAACTAGCATGCATTGCATTAGAAAGATATTTAAAGAAGTCAAAATTTTAATTGCATTAGTCTTTAGCATTTTTTTTCACCTAACATAAGTCAAAGGGGCCAATTAGGAAAATATCTAGATGTTGGTCATAGCTCTCCAAAACCTTAAAGAAAACGTCCATACCACTCTTTCATAAAAAGATTGAATTCATCTATTTTAAATTGATTAGGTGATTAGCTTGCTCCCCAATCTAGGGCGTGGTAAGTCTATATATTGCACTGCATTAGTTAGGTTCGAACAACTGTGGTCTAGTGTCCAAAATTAGAATTAGGATATGGGACAAATATTTGATTATAAGACCCCAACCTCTGGGAATATAATTCCAAATTTCTAGTAAAATGTTCAACTTTAATTAAATCTCCCTTCAGTAAAAAATGTAAAGCCCAACATTTATATTACGTTTAAGACACTTCCAAATTGTTCTGAAATCTCAAAGTGTCCTCTACTACTCTTTCTTTGAATCCGTTAATAAATGCTCCAACTTGGTCCAATCCCACTTGAAATTCCAAAAATTCATCTCCTTTTGTAGCACTCCTAAAAAATCTTTAACAAAATTTCGCCACTATTTTAATCGAGAGTTTTTGTAGGGGACTTTATCTCTCTACGATGTAATTAACTACGAGGGCTTACACTCATAAGCATTATTTTTTAAAATTGATCTTTAAAATTCACTTGATATTTCTTTTGATAAATCTATTTCAAAATGATCGTCATCATCATATTCTTATAGTGGCTAACGGATGATACTCTCTTTCTCCAAAGAGATTTATCGTATGTGAACATCAATCTGAATATGAAATTAATGATCCCTTTTTCTCTTAATTATCTTAGTTCAATTTTAGATTAAACCTCATTTTGACCCTCTCGGGGTCATATGCAGTTCTCCTTTAAATCAGACTACGATAGCTAAGAGAAGATATATAATTATGAGTCTGAACTCGTTAGAAGATTTTATCTCTCCCTTTCGAGGCGGTATATGATCACTAATGGTCTGTTTGACTTTAGAATTGAAATATAAACTTAATTTCCTAGAAGAAATTGTTAAAACTTAAATTAGTGTTCTTTGGAAAATTTTAATCAACGACGATCGCTATCGTCATGCCCGAATAATTACCAAATAGTGATGTCCCCTCCCTTAAGGGAGATATATCATTTGTCTATAAAATTTTCGGGCATGAGATTAACGATAGTCTACTTAAAATACCATAATTAGAAATCAGATCGAACTCCATTTTGATCTTCTGAGGTCATATGTGGTTTTATCTAGGATCTAGTTATGATATTCAATGTAGGATTTGTAATCTTAGATTTAAACGCCTTTATAGAGGTTTATTTTCACTTCACGAACTGGTATGACTCTCATAATGGGATATTTTGTCTAAAGATTCAAATTCAAAGTTGATTTTAAAATTTCCAAATAAAACTAAGTTAAAAAAAAACCCCGCTTTCAAAATTCCACCAACAACGGAAAGAGATACACCATCAACGAAGTGTGAGAGGGAAGATCTCATTTCGAGTGAGTAATAACTGAAGTAGCGAGGGGACTATCACAACCCAACCTGAACAGGATAAGTCCTATCACATTGAGGTGTGACAGGCAAATCCCAAGATCTAGTTTTGGAATTATTTTAGATTTTTTTTACTAATATTTAATAAAATAAAATACATACTATAGAGCTAGTAAAATATCTAAATACTGAAAATAAACTTATTCACTAATTTTCTTTTATTTCATCAAAATAAATATATACACTACAATATATGACTATAGGCAAGATCTATAAAATTGAAAATTAAACTAGTCATGATTGTGCAAAAATCAAAATAATAAAATACCTATGACCTCAAATCTGATCATAAACTGCTAGTTCATAACCTCTTTGCCCTTCACAGATCTTAAAAATCAGAAGTAAAACCACAGTGAGTTATAACAACTCAACAAACCACATAAATCAATCTAAATTTTTAAATATTTTTTATCAAATATTTTGCTGAAAATTTAAAAGTAGTTAATTACAGTTTAACATACTTTTTTTTAAATATTGTGATTGGGTGTTATCATTTACTAATTCACATGATGCAATAATATAACGATTAATAGTTATAAGAAGTTATTACCGTATTAACGGCAGAGAGTGACGATTCTGTTTACTGAGTCAATAGTTACTAATTAATGATTATTGACTGCTAAAAATATTGTGATAGTCATGACTTCTTATTTGTTTAAGTGTGACCACTAAAATATATGTTATAGATTCATTATTACTGTACGGCTTTCTTGATATTGTTGATTTACTTTCATTGTACATATTTATTATTACTGTATTGCTTTATTATTACTGTCGCCAATTTTATTGATGACACTATACTGATATTATTATTAATACAAATATCAATATTATTTGATACTATTATTAATTCACTGTACTAATATTAAGCATGTGATATGATAAGTACATGATATACCAAGCATATGATTAAGATATTGATTCGATACTTATATAGAATAATTACTAGATATCATATACACATCATTATAAGGTTTTATTATATTGGTATAATTTCGACAGTATTTACCCATGCTTAAATTTTATGGCTTTATATGATTTTTTTATTAATTGATAGTACTGATATGATGATCACTTTATCGATTTAACACTGGTATTAGTTTATTGATTCATCCACTATATTATTTTTCTAGCTTCTATATAGTACTATTTTATTATTTACATATTCTATTGTAAGCTACTACATATGAGTTTTATTATTTTTGTACTAATTTTTGATCATATTATTTTATTATTATGAATTGACTGATGACATGCATACTACTTCTTTATCGTATTTTGAATTCATTATATATGATTTAAATGATTTCAAATCAGGAAAGAGATTCATGAGTGTGAGACTGATCAGGATTCCACAAGTTCTATTTTTTATTTTAGATATTCTTTTATACTCAAGAATGGAATGACATATTATGATTATATGATTCATGAATATTGCATATGATTTATTTTTGGATCAATGAATATAGATGTGTATTAATGTTTTGAATTATAAAATTTATTTTTCTTGTTTATTATTGATAGATAAAACTAGATAGCTTTGATTGTAGTATAATAAAAGATAAAAGAAAAAAATCTTCTAAATTAGATTCTGATGCCTTACAAAAACTTTGTTACATTTTATTATGTGAAATAAAGTTCATATAAAATTCGTGTTTATTTACTTTATTTGTATTATTATTTAAATCTTTGAATAATTGCAATGTTATTATTACTCTGCTCTGCACAGTGAGTGATTATATTAAATTTAATAATTTTGAAAAATGTTTAATAAAAATATTTAAAAATTAAGATTGATATTTGCTAAGCTAATTTTTATCATTGTGATTTTGCATTTTATTTTTAGGGCATGGGAAAGATAAAGAGCATGTTGAATAGCAATTTAAGGAATATGATCTAAGTATGTATGTATTTATTTTTTTTGCTTTTACACAGTCTTATTACTCTACATAATAGAACATATTCGGTCTGTGGGTCTTATCAAGTTGGGTTGTGACACAAGATGCGTCAACGAGTAGGAGTGACGACTCTTACATGATAGCCATCTAACACCTAACAGTTGATACTGATACAAGATACAAGAAAGCACCATGTAACTAGCTCGATGTCCTTCTTTGTTATTCATAATTGTATCAATATTGCATGCATTTACATAAGAGCATATTAGTTGATTGATAAATAAAACTGATTAAATTAGTATTGAGACTGATATAATATGACACATCATGTGACAGTGACACTGATAGATGTTGATAGACATATTGATGCAACATATTAATATGACATCATGATATGTTATACTCATACATGATATAATGATTGATAAAAAATTTGATAATATAACCATCGTTATGAATATAACTGATAGAAAATTAAGGTTTGTTTTACTGTACAACTCATGTTATTGGTTGATAGATTTTTTATTGATTTTCTTATAGATTGATGTACATTTTTTGCTTAGTGAGATAATCTGATTTCACTATTCTACTTGTGATTGATATTGATTGCATAGATTGGTTACTATTCATGTGATAGAAGAATAATTGATATTAATTTGAATTAGGCTTACATATTAATTCTTTTGTCTTGCATTGACTGTAGTGTAGGTTTTGCTTATCTACTGAGCTTTGTAAGCTCATTATGTGATTTTGATTCCAGGTTTAAGAAAGAGTTAGAATTCTGCAGAGTGAGGTTGATCAAAGTTTCCAAGTTTTTTTTTTATGCATTTTCTTTTATTCTTTTGTACTCAGGAGCTGAAAGATAAATCAATGTATTGAATGATTTCCTGGCCATTGTGAATCGCATTTTGAAAGAATGAATATATAATTACGTTTGATGTATATGATTTGTAGTGGATTTCATTGAAATTATTAATTAATGGATAATTAATGGCTATGGTTGATAATTAAGAAGATTGAAACGATACAATCTTCTAATTTAAATTCTGGGATGTTATAGAGCCAATCCTTCAAAATCATGTCGATCAAATATCAACACATTTCAATTCTTTAAGATCTTCATATTGTTCTAAAATTTATAAACTTGAGTTGAATTATTAGTAAGAGAATTTAATTATAATTACTAACTTAATGATGATTAAGTTTATTTCAATGAAAATTAATTGAAAAAAAAAAATTTAATTAATTATATGATATTTTGAATTTTGATTATAAATTTATTGAAGATTTAAGTTAAATTTACTTACTATCAAAAGAATGAAGCTTAAGCTCACTATAAATTCACCTAATTTATCTTTTGATCTGCCTAAGTCATAAGCTAAAATAATGCAAACATACATTTACTTAAAGTGGGGTCAAAATATCTCATTTGCTTAGGATTAAGCGTTTAAATGGCTTAGGTCGGGCTTTAGCCCCAACCAAACAATCCTTTAATAATCTATAAGAGAAGCTCATCAAAATATAAGTGGAAAACTTAGCTTGAAGACAAGACAACATATATGCTGCAAGAATTACACATATTTGTGCAGCTGATCGATAATAAACTAGGAGTGCTACGCTGGACAGCTTCTCCTTCTTTTCCACAACTAAAACTCTTAGACATGAAGAAATTTTACTTAGAGAAATCCATAATGCCCACTCTCACGCTTTTGAGAGCATTATATTAATCTATGCTTGTGGGAGCAGTTGAAGATGGAAACCATCTGGGAATCCCAATCCTGGAGTCCTTATTAGGTTCCCTCCTCTGATAGCCTTCCACCTGAACACATTACAATCCCATGCAAGTTAATTTACTTTCTAATTGATTTGCATTAGAAATAACTATCTGTTTAAGGAGGCATCTCGAGAAAACAAAATCAGTAGGAGGTTTGCTATGATGCACGGACACGGATGCATCGACATAGGCGCGACACGACATGGACATAGGACACGGCTTTTTCAAAAAATGTAGGACACGGGTACGGCGCGGAGGTTTTCTTTGTCATGTTAGGATGAGTTTTTTTGACTTCATGGGGCGACTTTCTTATTGCTTCTTAAAGAAGCTTTTTAGTACAAAAATTTTAATTTTTATATTAAAAATTTGCTTTAAGAAGCAGTAAGAAAGCTTTCCCAAACAAAGCCTAAGAGAGGGTCTAAAAAATGTTAAGAAAATAATAGAGGGCTTATGTGCTAATCAAATCTAACCATAATTTTCCATATTAATTATCAGAAACTAATTACCTGTACTTAGTAACCAAGCAATGGAGGAAGACAGCCATTTGCAGCTTGCTGAAGTCGGACCCAACACAGAACCTCATCCCTCCACCAAAAACCATAAAATGTTTTGTTCCACCACTAAGCTCAGGTTTATCCTAAAATTAACACAAATTACAGTCTAATTAGAATTTAATTTCGAGTCAAATTAGCTTCATTTCAATTTATTTTCGTCTCAGCTTCAAATTTTTTTCCCAAACTTATTCAAAATTGACTCAATGATATAAGTCCTAATGAAAATCATAAAATGACAAATTTTAATTGATAATTTCAAACCTTCCATCTCCAGGGATTGAAGGTTAGTGGATCCTTATATATCTCAGGGTTCAAATGAACAGCCGGTGGACAGACCATTACCCCCCAGCCTGCTGGAATTGTATATCCTGCATCCATTATAATAAGAACAGTAGTAATGTTAGCTACCATTAAGGTGTTTATTCGATATATTTTCTTTATAGTCTATATTATGTTATATACCATTTATTTGAATGTCTTTCAGAGTTTTTCTGAAAATTCCAGGAATTATGTTTGCCAGTCTCAAGGTTTCGTTGATAACCTGCATAATTGCCCAGACGCAGAATATAAATTAAGAATTTCCAAGTTAAAAAGCCATAAATGTTCTTTTTAAAGATGAATTAGATAGGAGTATAGTAGAGTAAAGTTTCGTTTGGGACAGCTTTTGTACTGCTTTTTAAAACAACTTTCTAATACTAAAAAGATGTTTTAGAAAGCAAGAAGAAAGCCGTTCCAAATGAAGTCTAAGGTTTCATTTGAGACAAATTTTTAAAGCAACTTCTAATACAAAAATTTTTTAAATTAAAAAAATTTTGTAATAAAATGCTGCTTTAGAAAGCAATAAGAAAACTTTCGTTTGGAACTGCTTTCTTACTACTTTATCAAGTGATTTCTTAATAATATAAAATTTTTATACTAGAAAGTTGTTTTATAAAACAGTAAGAAAGCTGTTCCAAATTAAGCCTAAGTTACATAAGAAGATGGTATCATTTTTTTTATTATGTATTATATAAAATTACTACTGAAAATTTGTTGATTTGAAACGTGGAAGAAGAAGCTCTCGAGAGTTAAGGGGATTTGATGCCTTACTAATTATTTATGAGTTGGTTTCAATAGCAGCTATTATTTAGATATCTAGAGTACTTGTTTGTCATTTATAGAGGAGATTCGTGGCTTCCTGCATCTTGCATATATTTTCTTTCGCTCAGAACAATTAGAAATATTATCAAATTATGCACAGTTCATAAGAAATTAAGGCGTTACATGTGACAAGAGGTTCTCTTAGCTTACTTGAAATGTGAAGCTCATAGATTTATATTCCTTCCACGTGATTCCGGAATCTGGGTTCTCTCTGTTCATAATAATCCCAGCATGCTCTTCCTGTAATTTACAAGTTCCTTGATATCATTTGGTAGTAAACCTTTTTGTATGGTTTGCAAGAAACAACTAAATGTCATAAAAATATGAAGCTTTTCTATATATATATATACCTTTAGCTTTTCAAGCACTTTAGGATGATCGGTAAGAAATTTGACGGCAAGGGTAAGAGCAAGGGAGGTGGTCTCAAAGCTGCCAAAAAGGAGTAAAAACATTAGATCCAGAGCTATAGTCACTGTTAAAACTGGCTTTTCTCCATTGAGCTCTTCAACTATACAGTCGAAGAAATCCTTGCACTCTTTTGTTGGTGATTTCATCCTCTCTGCTAGAATTCTTTTCAGCACTTTCATTGCTTTTTTACGTCCCTGAAATGTAAGCAGCTGATTCATTACACAAACAACTATGAACGTTGAACATGATCTGCTGTTGAATTATTTTATAATGAAAAAGAGTAAAAATCATATGAGAATAGGGGTGTCAATTTTAGTTCACGGTTCGTGTTCGGGGCAAATCCGGAATTGAACCGACACTCTTTGGGTCAATCAAAACCCGACCCGTTCAGGGTTTAAAGAGTTGATTTTTCAGACCCGAACCCGACCCACCAAGTGAGTCTCCTTCGTTGATGTTCGACTTCGTTGTTCGCTCCTTGGACGATGTTCTCTTCCCGTCGGATTGGAAGTTAGAACATTTTTATCGGAAGCAACGACGGGAGTTTGCTCGCTATGAAGAACATTCTCCGTTTCGTGCGCTTCTCTGGCCAAATCCTATATATACGCCGATCAGGTTCAAAACTGGGTCATTCTCTGTTTTCTGGGTCAACCCGAACCTGACCCGGAATTCGAAACGGGTCAAAAATCAGGAATCGAACCCGACACATTTCTGGTTCGGTGTTGACCCCAACCCGAAATTTTTGTATCGGGTACAAGTCAAATTTTCAGGTCATTTCCAATGTTGTCACGCCTATATGAGAAGAGGGTTCAATGCTTATTTATTTATTTGGTAATGCTTCACCCACTTTTGAATGGAAAAAAACTATGTAAGAATGTCCTGAGGAAATTTTGATCGGGATGACATTAAAATCATTTGAGAAATTTGTGTTATAACATGCCTGCAAACTCTTATGATACGCAGTTCCTGGAACCTTCACAGGAACGGAGGACCATAATCCAGTTATGAAAGCAGCAAAATTGCTCCTCAAATCCTCTGATTCACTGGAAGCATCATATCCAATCAACTTCTTAGTAGTGAGGTCAAATATCATCTACATTGATAATAAAACAAATTATTAGAATCAGAAATATAATCGTATATTTACTTAAAATTTGATAGATTATTTGTTGAAATTAAGGTTTTGTTTGGGACGATTTTTTTGTTGCTTCTTAAAACAATTTTTTAAAATTTTTGTACTAGAAACTTGCTTTAAGAAGCAGAAAGAAAGCCGTCCCAAACGAAGTCTAACATACAGCTGAGATCATATCTTTGAGATCAATGCTTGACTGTCGAGACCATAAGCCGAGTCTGTCACGAGACATCTTCTCCGTATCTTGAAGCATAGCCACTTTAAGGTTGTCAGGGCCAAAAAACCTAAGAACCAAAGTCTTCAGGTATTTGTACATGTGACAATCCAGTTCACCAACGTTTTCTTTTCCCAATATCTCTTTGAATGTGTCAGGATAAGAGCTCGTAAACAGTTTTCCCTCTTGCTGGAATATCAAGTGGTTCAGCTCCGGGTCGGTCGAAATCACAAGGGGTCGGCCGACTAAGCTGGTCTTGAACACTGGTCCATATCTATATAAGCCGGTTCACCGGAGGAGGAAAAGATTAGGTATTTCACATACAATTTTATGTTTAAAGGAATACAATTTTATTTCAAATAAATTTTTAGGCAGTGAAATTTTTTGTAACAGATGCTTCTCTTATAGATAAAAATTCAAATCATTTTCATTAAGAAAAAAAATATTTTAGAACCTCATATAAGTAGACGATAGAATAAACCATTTTTAGATCTAATATGATTTGAGATAATAAATAAATAATTTGTATTGCATTTATTTTAAAATAGATTCAATAATTTTAAAGTCTATCGTGATAAAAATTAGATTAGCATTTTTTTTTTCATAACTATAAAACATTATTTATACTGATAAGATAAAAAAAAGACTATTGTATTATTTTAATGACTATTGTATTATTGCTTTAAGAATATATGTGTTCTAATGCGTAAGGAGCTCCTCATATAACGGTTATTTTCAAATGAATAAAGTTTCATTAACATTTCAGCGAAATATTTCATAAATACTTATCTTGAATTACAATCTTATCACCTGCACGTGCTTCTAATTATGTATAATTAACTGGACATAATAGAAAGCGCTTTCCCAAGGGAGTAGGGACAATGCACTTACTACTTTTTACGCTTCATTGGAGACAAACTTTCTTAAGTTTTGTTTGGGATGACGTTCTTATTGCTTCTTAAAGCAACATTTTAGTTCAAATTTTTTACTAAAAAGTTACTTCAAGAAAAAATAAGAAAGCCGTCCCAAACAAAACTTTATTGTATTCTAGAGCAGTTTTCTAGTACAAAAATTTCTTGAACTAAATTTTTTTACTAAAAAACTATTCTAGAAAGCAATAATAAAGCTATCTCAAATAAAGTCTTAATTTAGAAGATCTAGTTCTAAGTAAAGCCACATCTTAATGACAAATTTATAAATTGAGCTCCAATCTTTAAAAGAAAAAAACTTTAGATCTGAGTATTCTAATAAATAAAATTTGAACATAATAAATTTCAAAATTACTAAATTTATTTTGAAATTCATGTAATATATGATTATTCAATTAAATTAAATTTATTAAAAATAATTCTATTTATTCTAAAAATAAAAAAAAAAACCAACAAAATATGACAAGAACAAAACAAAATTCAGTAAAAAAATATACATATATCATGACAAACATGTAAAAAAAAAAAAAAAGAAGAAGCAAACATTAGTGTAGTAAAATGCAGAGCAATGCACCTACCTCTCCATCCTTTCTTTGACAAATGGAGAGATATCGAAGGTCGCATTTGGAGAGAAGAACTGGATGGTTTCTCCTAGAAGAGGCCAGCCCATGGAACCAGGAGGGAGATTTCCTTTGTAGCTTGGGTTCCTCCATCTCTGACACCACCGTATCAGAAAGATGATGATCAAACCACATAAGGCCATGGCGTAAGTATTCATATTTATATGCCCTGCAAGTCAAAACCTGCAAACTTAGTATTTGGGAAAGAAGAGGAAGGAAGAGTTAGACACTAATGCACATGGAAATGGCAGAAATAAGGAGAGAAGCAGGAAGAGAGATCCAGGGACTCAATTATATGGTGAAGGGAGAACTATATGGTGAAGGGAGCTGACTTGAAGGAGTTTAAATAGGGAAACTTGCACTACTGAAATTTTAAAACATACCTCCTTTTTTAATATAATGTATTTTTAAAACTTTAATTTATAAAGAGTCATTATTCTTCTTCAAACCGTCAGGGTAGTCAAGAGAGATTATTACGTATGGAGTTTGGACATAGAGAACTATTCGATTTTGTGACTGTGAATAATAAAAATGCAGTTGCTATTCACCACTGTGCTTTTACTGTTCATCACTGTACTTTTACTATTCACAACCACGAAACCGAACGATTCTCTTTGACCGGACTCCGAGTAATAATCTATCGGGTAACCACAGAACATTTTTCAAATTGAAATTGTTATTTTTAGGGGATTTTGATTTTATATGCATCGTATTATTTAAAATTGAAGAAATATGTTGACATGGAGAGATTGAGATGGGGGAGAGAGAGAGAGACAGGGGGAGCAGAGAGAGAGAGAGAGAGACATGTGAGAGAGATGGGAGATATTTTTTTTTTCACATGAGACTGAACACTGAAGCTAAACAATTTTTAGTATAAAAATTAAAATTTTTGTACGAAAATGCTGCTTTAAGAATCAATAAGAAATCCGTCCACTACAGGAAATTCATAAATTTCCGACAGTTCGGACCAGCGGTTATCATGATCTTTCCGGCGATTTTGTAAAAAACCGGCAGCTTTACGGCGCTTAAAAATCCGCCGGTAAAAACCGCGTAGGAAACCTTTTCCGGCAGTTTGTTTCCAACGGTTTTACGCACCGGCGGTTTACCGGCAGACCTTATCGCTGGTAGTTTTTCTGTTGATTATAATGCCGGTGACCGCCGGTTATTTATCGACGACATGCCGACTATTTAACTACCGGTTTGGTCGGATTTTTTCGGGTGAAACCGCCAAAATATCGTTGGTAATGCACCGGCGGTGCCACCGCCGGTGTATTGCCGGAAACCGTTGGTAAGCTGTTGAAAACTACCGGGGGTAATAGTAATCTTCTGACGGCTGATATTAGCCGTACGGTATCGAGGTTTCCGATATAAATCTGAGGGAATTAAATTGTCCGTTGGATTAGTTTTCTTGAGAAGACCAATGAAGTCATTGAAACAATCACGATGAATATTATATTCAATTTTAATACTTAGCATCCTCAATGAAATTGATAATTCCGATTGAGTTTTGCAATAGTCCCAAATTGATTTTTGAGCTGCATGTAGTAACTCAAAGAATTTTTTAGTTTCTGCTTTTTGGTGGCTCGTTGAGCTGGGGGAGATAGAGAGACAGGTGGAGGGGGCAGAGAGAGAGAGAGAGAGAGAGAGAGAGAGAGAGAGAGAGAGGTGAGAGAGATGGGAGATTTTTTTTTTTCACATGGGATTGAACATTGAAGCTCGAAGAAGTCAAAAGTACGCTTCTAGTTCTCGCTTGCACCACGCTGAGAGATACCTGGTACCCACCGATTCCCTTCCATTTCACATGCACATTTAGGCTTCATTTTTGACGACTTTCTTACTTTTTCTTGAAGCCTATAAAAATTATTATTTTTTTTTTGCAAAAAAGTTAATTTAAGAATCAATAATAAAGCCGTCCCAAATGAAGCCTTAAGCAGAAGGTGATTTTTTTAACAAGAGCGTATATTAACCCTAAATTAGGATAAGGAGTTCGTTGAATTATATTACGAAGTCGTATTTTGTGAAGAAAATATTAAAATATTTGATTATTTTTGCACAAAATCAAAAAAATCACAAGCGCTTAGGGGTGCAAACGAGTAGAGTCGAGCTTGAGCCAGAGGGTGTTCGAGTTGAGCTAGGTTACCAAATACCGAGCTCAAGCTCGACACGTTTCATGAAACGAGTCGACTTGAGCGGCTCGTTGAGCTCTTACTCTCACGGTAAAATAGGGAAATCCCGCTCTCATTTTCGCTTGGGCGCTCTCTCGATGAAGCCTGTTCTAGCTCTCATGACCAAGCCCGCTGCCGTGACCCGCTCTCGCGGTGAAGGTGAAACTCGCTGCCATGACCCGCTCTCGCGGTGAAGGTGAAACTCGCTGCCATGACCCGCTCTCATGGTAATCCCCACTCTTGCTCCTGCTCTCGCTCTCACGACGAAGCTCACTACCACGACCGGCTCTCGCGGCGAAGGCAAAGCCCGCAGCCACGACTCGCGGCCCGCTCTTGATGAGCTACATGATGAGCTATCTAGTCGAGCAGCCGATTGTTCGAGCTCGAGCTCAACTCATCAAGCTCGTTAACAAGTCGAGCCCAAGCCAGCTTGCGAGTAGGCTTGACTCGGTTGCACCCCTACAACCGCTCAATTACATGGCTAAGAGAGAGAGAGCGGCGGGAGACAGAGAGAGATTGAGATGGGGGAGATAGAGAGAGATAGGGGGTGGAGAGAGAGAGATGGGTGAGAGAGATGGGATATATTATTTTTTATATAATATTAAACTTATTTTTTTATATAGTATTATTCAAATATTATTTTTATATAATTTTATTTAAATATAAGTTAAATATTAGTATTTTAGTTATTAAACAATTCATTCACAAAAAAAAATATAATTATTTTAAAATAAATAAAATTTAAGTTTTAATTAAAAAAATATCTCCCATCTCTCTCACCTCTCTCTCTCTCTCTCTCTCTCTCTCTCTCTCTCTCCTCCACATGTCTCTCTATCTCCCCATCTCAATCTCTCTCATGTCCTCTCTATCCACCCCCTCTCTCTCTCTCTCTTAGCCATGCAATTGAGCGGTTGTGAATTTTTTTTATTTTGTGCAAAAATAATCAAATATTTTAATATTTTCTTCACAAAATTTGATTTCTTCATATAATTCAACGAACTCCCTGTCCTAATTTAAGGTTAATATAAGCTCTTGTTAAAAAAATCTCATGCTGCTTATGGCTTCATTTGGGACAGCTTTATTATTGCTTCTTAAATTAACTTTTTTGTTAAAAATTTAAATTTTTATAGGCTTTAAGAAACAGTAAGACAGTCGTCACAAACGAAGCCTAAATGTTCATGGGAAACGGAAGGGAATCGGTGGGTACTAGGTAGTTCTCAGCGTGGTGCAAACGAGAACTAGAAGCATACGTTTGGCTTCTTCGAGCTTCAATGTTCAATCCCATGTGAAAAAAAAAATATCTCTCATCTCTCTCACCTCTCTCTCTCTCTCTCTCTCTCTCCCTCTCTCTCCCCCCTCTCTCTCTCTCTCTCTCTCTCTCTCTCTCTCTCTCTCTCTTTCTCTCTTTCTCTCTCTCTCTCCTCCCCCTGTCTCTCTATCTCCCCCATCTCAATCTCTCTGTCCTCTCTATCTACTCCCCCCTCTCTCTCTCTCTCTTAGCCATGCAATTGAGCGGTTGTGAATTTTTTGATTTTGTGCAAAAATAAACAAATATTTTACTATTTTCTTCACAAAATTTGATTTCTTCATATAATTCAATGAACTCCTTGTCCTAATTTAAGGTTAATATATGCTCTTATTAAAAAAATCTCATGCTGCTTAAGGCTTCATTTGGGACAGCTTTCTTATTGCTTCTTAAAGTAACTTTTTTGTTAAAAAATTTAATTTTTATAGGCTTTAAGAAACAGTAAGAAAGTTGTCACAAACAAAGCCTAAATGTATGTGGGAAAAGGAAGGGAATCGGTGGGTACCAGGTAGCTCTCAGCGTGGTGCAAGCGAGAACTAGTAGCGTACTTTTGGCTTCTTCGAGCTTCAGTGTTCAGTCCCATGTGAAAAAAATAATATCTCCCATCTCTCTCACCTCTCTCTCTCTCTCTCTCTCTCTCTCTCTCTCTCTCTCTCTCTCTCTCCTCGCCCTGTCTCTCTATCTCCCCCATCTCAATCTCTCTCCTTTCCTCTCTATCTACCCCCTCTCTCTCTTAGCCATACAATTGAACGATTGTAAATTTTTTTATTTTGTGCAAAAATTATCAAATATTTTGATATTTTCTTCACAAAATTCAATTTCATCATATAATTCAACAAACTCCTTGTCCTAATTTATGTTTAATATATGCTCTTGTTAAAAAAATCTCCTTTGTAGGACCAACTGCTTAAGGCTTTGTTTGGGACCACTATAGAAAATTCATGAATTTTTGGTGATTATGTAACCGCCGGTGCTAACTGCGGTTAGACCACCGGTGCTAACTACGGTTAGACCGCCAGTGTTTATTGGCAGTTATTTAATTGAGCTCCGTCAGAATTAGCGGCGATCAAATAATTGCCAGTTAGTCTGCCGGCATTAATTCTTACCGGCGGTTTAAATCGCCAGTATTAGTGATTTTGTTCTGGCGGTCAGAACCACCGGAACATCGCTTGAGAAAGCCCTAAAATTAGCCGTCCCAAGCCTTCTATTTCATTTGCTCGCATCGTCCTCTCTCTCTCTCTCCCTTCCGACAGTAGCCCCCGTTTCCTCCGCCCTCTCGCGATCGAGAAGCTCCCTCCGGCCGCCGACAAGCCCCCTTCGGCTGAATATCTGGCCCCCACTCTGGCATCAAAGCAAGGCCGAAGATCTCGCCCCCACTCCTGCTCAAAGCCGGCATTCGAGTCCCGTTGGTTGGGTTTTTTTTTTAATTAATCATTTGTTCTTTCATACTCATAGGTTAGGATTTTGTAATATGATTTATTATAATTTAACTCATTATGATTGTCATATTGATAAGGATAAAAGAGCTATGACCATGTGTAATTGTATGAGAAACTTAATTCATATGCGTGATAATTGTTTGATCCATTACTTTCTTCATTTATTATCTTCTTGTAATAATTTTTTCATTCATCATAGGGCATGGCTTTCTTGATACAACTTTATGTAGAATATGATTTTTAATATTAATCCATAGAATGGCTATAATAATCAACACATAATTTTTCTTAGTATTTGTAAAATCATTTTGACAATCAATAGCATATTATTTTGTTTTTGAAATATTAAATAAGTTAATTATAGAGAGATGTTGCTAAGGTGGAAGGGGTAGTGTAGGGTAGATTGAGTGTGGAGTTTGGTTTAGGTATTAGGGCTAGGGTTAGAGCTAGATTGGCAATAATGTTTTTTCATAGTCATAGGTTTAATCAATCATTTGTTCTTTCATACTCCTAATCATTTGTTCTTTCAAATATGGGTATTTTGCTCCTATGATTTGTTCTTTCATAATCAAAGGTTGGGTCAATGGTAGACACCTTCTCACTTTCTTCTTAATCCTCGTCCGTCCCCTTTTGAGATGGCTTACATAAAAAAGCTCTGTGGAAGATTGGTAATGCATCTACTTCTACTCTAATCTTATTTATTCTTTAATATTATTTAGCTACTCTCCACCTTATTTAACTATTTCTTAACTATAAAATGAAAATAAAATCCATTTCATCTCTTCATAAGCCAACTACCTTAGTGATAATATATATACAATTACATTGTATTGGACTAAGGCACTTTTCCCTACTACATATGCCTCATAGTGCAACATGTCTCTTTTTGATCCGCATAATATCATCTCATATGACATCCTACCCCATAGGTATCCAAAAAAGTACATCCTAAGCTTTTACCATGAGAATCATTTTAACGAAGACAACATTGTGCTTCTCATAGTTAAGAAGGATGCCATCTTCAAAGAAGCACAACCTAAGATTTCATGAATCATTTTTGTTAATGCACTTCATTCAATTAGTTTTCAATGTCTATGTTCCCGAGACTCTTACCCCCATCAAAGTACCTTTCAAATAGCCTGCTACTTCTTGTCATTCTCGTGAACTAAGTGTCATTTATAAATACTTAAAGATTCAACTCAGTCACTAAAGTAAACTTGGCAATCTTAAAGGTCATGTTAGTTCCACCAATATTGAATATGATTAGGGCATGATAAAATAATAGTTGACATGGTTGTGAGACCTACAATGCTTTATTGTGAGACCTACAATTCATTCCAATTCAAGTAAAGTACACTTGTTTGAATGTATAGCATGTACACTTGTTCATGGTGCATATCTTTTAATAATTAATTTCATAACTATGTAGGGGGAGTTTGGTTCAACGTCCAAATGACTATCCAAGAAGAGAGATATTGGATTTATAACAGATTGTTACCAGTGCAAAGAGGATTGACAGATAAATTTATGCAAGGAGTTGAGACTTTCATTCAAGTTATATCTTAACTGCCTTCCTTTAAGTCTGATAAAATGTTCAGATGTCCATGTTCGAAGCATAAAAATCAAGCATTCCTCATGCCCGATGATGTGAAGTTTGATTTATATCATAGGGGATTTCTTCTGGACTATTGGATTTGGACTTCACATGATGAGTACGAGCCATACAGAGATACTCATGTTGGTTCATCCACAGCTTTTGAAACATTTGATGAAGATCAAATGACTAGATCATATGAAGAACTTATTTTTGATGTAACAGATCCTATTTTAAGGGCTAGTATGGAAGAGCCACCAAATGCAGAAACTAAAAAATTTTTTTGAGTTACTACATGCAGCTCAAAAGCCAATTTGGGACTATTGCAAAACTCATTCGGAATTGTCAATATAATATTCCTCGTGATTGTTTCAATGACTCCATTGGTCTTCTCAAAAAAACTAATCCAACGAACAATTTAATTCAATCAAATTTATATCGGAAACCTTGATACCGTATGGCTAATATTAGCCGTCGGAAGTACTATTACCACAGGTAGCTTTCAGCGGCTTACTGGCGGTTTCCGGCAATACACCGGCGGTGGCGTTGCTGGTGCATTACCAATGATATTTTGGCGGTTTCACGCAAAAAAATTGGACCAAACCGATAGTTAAATAGTCGGTATGTCGCTGGTAAATAATCGGCGGTCACCGACATTATGATCGCCGGAAAACTACCAGCGATAAGGTCCGCCGGTAAATCACCGGTGTAAAACTGTCGGAAACAAACCGCCAAAAAAGGTTTCCTACGCAGTTTTCACCGGCGGATTTTAACCGCCGTAAAGCCGCCGGTTTTTTACAAAATCACCAGAAAGCTTATGATAACCGCTGGACCGGATCATTGAAAATTTATGAATTTCCTGTAGTGGACGGCTTTCTTATTGATTCTTAAAGCAACATTTTCTACAAAAATTTTAATTTTTATACTAAAAATTGCTCTAAGAAATAATAAGAAAGTCATCCTAATCGAAGCCTACATACGCGTGGAAAATAGAAGGGAATCGTTGGGTACCAGGTAGCTCTTAGCATGGTGCAAGCGAGAACTAGAAGCGTACTTTTGGCTTCTTCAAGCTTCAGTGTTCAGTCTCATGTGAAAAAAAAATATCTCCCATCTCTCTCACCTGTCTCTCTCTCTCTCTCTCTCCTCCTCTGTCTCTCTATCTCCCCCATCTCAATCTCTCCATGTCCTCTCTATCTACCCCACCCCCTCCACCCCATCCCCCACCCCCGATTTTGTGCAAAAATAATCAAATATTTTGATATTTTCTTCACAAAATTCGATTTTGTCATATAATTCAACAAGTTCCTTGTCCTAATTTAAGGTTAATATACGCTCTTGTTAAAAAAATCTTCGTTATAGGACCAGCTGCTTAAGGCTTTGTTTGGGACAGCTTTCTTATTGATTCTTAAAGCAGCATTTTCGTACAAAAATTTTACTTTTTATACTTAAAAAGTTGTTTTAAGAAACAATAAGAAAGTCATCCCAAACGAAGCCTAAATGAGCGTGGGAAATGGAAGGGAATCGATGGGTACCATGTAGCTCTCAGCGTGGTGCAAGCGGGAACTAGAAGCGTACTTTTGGCTTCTTCGGGCTTCAGTGTTTAGTCCCATGTGACTCCACCACAAGAAGCAAACCTTTCATTTAGCTTCGATTAAAGCCTTGATAAGCACTTTAGTTAACCTTACTTCATCAAGGAATAGAATTGTCTTTTGTACTTAAACTTACAAAACATGATTACTGGAGACCCGTACAAAGTAGGCAAACTAAGGTAACTCACAATCGCCGGCAGTGGCAAGAACAGGCACTTGGGACTAATAAGGCGTTAGCATAATCAGTGCGAATCTCCCAACATGTGGCCAATTCATCCACAACAGTAGAAAGCTCCAGCTCGGAACCCAAGTCACAAGCCAAGACGAAATATCCAGGTAAAGAGAACCCTTATGCTAAGCCTTCTATACTTAAGTGCTTTCATTGTTTCCATCCCGGTCACAAATCGAATGAATGTCCCCAAAGACAACAAGCACACTATGCAAAAGGAGAAGAAGGCAGTGAGCTCATAGATGCGATGCTAGATGGGGTTGCTGAAATTGAAGATTTAGTAGCTAACGATGGGGAGCTGTTGGTTTACATCCTGGAGAAATTATTATTGGCTCCCAGACAGAACATTCAATCGCAGCGACACGCTCTCTTCCGGACACGGTGAACCATAAACGATAAAGTATGTGACCTCCTAGTCGACAGTGGTTGCACCGAAAATGTGATCTCTCATTTAGTGGTTCAGAGTTTGCAATTGAAAACGTCCAAGAATCCTAATCCGTACAAGATAACATGGGTCAAGAAGGGCATGGAGATTGGTGTTACTGACTCATGCCGAGTTACTTTTTCCATCAGGAAGCATTATGTCTGCGAGGTGGTGTGCAATGTTTTGGAGATGGATGTCTATCACCTCATATTGGGAAGGCCTTAGCAATTTGACATGGGAGCTGTCTACGATTGCCGAGCTAATGTTTACTCCTTCGAGTGGAAGGGTCGATGGCTTTGCTTACTCCCCAATTCCCATAAAAGCAAACCCCAGCCAGTCGAACCAGTAAAGCAGCCCGTAATGCACCTAGTCTCGGGGTCTACCTTACTTCATTGCTGGCGGGAGCCTGCACCCTTATTTTCTCTATTGCTAACAGAACACAATCCCGATTATTCTGCATAGTGATCTTTAGCAACTCCTTTAACAATTTCAAGAACTTACATCGAAAGAGTTGCCGGTGGGGCTGCCTCCACTGTGCGACATTCAACATCACATAGACCTTGTTCCGGGAGCGAGCCTGCCAAACTTGTTGCATTACTGGCTTAACCAGAAGGAGAAAGAAATTCTCCAAGAATTGATTGACAAGCTGATAGAAAAAGACTTGATACAAGTAAGCATGAGTCCATGCGCCATACCGGCATTGCTTGTCCCAAAGAAGGACGGGAGTTGGCGGATGTGTGTAGACAGTCGGGCCATTAATAAAATCACCGTAAATTATAGATTTCCTATACCTCGCATTGAATAATTGTTGGGTCACTTATCCGGATCTTCCATCTTCTCAAAGTTGGATTTGCGCAGTGGGTACCATCTGATTCGTATACGTCCTGGGGACGAGTGGAAGACGTCATTCAAGACGCCTCAGGGTCTATATGAATGGAAAGTCAGCCATTTGGGCTTTGCAATGTGCCCTCCACCTTCATGAGAATGATGAATGAAATAATTGAAGCCATTCTTAGGGAAGTTTTGTATAGTTTATTTCGACGACATACTGGTCTTCAGCACCTCTTGGCAACTTCATTTGACTCACCTAAAAATATTATTTGAAGTCCTAAAACAACAGTAGTTGTTTATCAATCTTCCCAAATGTGAACTTGGAGTCTCCAACGTGTGCTTCCTTGGATTCATAGTTTCCTAATCAGGCATTCAGATGGACCCTCGAAAGACAGCAGCCATCGCAGATTGGCCTACCCCGCAGTCATTCTTTGATGTACGAAGCTTTCACGGCTTGTCGAATTTCTATCGCAAGTTTGTTAAAAACTTCAGTCTTATTATGGCACCAGTGACGGATTGTCTCAAATCCAAGAGTTTTGTATGGACTGAAGCTCAACAAAATAGTTTTGATGAAATTAAGAGGGTCCTAAGTTCAGCCCAGTCCTAGCCTTGCCTAATTTTGATAGACAGTTCACGGTCAATACAGATGCGTCATCACTTGGGATAGGTGTCGTTCTTTCACAATTTGATAAACCTATAGCCTTTTTTTAGTGAGAAGCTGTGCCCGGCTAGCCAAAAGTGGACCACTTACGAACAGGAATTTTATGCCATTATTTGCGCCTTGAAGTAGTGGAAACAGTATCTCCTTCACCAAGAGTTCATACTCTGTAGTGATAATAAGGCCCTCTCATACGTAAATAGTCAAAAGACAGTGAACCGTATGCATGCCTGGTGGTTGATGTTCTTATAATGATTCACTTTTACTATTAAGCACAAACCTGGTATCGCCAACCGTGTGGCTGATGCTCTCAGCCGAAAACATCTGCTGCTAGTGCAGCTACAAACTCAAATCACTGGGTTGGAATATTTAAAGGACCTTTATGTAGAAGATTCGGATTTTGGTGAAATTTGGAGATAGTGCCAATCACAGCAGCAGGTGGACGAATACTCTATTCGTCATGGCTATCTCTTTAAGCGGAACATGCTTTGCATTCCGGTTTCAACGTGGTGCCAGCAGTTAGTTCGAGAAATGCATGGACGAGCTCTTGCCGCACATGTTGGCCAGGACAACACACTTCGGCAACTTCAAGCAAGATTCTTTTGGCCCCGACTGTGACAAGATGTATTTCATTTTGTAAACAGTTGTCCAATCTGTCAGAATTATAAAGGGGGAGCTCAAAATACCTATCTCTACATGCCATTACCAGTTCCAGCTTCAATTTGGGAGGACCTCAGTTTAGATTTCATTTTGGGGCTGCCGAGGACCAAGCGAGGAAATGACTCCATTATGTTGGTCGTCGATAGATTTTAAAAAATGGCGCACTTTATATCTTGTAAGAAAACTTCTAATGCATTAAGCATTGCTCACTTATTTTTTGATGAAGTTGTTCGGCTGCACGGATTGTCGAGGAGCCTCACCTCAGACCGCGATGTCAAATTTATAATCCATTTCTTGCGCGAGCTTTGGAAGAGGTTGAGAACCGAACTATGCCTCAGTTCAGCATACCATCCTCAATTTGATGGTCAGACAGAGGTTGTCAACCACACTTTGGGTAGCATGCTGCGTTGTTTAGTCCAGGAACATCCGTGCCAATGGGAGGAGGTATTGAGTAAGGCATAATTCGCTTATAATTCCATGACGAACCGGTCCACAGGTAAAACTCCTTTTAGTGTTATTTATATTAAACCACCTAATATTGCTCTTGACATCTCCGTCCTACCGAAGTGCAAGTCGTCCTCTGCCACCACTTTTACCAATGACTACACGGAGATGTTAGCTGATGTTCGTCAACAAATTATCGACTCCAATCGACGCTATAAAGATGCAGTTGACGTGCACCGCAGGCAGCGTTTGTTCAAGGTCAGAGACCTGGTGATGGTACATTTACAACATGAATGATTTCCCGCTGGGACCTACTCCAAGCTCTCACGCCGCAAGATAGGACCCGTTCCCATCATAGCCAAAATCAATGACAACGCCTACATAGTAGCCTTACCTGCTGATTGCAATACCTCTCATACTTTTAATGTCTCTGACATTTGGGCATATACACCACCGAATGATGGCATTATACCAGTCAGCTATTCAGAGTCAAGCTCTTCTAAACCCGGGGAGGACCGATGTAGCTCATGTTAATGCCTAGTTCTATGGGGCATTTTAACCTCCATAACAAACTTAGGTGTTTTACCACTATCTTAGTTTCTATTTCCTACTTACTGTACTACCACCTTCCTTTATAGTTGCTTTAACTAATTTTAGTATTGGAAAATAGAGAGTAGGTTATATATAGGAGGACACAGAGGAATGTATGCAGTTTTAGCTTATTATCAATTATACAACACCGAAACTACATAGTTCTGTAGTTTCTTTTTATCTTCCTTGCTAATGATTTCTTCCAGGTCTTGTGTCCGATCCAGCAGCATTCTATCACACCCCTAATATGAGACAATGATGTTACCACCTAGTCTTCGGATTTATTGTTGGAAAGGTTAGCTACATAGTTTATATGCTTAAAAAAACAATTTTGTTCTTTTCATAAAATCATTCTAATTTCCATTTGAATAAATATTCGTTTTCTCTATAACGTCATGAGAATGTGAATGGGAGAAAGTTTTTATTATTATGTTATTCTCTGTGGTCGAAAAAGTGATTAATATTATTTTAAATTTATCTCATCAATATCAACTTAATACGTCTTCAAAAAATTATCTTGATCAGGTACGAATCTCGATGAAAAATCAAGTTGGAAACTTCCAAAATTAAAATTGAGACCATATGAACTCCGATTTAAGCAAACTTACAATCAAACTGAGCATCTTGGAAATACAAACCTAATAACATCAAAATCAACTCAATCCGAGTCCAAATTGATCCAAATTAAGTGTTTGAAGCACTGTTGGAGGGTTCAAATAAAAATTTGGATTACCAAACGGTTTCCAAACATGATGGGCTTATAGTTGAATCGAGCTGCTCGACGAGAAAAATCCAACGAGCCTAAAATCGCTAAATTCTAACATCACTAAGACATTCAAATGTCCATCAAATAGTCCATGATCAAGAGATTCAACATCAGCCGTCCATCTGACCACTCCCCCTTTACCCTTGATCTTTCACCTATATACGGACCATGTCACTCCAAAAATTTATAAATATACCCCTCATTTCTCTTGAAAAGGGACCCAAGCAAGAAAAGAAGAAGAGAAGGAAGAAGCTCCTTGTAGACCACCGCCAGAGTTTTGCTGGACCACCACCTGAGGCCCTCACCTTCGCCGGACCACCACTTGAGGCCCTCACCTTCGCCAGACCACTACTTGAGACTCTCACCTCCATCGAACCACCTCTTGAGGCCCTCACTTTTGCCGAACAACCACTTGAGGCCCTCGCCTTTGCCGGACCACCACCCGAGACCCTCACCTTTGCCAGACCACCACTTGAGGCCCTCGCCTTCTACGGACAACCACCAGATGCCCTGTGCTTTGCCAGACAACCACCTGACGCCATGTGCTCTACCAGGCCATCACCTGATGCCCATAGTTCTACTAGACCGCCACCTGAGGCCCAAAGTTATGCCGGACCATCATCTGACACTTGAATTTCTATCATATAGTTGATACTTGTATTCTGATAGCCCTTGCAAGTGAGTCAACCTATTGTACCCAACTCAAGTTCTAGTGGAATCATTTTCAACTGGGCTAGGCCCTGTGGTTTTTCCCTTTTTTCAAGGCTTTCCATGTAAAAATCTTATGTTCTTTATGTGTGAGGTGGATATCCATACAATGCTAAGACGTAGTATTCTAACTTTATCGCCACGTATATTCTAGCCCACAATAGTTTAACAATGTCTCTGAGAATGCCAGTCCCACTATCCTAAAAGCATCACTGTAATGGCCAACAGGCATAGTAATCATATCCTGGGAGCCTCCTGCTTCAATTCACATCAATCTCAAAATCAATCCCTGAATCAGGTACGCCAGACATCTACCTCTTTTTACCCTGGTGGCCGAAACCCTGCCGAAGAATGGACTTCATGACCATCCCTAGAAGATCGTATCAGAAAGATGGAGGAGTCTCAGAATGAGATCCTTCAACTCTTGCGAGAGATTCGAGGACCGGCACTAGCACCACAAGAAGATATTTTTATCCCTCGAGATCCACCAGTAGTCGAAGATGTTCTTCATGTCGAAGTTCCCCTCTTACCGCCAAGGATGCGCCCTCCAACACATCCCGAGAATGAGCTTGCTGACACGACAAGCTCTACCCATCCTTCGCGCGTAGGTCGCCAGCATCACATTCCTCTAAATGTCCCCAAGGACTTAGCCCAATAGCGCATTCTGAACTCCCCCGTAATACCCTACGGCATGAATTATGAAGACTAGTTTAAGAGGAGTTTCCCGTTGGTAATATAAGATAATCTCTTTGTCAATGAGACTTTCAGGAGTCGTCACCCTTGACTAAAGCCATCCTTCAACACCCCATCCCAGCAAGGTTCATGTGACAAGCTTTTGTGGTATCAGAGTAATAATTTTGGATTTGGATCATAAAATAGAGCTATAGGAATTGGTCTATAAGTCTAGTGGGGTAGTTTCAAGTCTGTTTGAGTGTTTATTATTTTTATTTTATGTGCATATGTGTTCAGTTGCATATTCTGTGTGATTATGGATCCATCAGACCCAGATATGATTGATGGACAGAGTGCTAGTCATGCAGCTCTTGTATATAGTTCTGCTCTAACAGTTGGTTCAAATGTAGTTTCATAATTTGCTACATTAATAGCCCAGATAATGGGTGAGGCACAGAGCAAAGTTTCTGTTGTTAAATCTGAATAGGTAGACAGACATCTACAAATGTTTATGAGATTGAAGCCTCCAAGATTTGAGGGTATTATTAAGCCCAGAGCAGTAGAGGACTAGTTGAGGAGGCTGGAAAAGATATTTGATAGTATGCAGTATCCTCCTGAGAGGAAGGTACCGTTAGTAGCCATTCTATTGGATGGCAAGGTAGAGTGCTGGTGGTTGGGCCAGCATGAGGAGAAATTTCAAGGAAGATTGAACTCTCTGATTACTTGGGAGGAGTTCTCTGAGGTGTTTAGAGCATGGTTTGTACCACCTTCTACACAACAGTAAATGCATGAGACTTTTCTGAGGTTGGTTCAGGGGAGCAAGATAGTTATGTAGTACGAGGCAGAGTTTATTGCTTTGGCTAGATATGCTCCACAATTGGTTAGCACTCCTGCAGAAAAGTGCTACAGGTTCTTAAGAGGACTTCAAGATAGCTTAAGACTACCTCTTGTGCCATTTCACATTTCTGATTTCACTGAGCTTGTGGAGAGAGCTCGTCTGATAGCGATGGACTGCTAGTAGGAAGATGTTTTGTGGTGAGACTTCTATTATTAGTTTTTTCTGGGAATAAGAGCAAATTTACACCTTGAGATTCTAGAAGAAGTGGACAGTCAATATGAGAGGAGAAAGAGAGGTGAGAGAAAAGAAAATTCAAATTTTTGACGACTTTGGACCATTTTCGTTCGTCAACGCAGTTGGGAAAGTTGTTCATCTCGAGGTAAAACACATTATGCCCATCTCAATTTTCAAAAATGTGAAAGTTTTGGCAAATATTTCTATTAAAATATTATATCCGTTAGCAAAAAATGGGGATAACTTTGTACCGATAAAACTTTCGCCGCGTAACTGTTTGTATGTTGTAGATATTATGATTATGCACATTTTGAATATTTTTTAGAAATTTTTCATTAGGGGTTTTGAAATTTATGGCTTTTTTAGTGAATAAAAAATTATTGGGATGTCGAAAAATAGTGTTGTAATAAAAGTCTTAAAAAATGATTTTACATAATCCTAGTAATTTACTAATTTTATAAAAATGTGCATTTTTGCCTAGTTGAATTTTTCTGTTATTTACCGTTATATAATACTTTGATCTTTTGATACATGCTCAGTTACTCTTTAATTGTTATTATGTGATTATATATGTGTAAATGTGATTAAATTATATCTGTTGGGAGCCATAAGGGGCCAGAATCCTTTGAGATTTTATTTATATTAGGAAATTTCTAAGAGTTATAAGGGGCCAGAATCCTTTGAGATTCTATTTGAGTTAGAGATATTTGATGTGTTCTAGTGCTATAAGCACAATTAAAAAGGGAGTCATAAGGGGTCAAAATCCTTTGAGATTGATCTGTCTGGGTCTGATAAATATGATATGATCTACTCGGTGATTTGAATGTCAATTTATTCATTTATTATATATTGTTACCTAAATCATAGAATAACTGCTATGCATTTATTATATTTTACAATTTTGTGATTCTCAATTCAATGATTTATTTAAATTACAATTAACTTCTTTTAATTATTCAGTAAAATATTAAAAATTTAGATTGATTTATGTGGCTTACTAAGCTGTTGTAGCTAACTGTGGTTTTACCTTTAATTTTCAGGATCTGGTAAGGGGAAGAGGTTGTGGACTAGCTGTTCAGAATCAAATCTGAGTTCATAGATATTTACCTATTTTAATTTTTGTACAGTCATGACTAGTTTAATTTTTAGTTCTGTAGCTCTTGCATATAACCATGTACTATAGTGTATATATTTATTTTGATGAATAAAAGAAATTTTATGGATGAGTTTTTAGTATTTGGATATTTTAGTAGCTCTGTGTTTCATCATTATTTCAATGAATATCGGCAGAAAATCTAAAATAATTCTAAAACTAGATCTTAGGGTTTGCTTGTCACAACTCAACACGATAAAACATGTCATGGTCGGGTTGGGTTATGACAGTTCAAACTACCGAGCATAAATTTATACGATAGAACATCTGACTCGTAAGAATATATCGATCACTATATAACCGTAATACACATCCAACGAGCCTCTGACACGCTCTTATGTTAAGTATTTCCAGCTACCCTCAAAGGGCAAGATCGAACATGGTTCTATTCACTCCCCGCCAGATCCATTTCAACGTTCATCAAATTAGCCAAAATATTTGTTAAATAATTTGTTGCCAATCGAAGGATGATCACAGACTCTTCCCACCTCTCAGGAATTTTCCATAACGAAAATGAGTCCCTCAAGGAGTACTTCCAAAGATTTTTTACT
Organism: Dendrobium nobile; assembly: GCA_022539455.1. Classification (NCBI taxonomy): domain Eukaryota; kingdom Viridiplantae; phylum Streptophyta; class Magnoliopsida; order Asparagales; family Orchidaceae; genus Dendrobium; species Dendrobium nobile. The sequence goes on from CM039730.1 coordinate 30,300,968, forward strand.
AAGGCCCAGTAATTTCCAAGGGTAGATCCTGAGTTATTTAGAGGTGTATTCCTCGGAGGGCTTCGCTCTGGCCTCTTCTACTCTGCACTCATGCGAGATACGGTCTATTCATATACAGATCTAACCCATTGAGTGGAGGCCCAAATATCTACCGACGAAACCATTAATGCTCATAGAAAATAATTTGAGCAAATAACTAGGAAGCATAAAAATACACCAGGAATAGAGAATCCATCCTCACAACGGAAGAAGCAAGGAAACTACAATCTTCCCTCTCGGCCCTTACAGCCGCGATGAGAGCCTCAGCAAGAAAAGGAGTACACTCCACTTAATACATCCCGAGCAAATATATTGATGGTCATCCGGGATCAGGAGAGCGTGAAGTGGCCACACCCTTTGAAGCCCAACATAGAAAACCAGGAGCAATATTGTTACTTCCACCGTAGTCATGGGCACACTACTGAAGTATGCAGTCAGCTCAAGGAAGAAATTGAGAGACTAATCCGACAATGATATCTCTGACAATTCATCTAAAATCCACCAGCCCAAGATGAGGTTGGTATGGCTGGGGGGCAAAATAAAAAATAAAAGCTATCGGTAAATAATCACCAAATAGTTGGTGAAATCAAAACCATCACTGGGGGCCCTTCAACGCCTAGTCAAGTTTTAATTGCGGTGAGCATGGAGCCACCAACGAAGAAGCTTCACACCGATCACTCCATCACTTTCAAGGAGTCTGATCTAGAAGGGATAAAAACCCCTCATCAAGATCCACTGGTGATTAGCACGGGAATTGGAGACCCGGGCTACAATGTTAAAAGGATCTTGGTTGATAATGAGAGCTCAGTATATGTCCTATTATACTCCACTTTTCTTAACATAGGCGTACCCATAGAGAAACGCCAACCTGCTGCCGGCCCGCTATACGGGTTTGACAATTGACCTATATGGGTAGAAGGAACCATCAGTCCCCGTTCGTACTTGGGGAATTCCCCTGATAAGTTGTGCATTCTATATAATTCGTTCTAGTAAAATTAGAATCAGCCTACAACGCAATCTTTGGAAGGCCACTCCAAATAATCTTTGGGGTTATTGCTTCAACTCTCCACTTAAAACTAAAGTTTTCTACCCCAGCGGGGATTGGAACAGTGCATGGAGATCAATAAATAATGCAATCATGCTATCTTAGGTAGGCACAACCACACTCATCAGTTACTCTAAGCATCGAGGACTTCGATCTCCAGAATTAAGATATCCCTCAAAGGGCTTCCCTTGTAGAAGATCTTACTTGTGTCTCTTTATCAGATGAGCACCCTTCAAGAATAATACAGATTAGATCACTTCTCTCAGATGAAGAGAAAAAGAAGTATGTAGATTTTCTACGTATAAACCAAGATGTATTTGCATGGAGTCCGGCTGATATGCCTTGAATTAATCCTAAAGTAATCATGCAATCTTTCAAGATCAACCCGGCATACAAGCCTGTGATCCAAAAGAATTGAAACATTACACCAGATTATAAGCTGACAATTGAGCAAGGGGTTGATAAGCTTTTAAACCCAAGATTTATAAGGGAAGTACACTATCCCGCTTGGTTAGCAAACATCGTTATAGTTCGAAAGACAAGAGGAGCTTAGAGAATGTGCGTGGACTATACTGATCTCAACAAAGCCTGCTCCAAGGACAGTTTTCTACTTCCATGTATTGACCAGTTGGTTGATGCCACCTCTAAACATCAGATGTTAAGCTTCATGGATGCTTACTTTAGATATAATCAAATACAAATGGATCCTGCTGATGAGGAGGCAGTAACTTTTCAAATAGATAAGGAGTTATGCTACTATATGGTAATGCCATTCAGGCTCAAGAATGCGGGGGCAACATATCAATGCCTAATGAATAAGGTTTTTAAGAACCTTGTCGGACACACTATGGAAGTATATGTGGAAGATATGCTAGTTAAAAGCCTCGAGAAATTCCAACATATCTTTGACTTGGAACAATGCTTCTGCCTCCTTCGATCTTATAACATGCGCCTCAACCCCTCCAAATATGCATTTAGAGTGGCCTCAGGAAAATTTATGTGGTTCATGATTACCCAACGAGGTTCTTATAAAATACCAATGCCTGATGAATAAGGTTTTTAAGAACCTTATCGGTCATGTTCTAAATCCATTCATTCGGGAATCGATCTCCCATTTGAATACTCATTTCTAGTGAAAAGGAATTGACTAATTATCTTGACCCAATCAATAGTTGACTCGGTAAATTGAACCCAAGTCTTGTCAAACTTGACCTATTTGGCTCAAATCACTCTATATAATCAAATAAATAACATAAAGCTCTTAACATATTTCATTTGATACCTTGATTACCCCTAAACCTATCACGAGTCAAGCTATAGTTGTTTTGACCAAGTCAACCCAAGATGGCTTGGTTAAGCCTCCTTTCATGCATGCAAATGCATTTAAAACTCAACACTTAGACATCAAATCCCCTCCAATGCCTCCCATCAAGTCTTTTGACATGTCATGTTTGCTGATTGGACCTATTGACTGGTCAAACTAGACACAAGTGGTCAAACGACCCATCATCATGGTCAAAACCCCTTTAAACTCTAAATACATTTCTTATAAGTCTAGGGATAGGCTTAGTCAGCAGAGAAGTGTTCCTCCTTGCCACCTCAGCACTTTGGTTGACTATTTGATTGGTCAAACAATCAAACCAAACTCTCAAATGAATCAAAGATGGTCCAAATCCCCTTTTGATCAATTCCACTCCATTTAAATTTGAATTTTGATTTAAATGATTATAGACTTAATTTAAGCTTAATCATTATGGATCAATCTTGATACTGCAGGATCGATTACAGCCATTGGATCAAGTCGTGTTTGAGCCGACGATTGAGGACTTCCGCCTGACCATTGCCGCTCGCATGGCTTAATCCCTTACTGCCGCGTGGAGAAGCACAGGCCCAGGTTAGCGCCGCCATTTGATCCGGCCTATTAAAACCCTAATTTAATTCAAAGACTATTTAGAACTTCAAAAAATCAGAAGAATTTTAATTCTTATCTAATTTTAGAGTTCTTGGGCTTATTTTTTTTAGTTTTTTATATAGTTTATTTTAAAATTATAATAAAATTATTTTTTTATTAATATTTAATTATTTATTTCAAAATAAATAAAATTTAATTCTATTTTTAAATCAAAATACATAAATTATTTTGAGCTAAAACTTGGCAGGGATGTTTTAGGGTCTAGTTTTAATCTTCCCTGATTTTTTCAAGGTCAATTGATGCAATATTACCTGAATTATGAATTTACAAAAATATTGGTCTTGACTTGACCTAGATTTTTGGGAATTCATAATTAACTCAATTAAAATCCATTTCAAGCATGTTAGAGATTTATGGAATCAGTGAAAGGAGTTCTTTCATTTAAAAATAGATTTAGGACCTAATTATAGTTGATTTGAGAGTGAATGACTATTCTTAGTCTAATCAACTTTATTGCATTTGCGCTTAAATTAAGTATAACCATGACCTTAAACTAAATGTTGAATTATTTATGAGTATCCTTTGCATCTCCCAATGATTCTAGTTTAATTTTATGCATCTATTTCTTTGTATTTAAATTTGTAAGTTTATAAGGTTTTATTTAACCTATGACTTCTATAATTTAATATAATCATTCCATAGGGCATTAGGGCACTTTTTATTGCTCATGATTGTTATGCTTTGGTGTGTTTGTAATTATTATCCAAGGATTAGTAGAACTTGATTGCTATCCGATAATTTAGTGACATTTAGGGATTTAAGGTGTGCCTTAGTCAACTTAGATCAATCTAGGATGAACTGCACACCATTCCTTTTGGGATGAAACTTAAACTTAGAAAACTAGTGTCATATACTCTTTAATTAAATATACCTTGATTTGACATTAGTCAACCTTCAAATAATTATTAGATTTAGCTGGCCCTTCTTTAAGGGTCTTAATTTTTAATAAATCCAATAAATAAAAAAAAATCCTTAAAAATTAAAAAATTAACTTCAATCAATCTTAAATTAAGTCTATAATCTTTTAAATTAAAATTCAAATTTAAATCCCATTAGTTTTTAATTAATCCCTAAAATACCCTTAAGTAACCCTTATTTAAGTAAACTCAATAAAATTCATTAAAAATCAAATAAAATTCAAATAATATAAAAAATATAAGATAAATACCATTAAAATCAAATAAATGTTAGAAACATATTAAATTCAATTTAAATAATTCTCTAATTTGATTTCATTAATAAACCATTTATTAATAATTAAATTTGTTAAAAATTCAATAAATGGTTAAAAATTATAAATATTACAATAAACTTCATAAAAAAAAATAAATTAAATTTTAATTCATTTAAACCAAATTAATTTGATAATTTGATTGATTAAGATAAATCTTAATCAATCAAATTTGATTATTAATTTATATTAAATGAGTTAAGATCTTTAATGCCTAAAGTTTGATTCCTTTTAGAGAGCTTTAGGTATTTTAACTTTAAAAGACCTTTCAATTCACTTAAATAATAAAATGATCTCCTATGTGTTGTGTACGACTCCTTTTAGGAAGGCACTAACATATTTAGATTTGGAGATCTTTAAATCCTTAATAATAAATTGACCTTATATGGTATACTCGACTCCTTTTGGAAGGTATGTCACATTGCTTTTTTAATGTCACTTTTCTCCTTCTCTAATAAAATTTTGGGGACTCTCAAATATACACCTGTCTTCCATATAAGATGGGTGTTCATTTTGAAAGTCCTAAAACTTATAAATTGATAACTTCCTGCACTTATGGAGTTATCAATCTATAAGCTCTTTAAAACTAAATCTATAACTCTAACCTCTAAAATTGGAATGATTAAAAAATTAAATATACTTCATTTAAACTTTAACTAAATTCCATTTTGCCTTTAATAATAAATCTTAATAATACATGTAATTCAAATATAAACTTTTATAGGACCTATCTAAGCCACACGATCTCTTTCACAAACTTAGATGCATGCTAGGACATCCAACTTTAGCCTAGGCTAAGCCGGTGGTTTGTTGTGGTTTAATTGCAGGCGTCTTGCCTAGAGGGCACCTATATTTATCTACTTACTTTTCTGCAAATTATAGCATGTATATTTATTTTTTATTAGTACACCAGAGTGCGGAGTGAATAAGTGAGGGCCATGTACTTTACCTTTATGTATTTACTTTCCTGCATTTATAACTGTTTACAACACACTCATAACATACATAATTACATAACTACTTTTATTTACATGATTTTATATTTCTATAAAGTAGAATGTTCTTAGGGATTGATGTACGTGTAAAGAGAAATGTAAAGTTTAATTTATTAGATCTCTTATATATAGATTGAGTTATAAAGTGTCTTGAGTCTGTAAAAAAAATTAAAAATGATTGCTTATATACATACAAGTGGGGCTCAAAAAAGTAATATCCTCCCTCAGGAGGATGTTCCTTTTTGGAATTCTATGGAATACTCAAAGCCTGAAGACCATAAGCAGTTATATTTGATTCCAGTTCTCTTATAGGATTAGAGTCCAAGTTTGTTGTCGGTGGAGCCTAGCTACCTTTATTTTACTGCAGACCTTGGTGTGTAACATGTAAATTCTATATAAATAAAATCCACTCTTTTATATTAATTTGTGATTTATGCATCATTAGCATACGAGTAGATTTTAGTTTTTATAAGCATATCTTATTGCATTTGATTCAATTTCTTGAACCATTCCTTGATTCCTAGGATATAACTATCTCAAATCTTAAATTTATTGGCAAATTATTGTGATTATGATTGTTAGCTAGCATCCCACTCTAGATAGTTGGTAAGCCCAAATTGTATACACCTCTCTCTGCACTTTCTTCAATCTAATCAACTCTAAACCTCCAACTCAATATTTAAAGTTTGTAATCTAAAGCCTGATAATAAAAATTTAAATTAGCACTTTAATTAAATTTGTATATAATTTTTAAATTAATTAATTTTCATTTCAATCGATAATATTCTGTTATGAGATATAATTAACTATAGAGGCTTGCCCCAATAGGGAGTCTTGATCCCAGAATAATCTAAACCCTATCTTAATTTTCTTTTTAAGGTAAAGGAAGATCTGTGAACGTAGATTATTTGCTTTATCCATATTTAAAGTTTAACTCTATAGAAAAAATAGATAGATATCGGATTTGTTGTTACAATGAATCCAATATTTACTATATTTGATTAAGAAGATAAACTTATAATTTATTTTTCTAACTAGAACGATAGGAGAATATATTCATTATTCTTCAGGATGATTTGTATCTTTCCTATACTCCTTCTGATTATAAAAATAAATTCTAGTTTTTTTCTTCTGAATCGATAAAAGGACATTAGTCTACCCTTCATGGTGATATAATGTCTAACTATGCAGATTTGATCGAAAAAAAATATTTAAATATAAACAAAGCAAATCGTGTGAGAAAAAAAAGCATTTCAAACAAAAAATATTTCTCACAATCCACTTTTCGAGCATTAAAGGCCCATGGGTAATTCAATCAATAGATGAATCGAATGAAGCTTCTTGGATCGACCACATTCTCACTTTCTTACAAGAGGGTGTTCTTCCTGAACACCCGATGGTGGTAGTACAACTTCGGTGGCACATAGTAAACTTTACTATTATTAATAGGGAATTATACAAACGAGCCTTCTCGGGACCCTACCTCAAGTGCCTTCCTCCTTCAGAGGAAAATTATGTACTCTAATAAGTACATTCAGGCATCTATAGAGAACATTTGAGTGGAAGGGCATTAGCTCAAAAAGTCCTGAGACAAGGGGTTTTACTGGCCAACAATGAAACAGGACGCGCTAGAGCTCATGCAAAAATATAACAATTACCAATTACATGCCAACCTCACCCATCTACCTATCATAAAGATCTCAACATTGTAGAGCCCTAACCTTTTGCCCAGTGGTGGATTGACATAGTAGTACCTTTTCTTATAGCCACAGGTCAACAGAAGTTCATCATCTTGGCTGTAGATTATTTCACAAAGTGGGTGGAAGCAGAACCTCTAGCAAAAATCACTGAAGCAAATACCAAACAGTTCCTGTGGAAGAACATAATATGTCGTTTCGATATTCCCACAAAAGTTATCACCGATAATAGAACACAGTTCACTAGAAGGGTCTTTACCGCATTTTATAAGGATCTCCGCATTCAGCTAGTACACAAGGATGTGACCCATCCTCAGACTAATAGACAAACGGAGGTCACTAATCGAACTATTTTGAAGGGATTAAAGACATAATTAGCGAAGGCTGAGGGGGCAATGGGTTGACGAGCTCCCAAATATCCTCTAGGCTTATCATAGCACAGCAAGAACTCTAGCAGGAGAAACCTCGTACAATCTCTACTTTGGCACAAAAGCTATTATTCCCGTTGAGATTGGAGTCCCTAGTCATAGAGTTTAAACTTTTGACTTCAACGACAATGATGAAAAACTCAGGTACAACCTAGACCTCCTTCTAGAAGTAAGAGATAAGGCGATGCTCAAGATTGCTGCATATCACCAGAGAGTTGCCCATCACTATAACTGAAGGATGAAACCACGACGTATATCGATTAGAGATCTAGTTTTGCACAACATAGAGGCAGTAGAAAAAGGCCCTCAACGGAATAAACTCTCCCCCCTCTGGGAGGGTCCATACTTGTAGCAGTTGTAGTGAGCCCGAGACTTTCAAATTAAAGGATGCAGAGGGAAAGATGCTTCCTCAGACATGTAATATAGGCCATCTCTACAAGTACTATTAGTATAGTACAGTAGTGCTACTTATTTTAAGTATTATATGTCTTTAGTATTATGTGTCTTTAGTATTGTATGTCTTCAGTATTGAACATTGTTATTTATGATATTTGTAATTTCTTCATCCCTAAGTTATATCAGTGAAGTATGTCTTTGTTTAATACAGTAGGACTATGTTCCTTCGTTGAGTTATATTATTGTCTTCTTCAAGTGAAATCATATTCGCACAAGTTGTGAACTTTAATTTTGAAATCCTTGATTCGAGCAACATACAATAATTGTTATATATCAATCACTGGATGATCAATCCTAGGGAGATTCGATCTGACCTCTTTCACACAGGTTAAAAAATATTAAATAATGTTTTAATCAACAACCTCAAATAGGTCAAATATTCTAGATGGGTGTCACTTAATTTTTATATCCTTAATTCGAGGCATACACACTCTTTGTTGCACCTCAATCATTGGATGATCAATCCTAGAGGGATTATATCCGATCTCTTTCACACAGGTTAACGCTATCGAGAAAACTCTGACAAATAACCTCAGATAGATCGCACATCCTTGGTAGATTCTTTTGACCTCTTCCACACAGGTTAGCATTATCGAGCGACGCTCTAATATATAATTTCAGATAGGTCATACATCCTTAGTGGATTCTCCTAACCTCCTCCACATAGGTTAGAACGCATTAACTAAAAACCTCTGACAAGTCAAGTATTTTAAACAAGCATAAATAAAATTCACTCAAGTTGAATGAGGGCACTGAAATGTCACTAATCAGATAAAAATATCAAAAAAAAAATATATTAAATCATAGAATATTACATATATGAATACAAATATCTAATATATCACAATCGCTAAGAAATATAAAGCGGTATAAATAGTAGAAAATAAAAAGTACTCAATATCTATAATCTCATCATCCACCTCAATAGCAAAGGCATTCTGTAGCTCACTCTCTATCTCATCGCCATCAAAGTCTGATAGAAAGTCATCTAAAGCCTGGCTAGGGGTCACACCTTCGACTTGAACTCTGGTCTTCCATTGCATCAGGTGAACTCCCTTCAAAAAACCCCGGATAAATCCATCATCAACACACTGCTGCTCCAAGGCCTTCACTTCTATATCATACATATGATCTTGAGCCTCCTAAATGTGATCCTAGATGATGGTCTTAAAATCTATGAACTTCTTGAATTCTTAAATAATTTTTAAAAGTTCTGAGCCAGACAAAGCGGCCTCCTTCTCAGCTATAAGAGTCTGGGACCTCTTATTTTTTGCCTCACGCGACGCTATCTTCTCTTCGGAGGCCTTTTGATCATTCAAAAGTCAGGTGATTATTACTTGTGCCTCTGCCAGATCAATTTGATGATGATATGCCTGCTAATTTTGAAGAGACACAGAGTGCATTATGTTGGCCAACTCAGTCCTGCACTCGCTCAACTCCTCCTATAACACCTTTGCCTCCTTGGTCTTATGATCGTACTTTCATTTAAACTCTCATTGAAGATATTTGATCTTCACAAATTCATGATTCCAATTATTCAAAGCTTTAGTAAGCTCGATCCCAAGGCGCGAGATCTGAAATAAGGGAGAAAATTATGTTAGAATCCACCCCAGAAGAAAGAAAGAAGAAACATTAGGAAGATATTACTCACCAGGTCATTGGCTTTGCAGCGTCCAATACATTGATGGTTCAAGACATCCCCAGGGAAGTGAAACTTGGCAGGAGAAGAGTCAGGTAGAGCTTTGTCGATATTTATTGCAGTCTCCTCCAACCTTTTCTTCTTTAAAACCTGGGGGTTTTCGCCTCTTGCTGATCATTTAGGAGCCACCTTTGAAGCTGGGGCAGAGGGCTCGGGAACTATGGAAGATAGCTTCAACATCATTGCATCAGACCTTCTAGCATTGAACGATAAACCAACCTTGAATAATAACTCTTCTTAGGTGTATATACTCACGTGACCAACCTCGTATAGAAGATGTTCGATGTCATGAACCTTAAGAATCCTCATTATGTTTTCTTCCTCGACATGCAGAGGGGCTGGCAGATCCTTTATCTTCCTCCACTTCTCTATGAGGCTCCAATCATTTTTTATAAAGAAAAATGCATTGGTCCAGTTCTTTGAAGGATCACGGGTACATAAATCCAATCATTTAGATTTGAATGTTACACGCTCATGCATATCACTAATAAATCAACTCATCCGAGCAAGGTGCTCAGGCGTCATAATAGCTCCTCGATTCCTAAAGAGTACAATCAATCCCACAGTCATCGACATCGCTCTGTATGAAAATTGGGATAGGTTCACCCCACACTGTCGCAAAATTTTGATCAACTCAGTATGAGGTGAAAAGCGTAACCCCGCTCGTAAGTTGGTCTTAGAAACAGTCAAGTACCAGGGAGGAAGAAGGCTAATCCGATTGGACCTCTTAAAGACAATTATCACCACATCATTTGTGAAATGAAAATTCTTGCGAAGATGGATCAAGAAGTCACTTATAACAGTTGACGCTGCCTCATCTACCCTCACTTTCTTATTTGGCCTCTGCTTGCAATCCTACAGTGTGATGGCGTCTCCCCTGATCATGGGATCTCTCGATGGAAGGCGATCACCTGATATTTCTCCTACTTAAGGCATGGCGTTAAGAGAAGAAGGAGGGATCTCCGATCTTTCTTGCGAAGAGAGGGTCCTTGTGTATGGATGAGGGATATCACCTGTACAGAGCCAAGGGAAAGCCTCAATTGAAAGGGGGATCTCTAAACTTTCTTGCACAAAGAGGGGCCTTGGGAGGACCAAGTGAATGCCTCAATTGAAAGAATAGAGGGAGAGGATAAGGTGTAAATTTTCATACCCCAATGGGGGGTATTTATAGGCATATGGAGGAAGTTTGAGGAGTTAGAGAAGTTATGAAAAAAAAAATTTAAAAAAAAAAAAAATTGGGTAGTTTTGGCAAACCGCCCACTCGTGCGAGCGGTTTTAACCCAAACCACCTCAGGCAGTTAAAAAAAATGTTAACTAATATCGGCTACTTCGTTCAAACCTCGCGCTCGCGTGATGCGGGCGATGCCGGCAGTTGCAGCTGTCGGCGGCAGGCCAACCAGCCGGCCGGTTCGGTCGCCTACATGTGTCCGGGCCCATTTTTTGGCCCGGACGGTCCAAATTGGATATTTTTGGGATCCTCGAACACATTTTTTAATATTTCGAGCTCAATTTTGACACTTTCAGGGCTCAACAAGACCTCCATAATCGAGTTTGAGTAAGTATATGATTTTTGGAATGTAATTTTTTGCTATTCGACCAATGTAAAATACTACGACAAATATTTTGGGACTTATGGAGCTTTGACATCCAAAAATAAGGGGCATCTGATACGTCATCAAAAAATTATCTTGATCGGGTAAGAATCACGATGCAAAATCAAGTTAAAAACTTTAAAAATTAAAATTAGGACCATCCAAACTATGATTTCAACAAACTTTTGTCAAACTAAGCATCTCGGAAATACGAACCCAACGACACCAAAATCAACTCAATCCGAGTTCAAATGGATCCAAATCAAGGGTTCGAAGCACTATTGAAGGGTTCAAACCACAATTTGGATTACCAAATGGTTTCCAAACATGACGTGCTTATAATCAAATCGAGTGGCTCAACGAGACGAATTCAATAAGCCTAAGATCACTGAATTTTGATATCACTAAGATATTCAAATGTCCTTCAAATGGTCCATGATCAAGGGATTCAATATCTGTCGTCCATCTGACCACTCCCCCTTTACCCTTGATCTTTCACTAATTTACAGACCATGCCACTCCATAAATCTATAAATAGACCCCTCATTTCTCTTGAAAAGGGACCCAAGCAAGAAAAGAAGAAGAGAAAAAGAGAAGAGGAAGAAGCTCCTCCTCGACCACCACCGGAGTTTTGCCGGACCACCACCTGAGGTCCTCACCTTCGTCGGACCACCACTTGAGTCCCTCGCCTTTTGCCAGACCACCACCTGACACCCTCACCTTCGCCAGGCCACCACTTGAGGTCCTCACCTTCGCCGAACCACCACTTGAGGCCCTCACCATCGCCAGACCACCACTTGAGGCCCTTGCCTTTGCCGGACAACCACCAGATGCCTTATGCTCCGTCGGATAACTACCTGATGCCCTATGCTCTGCCAGGCCACCACCTGACGCCCAGAATTTTTCCATACCACCACCTGAGGCCCGAGTTATGTCAGACCATCACTTGGCACTCGAATATCTATCGTACAGTTGATACTTGTAATCTAATCGCCCTAGGAGGCGAGTCAGCCCATTGTAACCAACTCAAGTTCTAGTGGAATCATTTTCAACTGGGCTAGACCCCATGGTTTTTCCCTTTTTTCAGGACTTTCCACATAAAAATTGTGTGTTCTATGTGTGTGAGCTGGATATCTGTACAATGCTAAGACGTAGTATTCTAACTCTATCGCCGCGTATATTCTAGCCGGCAACACAACTAAATTTTTTGTTGATATCCAACCGAAATGCCAATAACAACTGTAGATGCAGATTGCCTACATGAAGAAATGAACATTATGACTTTGTTACTATTCCTAAAGCAGTTTTTTAGTAAACAAATAAAAAATTTTATACTAAAAAGTTCGATCCTTTAAGTAGTAAAAAAGCAATACCAAATGAAGTCTTAGTTATACAACTTGATTAATGACCAATTTTCATATAATTGTGTAAAGAATGATTGAATCATTGTCAAACTGATTTTCTCATTGTTAGGGGTTTATGAAGGTTTGTTAAGCTGGGTTTTAGTTTAAAAGTTCATCCAGTTTATGCAGACTTATTATTTCATTAATGGGAAAATTTTAGTTTTTTTATGACTTAAATGACCAATTAAAGGTTAGGGGCAACTCCTTTTCACTTTTGAATTATCCACTCAGGCTTCATTTGGGATGACTTTTTTACTGCTTCTTAAAGCAGCTTTTTAGTAGAAAAATTAAATTTTTTATACTAAAAAGCTGTTTTAAGAAGCAAAAAGAAAGCCATCCCAAACAAAGCCTTAATCTTCGTTTTTCATATTTTGACAAATTCGGGTCGGTATTAAGTTGATGAACACTTGATTGAGATTAACTTTAGGTTAATATGTGCTTTCCTTGATAAGATTTATCAATTCTCTAAGCTGAGGGTGTAGGAAAATGTTCCTATTCACATTTAGAAACCTTCTCTAACTACTATTTCTCCTATGGGTGTTAACATTGACCCTTTTTTTTCAATATTATTGAATAGTTAGATTGGATATCATTAAAACTACTACTTTTGAGGCGTTTTAGAGGTCGACAAGCACATACATTAAACAAAAGAAATTTATATTAATTCATATGACCCACGTCCACTAAAGAGAGAGCTGAGATAAAAAATATTGACTATAAAAATATAAATTAAATTATTAAGGACATAAATTCTTTGGAAGGTTATATTATAATGCATGCTAGAGAGAAAAAAAAAAAAGACAAAGCGACCAAGATAAAAGAGGGATGCAAATGGAGAGAATATATGCTGAAAATTGGATTGTGCTCCTTTGGACTTGATGTTAAGAAGGTCCATAATTTAAAGAGTAAAAGGCATTAAGTTGCAAAAAATGCCTCTTAAAGTCCTTAAGAATAAAACAGGGTTATTTATATGTATACACCTTGATAATAGGCTGAACATAATTAGGTGAGTATTTAAAATTTGGATGATTATTACTACAACAAAAGATATGTAAAGATCATGTACTGGATGCTATTGGAATATGGGTGTGTTCAATATTGTGAAGTGACATATTGTGGGAAAATAATTTTTTATGCTTAAAGTCCATCCATATTTGGGGTGCTCCTACTCTTGTAATCGAATACGACATTGAGAATAAAATACTATATAGAAAGATTGACAAATTATTCTATAATGAATTCAAATACGAAAATAGGGTTTTGAAAACTATTCACTTTCATAATTAAATACAAATAGGGGAATTACATATCATTTTGAAAGATAAAAATGTCATTTCATAATAGTATTTAAAGATGATAAAGGAGTTTTAAAAATTCTCCATTTTTGTTATCAAATATCACAATGATCGTATCATCTTCTTGAAAGATAAAAATAATATTCTACGAAGTGATTTGAATAAGTTTTTGAATTCATCTAAGTTACCAGAGATTTTCCCCTATGTTATTCTCATAAGATAGGGTTTATTTTAATATGGAGTTATATGTTCTCATGGGCAGATCCTCATAGAGCCTAGGGTAGGTATTTCCTCAAAAAAGAAAAAAAAAGCTTATATAAAAGACAAATTTGAAATTTTGACCCATCTAAAAAAAATATTTTGTCCAAATGGTTGAAGATATATACTCTTTGAATGATATCTTTCTCTTAAAAAAAAAAGAAGGTGCTTACTTTCTAGTTTGTATAAAGTAGGAGGTAAACTTATCCAATGGAGAAAGAAGTGACTTTTAATTTAGTTTATAAGTTTGGTTTGTTTTACTTTGGATTTGACAATGAATTGATGCAAGAGTCCTAGGGATGGCTATGTAGTAGGGAAGCAACGTTAGGAAATGATGACCATTATTTTTTCTTTGGAAGATATATGATAAAAATTTTCTCTTATAAATTTGATAGCATTCTATTGGTTAAACTAAAAAAAATTATTTTATTAGTATTACTATTTGTTATTGATATTATTACTATTGTTGCTGTTGTTTAGTACTTTAATTAACTAAAATTTTGCCCACCTTGAAAAAAGAAGCTGGATCCGTATGTTCCCCATAAAGCCAAGCCTTTATAGTTAATTACATCTTAGAAAAATTAAATCTCCAAAGAATACTCTTGATTAAAGTAGTGACGAATATTTTCTTTAGACTTCAATGATTAAGACAAGGTTGAGGGTGTTTGCAAGCTTTGTTGAAAAGTGCAAAACAATTGTAATTATATTTTCTTTGGGAAAATTCAAACATAATTCATTTTGAATTTCTTTTGGTTTGTAGCCAAACTCATTATGAACGACATATCACTTTGGGTGGTGAAAATATTATTCTCTAATAGGTTCAAGTTACAAAACAATGAATTTTTATCCAGACCACCATAATCAAATTTAGAAGAAAATTGCATATGATTTTGGAGAATCAAAATGACATTCAATTGTATATTTGACTAAGATAGTTAAAATGCTTTATCATCAATTAATATAATCAAATCATCGTAGTGAACTACATATGACCTCGAAGGGTCAAAATGATCTTCAAATACATATCTAGCTACAATAATCTAGATACACTTATTATTAATTTCATATACAAATCTTTCAATAAGAAATAGTCTATTTTCTTGTAAGTTGGAAGACACCATATATTATTGAATATTTTGAACATAATGATAATAATTATCTTTGATTTTATTTTTCCATCTAAATAAATGAGATTTGATTATTGGTGAGGTCTTGAATCTCCTACGAAGGCAAGCTTTCATAGTTAATTACATCATAGGGATTTTGAGTTTTTTACTATACTCCCAATTAAAATAATGGTAGAAGTTGTATTTTTTGAATTTTTTAATAGTGATATGAAAGGAGTGAGGTTGGAATTTTCAAGTGGGATTTGATCAATTTTGAACACTTATTTTTGGAGGTCAATGTAAGAGGAGCAAGAGGCAACTTAAGATTCTGAAACAATTCAGAAATGTTTCAATCTATCATATGTGTTGGGCTTTAAATTTTTGGATGAAAGAAAATTTTAATTTGAGTTGTTATTTTATTAAAAAAATTGAGATTATATTCTCAATGTTGGGGACTTACGATTTTAGGTCCGCCCCGAATCCTAAATTAAATTTGAGCACTAGATAATAGTAATAATACTTAAAGTTATAGATACTGATAAATATGATTTATTTTGAATTCAAGTGCATTTGTGTGAGAGATCTAAGAGAATGTTCTAAAGATTCATAATTCATATCAATAGGCCTCTTAAGGTGAAAGCAATTTGAATGTTTGGAGTAATTGCCTCACCAGTAAGAACAAGATGCCCTTATATATGGATGATATAAATTTCATGTATAATGCCCAACAAGGCTATTCTTCATCTTTATGAGCTAGTGAATCTTTTCCACACTAGTAACAAGTATCCTTTATAACTACTATGCTTGGTGGATGTGCAAGCTTTTGACCAACTGCCACTTCTTTTGGTAGTTTGATTTTCACCTTATTTAGTAAAGATTAAGCTCTAAAATCTTCTTCACCGCCTCTAATAGCTTTGTGCGATGCACTTGTCTAAAATGTTCTTGATGAACTTAAAAATGTGCTAGCTAGAAAGATAGTCAAATATGCTCATCATTGTAAAAACGAAGAAGAAAATGAAGAGCAACTAAAAAAATATTTATAATAATTTGCAGTCTTAGTATTTAATATTTATAAATTTTGGTCACTAATGCATCTGTCAATTAAAATTAGAAAAAAAAAAAAAAAAAAACATTCTCATGTATTTTTTAGAAACTTCAAGATTTAAGTTTAATTTGGGACAATTTTCTTAGAGCTTTCAAAAATCATTAAGAAAATCATAATTAAAGTATCTCACCAAAGCCACTCTTCGTGAAATCGCCAGAACGTGTCTATATTTCTCTCCCACAATTAAAGTATCTCACCAAAACTCGCTCTAAATTCTTACTATGCTATTGAATTTGCACTAACAAGCCAATTCATAATATCTTTGAGATTTTCCTTTTATAATTCCTAAAATCCTAATTTGATGTAATCTCTCTTTAAGCAATTCTTCAAATCCTATGCAACTCCCAGTTAGGGGTGTCAATTTTTGACACGACCCGAAACACGACCCTAACCCGACCCGGAAAAATCCGGGTTAGGGTCAACTCGGACCCGAAACGGGTCGGGTTCAACAAATCAACCCATTTTAAAAATTGGGTCGGGTTCGGGTTGACCCAACAACCCGAAATTGACATAAAAGTGACCCGAAATTGACACGAAAAATCGTTTTTGACCTGAAAATCCGAGATTGACCCGTTTTTTATCCGTTTTGACCCGAAAATCAAAGATTGACCCAATTTTGACCTGAAAACTAGCAATTTTGGGTCAACCCCAAGTCATTCTGGTCGGGTCGGGTTGACCCGGACCCGAATCGGGTCGGGTTCGGGTCCAAGATCTTGACCCATTTTTAAAAACGGGTCGGGTTCAGGTCCGAATAGTGCCGGGTCAATTCCGGGTCCGACCCGAACCCGACCCGTTGACCCAAATTGATACCGTTTTAAAACTCGGCTCAAATACGCACACATACATATACTCTATCTTAAAATGTCGAAAATACAAAGAATAAGAAATGTATATCAAAGTTTTGATAGAGCATAGGATGTTTTGTCTAAAAAACTTGGAGTGGCTCAATTTAAGTTCAAGAATTAGTTAAGTTCAAAGATAAACAAGATAAAGGAAAATAAAAAACGTATAGATTTCTTATAGGATGGTCCAAGATTTGTCTAGCACTCGAGAATGAGCACAACTAAATATCTTATAACTCACAAAAAAACCTTTGTAAATTCCTCCAACCCAATGAGCCTCTCCCTCTAAATAAATCATCATTAACAAATATTTATAAATATCTTACAACTCACTAAGAAACCTCCATAAAATTCTCCAACTCAATGAACCTCACCCTCTAGATAATTCATATTAAATCATTAATGAAGAACTATATGATAAAACTCACAAAGGGATCTACGCATAAATTAAACAGGAAAATTACAGGTCCTTTAAAAACTAAAAACTCTCTAAAAATACAACCTTTGAAATAAAACCTACGAGCCAATAGTTCTACCTATTACAATAAATAAGAAAAAAAAACAACAAAGTGAAAGCAAGCAAAAGGGACCAACTGGTAGAAATAAATAGCAAGAAGGACCACAACCAAGGAGGAAGCCACACAAACCAAGAACAAGCCACCTGCAAGGAAAAAAGAAAGAAAGAAACAAGACAGCAAGGCAACCACAACCAAGCAACACAACAAACTATAGGAAAAGCCTCCATTGGGCCACAACCAAAGCCAACAACACAAACAATAAGCAAAAAACGGATGAGCGAAAAACAACGCCCCACCCAGCAAACCCAAAGACTAACAGAAACCAACAAACCCCCAAGAAACCCAACCACCGAGCAAACCACATGGCACAACTACCAACCAAACCAGACAAATCCATAGCCATAATTGGAGCACAGGACTAACAACAGAGAAAAAACAAGAAACACTTCGTTTTGAATTTACTTTCTACTTTGATAGGTCACAAGATAACTCAATAACTACGTAATTAAAAAATATATTTTTCCAAAATATTTCTCAAATCCTTGATAATTCACATTGAATTTAACCTCATAGTGCTTCTCTTTGTGCAATTTTCTATTTAGAAGAAAAAAGACCAAACACAATCAAGTTCATCATTTCATTATGCTCTATAAATTCATAGACCTAACCTTTTTTGTATTAAAATGTGTCCACTATCTACTCACATGTGAATGATTATTGCTTCAGCTTCAGTGGCATTGTTAAACAAAATATTTTTATAGGTCTAACATTCTTTTATTAAGCATCTAAATTGATGGTGGTTACATTTGAAATTTCCCATCTTGCAATTAGTGGAGCGGTTGAGAATGTTTAAAAAAAATAAAAACCTTTTTTTTTATTATATTATACAGATAGGAGAAGAAAGTTTAAAAATAAAATGAAAAAAAAAGTGAGGAATAATAGCAACAAGCCATGTAGGATTCCTTCACGTTAAATGACCAAAGAATGTTCGGCATCATATTAGCAAATTCGAAATTGAGCGCTCTTTGGGTTACATTAAGGTTACCAACTCCTAGGGGTGATCCGATCTGTCAATTCAACATAAAATTTTTTCAGTTTCAGTTTATCTGTTTAATAAATGAGTTGGATTCTGGTTGTGCATTCCGATCCATTTATTCAAAGGCTCAAGTTTTGCTTAACCCCAGTGGCGGAACCATGTTAATGGTAGGGTGGCAATTGCCCCCCCCTCAAAAAAAAAATTTGTTTTTTATTGGAGAGAAAAAAAAATTTTATAGAGAAAATTTTTTTTTGCTCCTCCTAAAAAATTACTTTTGTCCCCCCCCCCCCCCGAAAAATTATTTTGTCCAAACTTGTCCTAAAATATCTATATATTTATTCAAATTTAGTTCTAATATTTTCTTTCGTACTTTTCATGACAATTTAATTACACTTTTTTTCTTTATTTTTCTTGCTTATTAATTTTTTTAAATTATATATATATATATATATATATATATATATATATATATATATATATATATATATATATATATATAAAGTTTTTTATAAAGAGTTTGCCCCTCTCGAAAATACGACTGGTTCTGCCTATGTGTACAAGACTAGCCATTAGATGATTATTTTGATCATTTTAAAGCTTGCTTTGGAAGAAGGAGAATGATGAATGTTTGAACATTTTGGGCTGAGAGTTATAAGTTGCTTAGAATTTTTCATAATGCATTTACTTTGATGGCTCAACGGCTAATGAGGAAGGTGCAAGGAACCTGTCTGTGTTATTGCATGTTGGGTAGGGTCAAGCCCTAATTCGTTATCACATGGAAAAAACTTCAATGTAATTATTTCGAAGAAAAATATTCATGCATCTTTGCATGGATGACCACACCAATATAATTCTTTTGATGACTATTTTGTCTTAAAAAACATGACTTCTCTTTATATATAATCATGTAATGGAAGCTCTCTCTCTCTCTCTCTCTCTCTCTCTCTCTCTCTCTCTCTCTCTCTCTCTCTCTCTCTCTCTCTCTCTCTCTCTATATATATATATATATATATAATTTGAAAAGACTGTTTTAGAAAGCAATAAAAAAGTTTTCACAAACAAAACCTTAGTCATTTGGTGCTTCCCAAAGTCCCGTCTAAAAAGCAACTTTAAAATGTAATAAGAAAACTGTCCCAAACAAATCAAAGAATTCTTGGGCTTTATAGGACCAGGTACGTTGTGTTTATTTATTTTTCAATAAAGTTTTGTGAAAGCATACATGGGTGTTCAAAAATATCTATACTGATAAAAGAAGATGATAAATTATAAAATAATGAATAAATTCTTCTTGATAATTCAACAATATTTTGTGGATAAAATTTTCATAGCGGTCATCGAGATTTCAAAGATGTGTGGCTTAGGCTATATTTTTTGTACATCAACAAAAATCTCTCCAATAATATAAAGGAACAAAGATTATACAATAATTTTTAATTAATTATGGATGCATTATGCCCATCTCAAAATAAATTAATAATTCAAGACTTATAATGATAAAAAATTTAACCAAATTTTATGATCTGAACATTTTTTTCCTAATTTATCCAAATTGTTTTCCACATTCATTTTCAGCTTCTCTCTCTCTAAATCACATAAACTAAACACTAAAGAGATGCAAATTAAGAATACCAAATACAGCTTTTCCATACGCCATACGATAAATTTCTTACGATCATAGGCTTCATTTGGGACGGTTTTTTTATTGTTCTTAAAGCAGATTTTTAGTTCTAAAATTAGCAACTTTCTTATACAAAAATTTTAATTTTTATACTAAAAACTACTAAGAATTAAGCAACAAGAAAGCCTTCCAAATGAAGCCCTAGGTTTTATTTAAAACAGTTTTCTTATTTATTTCTAAAACGGTTTTTGTATTTAAAAAAAAATTGAACTAAAATTTTTTATATTAAAAAGTCACTTTAGAAAACTATAAAAAGTTATCCCAAATGATTCAAAGCTGCAACATTAAATTATGTATATATTTTTTCTATATGCTTAGAAGTGGAAAAGAAAAAAAAGAAAAGAAAATGATACGACTCAGATTTAATTAAAATGAATTTATTTTTATCAAATTTATTTTAGAATAATATAATATACACTAAATAAATTTAATTTTATATTCCACTAATCTCAAAACAATTCTAATAATATTAATAAAATTCATCCTAAATTAAATTAAGTCAAAATATCAAATTAATTCTTTAATATATTATAATAACTTAATGCTCTCCAATACCAGCAATAATTGCACCTCATGCAAACACATCTCAGTCATTAAAATCACATCGTGTGATAATTGTGATTTATGCCACCTAACCTTATCTTCAAATAATTTTAATAAATTAAAATAAAATAAAATAATCTAATCCAAAACCACTGAAATGATAGCAATGAATACTTACCCTAATAATCAATATTGAATATTGGTAGCTGGCTACAAGATGGGTCGACGCTCAAAACTACGGCAAATTATTGTATCAGGTCACCTAACAGAGAGATGCGTTCGGTCTCTCTCTGTCTACAGTAACCTGCGCTTTACTGTAGCAGTGCTACAGTAAAGCGCAGGTTACTGTAGATAGAGAGAGACCGAACGCATCTCTGCGTTCAGTCACCTGACGCAATAATTTGCCCAAAACTACAGTTAACCCCCAATCCTGTTGTTAACCATCAAACAAATAAATAAATTATTTTTTTAATTATGTTAAATCGAATAATTTATGTATTATTGCAATAAATATGTATGATTTCTATATTATAAATCTGATAAATAAATTTTTAAATATAAAATTAGGATTTTAAATATGATCAATATAGCATATTATTCTAATTAGAAGTACTGGATGAGTTGACAGATACGCCTCACGAAGAACTTCCACATTCCCAAAACACTCGAAGCTATAGTCAACACCTCCTTTGGTCTATTCCCTTATCACCTGCATAATCATCAATATTATTTTAGGACATTTTGACCAATTAGGTCAAATTTATATACACACCATATATGCAATACTCAAACTCAAGATCTAATAGTTGAGATTCTCACAACCAACATACCAAAATAATTTTAGTCTTAAGAAGTAATAATTTATTATTATACATAAAATATTATTATTTTTATTTAATATGAAGTAAATTCTTGTTATTGAAAGTATATAAGAAAATAAAAATATGATCAGATAAAAAAATATGATTATAGTAAAAAAGCAGAACAATAACAAAATTATTCCAAAAAAAATCTTAGTATTACTAATTTTCTATTATGTTACCCCATGCAAAGGTTTTGTGTGCTCCTTAGGGTTTATGAAATCTCTGATGCCCATTTCTCGTCCTATTAAAACAAAAAAAAACCAAGAAATTAGGAGAAATAAAATAAGCTATTAAACGAAAAAATTTTTTTTTGAATTTTGTGACTTGTGAGAAATATTTTTGAAAGATAATAAATTTGATAAAAACTATTGAAAATCTAAATTTTTGTAATTTATCTAAGCAAAACATTTAAATCAAATATTTTTCATAAAAATATTTAAATTACAATTTCATTTGAGGCAATTTTGTATTTCTTTTAAAAACAATTTTTTATAAAAATTTCTCAAATTAAAAATTTTTATACTAAAATTTTTTCATAAAGAATTAAAAAAAAAAATCTCAAACGAAGCCTAATTTTTTACATGTACACAGTAGCTACATGTCATAATGATTTTCCAACCACATAAACTTTAATTAATTTTATTATAAATAAAAAACAACATGCCGATCTTATATTAATCATTTGGCACCCGCTGCGCCACATAGCTAGGGGTGCAAACGAGTCGAGTCGAGCTCGAGTCGGGGGGTGTTCGAGTCGAGCTCGACAATCAAAACCGAGCTCGAGCTCGAGCTCGCGAGTCGAGCTCGAGCGACTCGTTGTCATATCGAGCGGCTCGTCGAGCTCGGCTGTCGAGCCCGTCCTAACATCCGTCGTCTTGAGAGTTGAGACCGAGTTCCGCCCTCCTCATCGCGTCCATCGTCATCGAGCTCGTCCGTCGTCATCCAAGCTCTGCCGTTGAGATTGTCTCCCGAACTCGTAGCATCGGCTTGACTCAGTTGCACCCCTACACATAGCACCTTGTGGCTTACGGTAACAAAGACAAAATCGAGCACTAAGAAATTAAATAACATTAATTAATATAATAAATTTTTTTTTTGGACATTTAGGTCATTTAAGACAAATTCACGCACACAACTCATACACAAAGACTTGAACTCAAAACCTCTTAGGTGAAAGCATAAGCTCTCAACCAACGAGCCAATGTGAGCTGTGTATAGTGTATACTGTATAATATACCTTTTACATATTTACTTGGGTTAATGTCAATTCCAATTATGTGGGCCGCTTCTTTCAAAGGGCACCTTCCGCAACCTCGTTAAGAATCACATGTAAATTCATAAAAAAAAAAATTAAAAAATTAGAAAATAATGCCATTATATTATAAAATAGTTTTTTGTGCTCATATA